>JAOWBW010000311.1:0-108097 GCA_026119855.1 Campanula takesimana | reverse complement strand
ATGTTCCTTGTTGAGCTAGTCCACTACATTTGGATTAGTTCTTCTCCCGTTGTTCAAGTAAATATCTACTTGTACTTTCTTGTGTGAGTCCAGCTGGTTCTCCTTGCTTGTTCGAAAATGTATAGGTTCACGCTTGTCGCGAGAGCTGGGGTTTTAAGTGACAATCGGGTCCCTATGTATTTCCGCCCTACTACTGGCCATAGTAAGGGCATAGCTTCCTTAGTTGGAGCAATAAGCCTGACTTAAGTGAATGCTAAACTCCCGTCCCGAACACCTCGTGAATAATCATGAGTTCTGATATTGAGAATGACATGGTTACCGGTCTTCTGATATATACTGAATAATCAGTTCCTGTTATTGATCGTGATGTCAAAGTAATACAAGCTTCGACAACAAATGGTATTTGGGAGGAATAAGAAGGAAGCAATATCCTTATAACTTGCTTGTTTAACCTTATGTGCTATTTGATGAGTGGATTATCCTCTCATATAATTGTTACTTGATGATACTTGAGATATGATTATTTGAGTATCTACTTGAATTGCATGATAATATGTCATGTAGTTGCATCTAATAGCTTACTGAGATTTATCTCACCCTTTATTTTCCCCCCCCAGGAAAGGAAGGATAATGCGCAGTGAGGCTCGATTAGTGGGAGTTGCTTGCTTCGCAGGTCGTGATTGTTTTGGGGCTTGTGTCCTTTTACACTTGGTGATGACGGATGTATATGGGTTTTGTAACTCTTATTTTGGGGTAGACAGTCTTGTTCAGTTCTTGTTGTCACTAGACATCTTGTATAGTACTCTTAATGCCAGCTTATGTGCTAGGCATGTTTCCGCTGTGTATGTATTAAGTTTGGTTTTTAATTTTCTTGTCTAGAACTTGTGTTGTGAGCTAGTATAGCTCCTTACTCTAGAGTATATATATCATGTCAATTGAAACAAATGTCATTAAGTTTCTTGTTTCTCGTTAGGCACACCCTCCAGGTTCGAGGTTCTATTAGGGGATCCCGGGACCTGGGGCGTGTCAGGTTGGTATCAGAGCTTCCCTGGTTAGCTACCCTGTTTAGCTACCTTGGTTTGCTCTAAGTCGGATAGGGTCTATGGCCTAGGTATGGGTGAGTCTTGGGTGTTATTAATAACGCTGAGTGTTTACCTACAGGTACAATGAGTTCTGAAGGTACAAGTGGTAGTAATCAGAGATCTATAACTCCTCAAGAAGAAATGGTTGATAATGTTGACTGGGATTATCCTAATCGCCTTACAAGGTTCTTGAAGCTGAAACCTCGTAGTTTTGATGGGGATTTGATTCTAAGAAGGCAGAAGAGTGGATTGAAAGTATTGAGAAGATCTTTACAGCCTTGAGATGTGCGGGTGGTGATAAGGTAACCTTTGCAACCTTTAAACTTGAGAAAGCCACTGAACATTGGTGGCAAGTGTTGAGTAAAAGTTGGGAACTGGAAGGTGTACCACAGACATGGGAGAATTTTCTTAAAGCATTCAAGTCGCAGTTTATTCCAACAGTGGTCCAAGATAGAAAGGAATGGAATTTCTTAATCTGGAGCAGGGAAGTCTGACCGTGGGCAATACTCAACCAAGTTCACAGAATTGGAAGGTATTGTGATCACTTAGTTCCAACGAAGCAAGAAGGCACAGAGGTTTGTTAAAGGGTTAAGGACTGAGTATAGAAAGCAACTTCTTTCTCTACAGCTCACTAGCTATCAGCAAGCAGTGAGAAGGCTTATACTATTGAAAATGATATTGAAGAACACAAGGTGAAGTTGGGAACAACCATGACTGGCGTGTATCGAGAAAACTCAGGGATCTGGTTCTAAAGGTGGTAAATCTGGCCGCCAAGATCGTCGATTCCGACAGCCAACTGAAAGTAAAGGTAGTGTATCAACGGGGTCGAGGACAACAGTCCAAGGTCTCAGGAGAGTATGTGGCTATTGTTCGAAAGAAGGCCATTCTGAAGACAAGTGTTGGCTAAAGCAAGGAAAGTGTATAGTGTGTGGTGAAGCGGGGCACTTTGCTAGAAATTGTTCTAAAAGTAAAGTAAATCAAGTTGGGGGTACAAGTCAACCAGCCTCAGGTTCCAAGAGAGATAGTGGTGGTTGACCAAAAGTTCAGGGTCGAGTTTTTGCTTTAGATCAGCAGGGTGTAGCTGAGTCTTCTGCAGTCATAGGAGGTATTATATTACTTTCTAGTACGAGAGCGCGAGTCTTGATAGATCCAGGCTCATCTCATTCTTATGTGGCATCTCATTTTGTGTCGCATTTGCATGTTCTTCCTGATTCTATGCTTATGTGCTAGAAGTATCTTCCCCTATGGGAGATTGCATGTTTACTTCTGAGGTTTACAAGAAATGTGAGGTCCTTGTGGGTGATCATGCCTTCTTGCTGACCTAGTCGTGTTACCTATAAGGGACTTTGACGTGATTCTTGGCATGGATTGGCTATATGTGCATCATGCATCTGTTGATTGTTATAGAAAAAGTAGTAACTTTTTCTATTCCTGGTTTGCCTGATTTTTACCTTGAAGGTGATAGGCCTTTATGTGCTATACATGTTATTTCTGCTTTAAAAGCTAGAAAACTTTTATCTCGTGGTTGTGCCGGGTATCTCGCATGTGTACTTGATCAGAGTTTATCTGTTCCCAAGATGGAGGATATTCCTGTTGTGTCTGAATTTTCAGATGTGTTCTCTTCTGAGTATAGCATGCCACCTGATCGAGAGCTTGAGTTCTGTATTGAGTTATTACCAGGTACAGCACCAATCTCTAAAGCACCTTATAGAATGGCTCCAGCTGAGTTAAGAGAGTTGAAAACACAGCTTGAGGAATTGCTTGAAAGGGGCTTTATCAGGCCTAGTGTATCACCGTGGGGTGCACCAGTGTTATTTGTCAGAAAGAAAGATGGGACTCTGCGATTGTGTATTGATTACAGAGATCTTAATCAGGTAACTATCAAGAACAAATATCCGTTACCTCATATTGATGACTTGTTTGATCAGCTTCAGGGTTCAGTAGTGTATTCGAAGCTTGACTTGAGAAGTGGTTATCATCAGTTGAAAATCAGATCTGAGGATATACCAAAGACAGCTTTCCGTACCAGGTATGGGCATTATGAGTTTATTGTTTATGCCATTGGTTTGACAAATGCTCCAGCTGTATTTATGGATTTGATGAACCGTATATCAAGCCATATCTTGATTGTTTTGTGGTGGTATTCATTGATGACATTCTTGTGTATTCTAAGTCACGGGCTGAGCATGAACAACATCTCAGAGTAGTATTACAAGTTCTTCGTGAGAAACAATTATTTGCAAAATTCAGCAAATGTGCTTTCTGGTTAGAAGAGGTTTCATTCTTGGGGCATGTTGTGTCTGCTACTGGTATTGCAGTAGATCCTTCCAAAGTTGAAGCAGTTGTAAACTGGAAGAAGGCCAACTACAGTGACTGAGATCCGTAGTTTCTTGGGCTTGGCTAGTTATTATCGGAGGTTCATTGAGGGATTCTCCAAGATTGCTACTCCATTGACTAATATGACTCGAAAAGCTATTTCTTTTGAGTGGAATGACAAATGTGAAGCAAGTTTTCAGGAGTTAAAAAGGCGTTTGACTACAGCTCCAGTCTTGGCTTTGCCTAATGGTTCTGAGCATTTCATGGTTTATACTGATGCTTCTAAAGAAGGATTGGGTTGTGTTCTGATGCAAGATGGCAAGGTAATAGCTTATGCTTCTCGAAAATTATCTCCTTATGAAAAGAATTATCCTACTCATGATTTAGAGTTGGCTGCGATTATTTTTGCTTTGCATAAATGGAGGCATTACTTGTATGGAACCAAATTTGAGGTTTTACTGATCATAAAAGTTTGAAGTACTTGTTTTCTCAAAAAGAGCTTAACATGAGGCAACGTAGATGGATGGAGAAATTGAAGGATCATGATTGTACTATCCTTTATCATCCAGGAAAAGCAAATGTTGTGGCAGATGTACTGAGCAGAAAGACTTATATTTCTTGCTTGATGATTCGTGAATGGAAGATGTTTGAAGATTTGTGTGACTGGAATCCTTGTGAATCAAATCATGGAGTTATTTTTGCTAATATAAAGGCTACTTCAGATTTACTCCAACAGATCAAAGAAGCTCAGGTAATTGATTCTGAATTGCAGAAAATCATTAGTGGAATGAATGAAGGAAGCAACCAGATTTTTCTTTTAATAGTGATGGAATTCTTACCTTCCGAGGTCGAGTTTGTATTCCAGTTGATCCTGAGATAAAGAAGAAAGTTCTTGAAGAGGCTCACAAAGCCAAGTATACTATTCATCCTGGAAGTACTAAAATGTACCAAGATTTGAAGAAACATTTCTGGTGGAACAATATGAAAAGAGAAATTGCTGAGTATGTATCCAAATGTTTGACTTGTCAACAAGTAAAAGTGGAACATCAACGTCCAGCAGGTTTGTTGCAACCATTGGAAATTCCAGAGTGGAAATGGGAGCATATTACTATGGATTTGTGACTGGTTTGCCACGTACCAGACGAGGCCATGATGCTGTTTGGGTTATAGTGGACAGGTTGACTAAATCAGCTCACTTCTTGTCTGTTTCCATGGGATATTCATTGTCTCAATTGGCATCTTTGTATGTTCAGGAGATAGTCCGACTCCATGGGTTCCTGTGAGTATTGTATCTGACAGAGATCCTCGTTTTACTTCTCGATTCTGGCAGGCTCTTCAGGTGCCATGGGTACTAAATTGAATTTCAGTACTGCTTTTCATCCTCAATCTGATGGGCAATCTGAGAGACTTATACAGATTCTCGAGGATATGTTACGTGCTTGTGTTATTGATTTCAAAGGCAGTTGGGATACTCATCTTCCTTTGGCTGAGTTGCTTATAATAACAGTTTTCAGTCTAGCATTGAAATGGCTCCATATGAGGCTCTTTACGGCAGAAAATGTCGATCTCCTATATGCTGGGATGAAGTGGGAGAAGCTAGACTCTTGGGTCCTGAAATGGTTCAACAGTCAGTTGAAAGTGTGAAACTTATTCGAGATAGATTGCGCACAGCTCAGAGTAGACAAAAGAGTTATGCAGATCATCGTAGAAGGGATCTTGAATTCCAGGTAGGTGACTTTGAATTCTTGAAGGTCTCTCCTCGTAGAGGTATAAAGAGATTTGGGAAGAAGGAAAGTTTTCTCCTCGTTATATCGGTTCATTTGAGATTCTTGAAAGAGTTGGGAAGTTGGCTTATAGAGTGGCTTTACCTCCTTCTTTATCTGGTATTCATGATGTATTCCATGTATCTATGCTTCGCAAGTATATGGCAGATGAATCACATGTTCTTGAGTATGAGGCTATTCCATTTCAGCCTGATTTGTCTTATGAGGAACAACCTGTTGAAATTCTTGAATGGAAAGAGCAAGTATTGCGTACCAAAAGGATTCCTATTGTGAAGGTCCTGTGGAGGAATCATGAAAGTGAAGAGGCTACTTGGGAAACCGAGAAAGAGATGCGAGATAAATACCTGAGCCTATTTGAAAACTTTGGTAAGTAAAATTCGTGGGCGAATTTTCTTTAAGGTGGGGAGGATGTAACACCATCGAATTTCTTGTTAAATATTTGACATACTTGTTAAATACTTGAACTTGCATGTTATGTGTTAGTTTTACTTGGGTTAAATTTTAACTGCTTTAAATAGTTAAGGTGGTTAAATGTCTAGTTTGACTTTTGGGTCATTTGTGAAAATTAGACGTTAGGGGTCTTTTTGTTAAAAGTGAACTTGAGGGGCCTAAGTGCAATTCTTTGAAACTTGAATGTTTATCATGTGGTTTGCAGAGAATGAATTCTCCATTTTCATTCTTCTCGTTCTTTCTCTGTTCTGAAAGCTAGGGTTAAAAGTTTTCCCTATTCTCGACTCCTCGAGTTTAATTATCCCTCCGTTCTTGATTCTGATCCCGGATTAATATTCGTGGCGTTGAATAGAGCATTCCAGGCCGAACAGAAATAAGTTTTGGTCAACTTGAATTTTGACTAGGTAAGTTATTAGCTCCCCCTTACTTGTAATAACATGCATAAATGTTATTCTCGATACTTGTGATTGTTAATTTTGTGTTTGGGATGATTTTTGTGGTATTTGTAAATTTGGGACAAAGGGAGTAAATTTCCCCTGTGTAAAATTATAAAGGGATTTGGAAAGATGAGTTTGAATGATGTTATGCCTTCTCTGGGTATGTTGAAATTGTTAGTAAATGTTACTCCTACGTTTGGGACGGAAATTATTTCAACCTGGGAAAGAATGAAAATTTCGCATTTTAGTACACTGTGCGACCGCACAAAAATGATTGTGCGACCGCACATCTTTCTGAAGGGTTTTTCAAAGAAATTGACATGCTTGTGTGCGGCCACACAGTCCATTTTGGGCGACCGCACAGTCATCTGAAAAACAAAGATTTTGTTTAAAGTTTGTATAACTCTTATACTTGTTTGAATGTCCAAAGATTGGAAGTTATAACTTGAAGTATAAGACATTAAAATCTTGTACGTGACTTGAACATCCAAAGAATTGGATTATAATCTGAAGTATAAGATAATAAAATCTTGTACATGGCTTGACACCAATACATATATATGGTAGTGAACTTGAAAGTGCTATGAACAAGCACTAACGTGTATGAGACATGTTCTTGTTGTGTATGTGCAAACATTGCATATAGTTGCTTGATAACAAGGTGACTTCTTGAGTACTTGAAGCATGTTCCTTGTTGAGCTAGTCCACTACATTTGGATTAGTTCTTCTCCCGTTGTTCAAGTAAATATATACTTGTACTTTCTTGTGTGAGTCCAGCTGGTTCTCCTTGCTTGTTCGAAAATGTATAGGTTCACGCTTGTCGCGAGAGCTGGGGTTTAAGTGACAATCGGGTCCCTATGTATTTCCGCCCGACCCCTTACTACTGGCCATAGTAAGGGCATAGCTTCCTTAGTTGGAGCAATAAGCCTGACTTAAGTGAATGCTAAACTCCCGTCCCGAACACCTCGTGAATAATCATGAGTTCTGATATTGAGAATGACACTGGTTACCGGGTCTTCTGATATATACTGAATAATCAGTTCCTGTTATTGATCGTGATGTCAAAGTAATACATGCTTCGACAACAATGGTATTCTTGGGAGGAATAAGGAAGGAAGCAATATCCTTATAACTTGCTTGTTTAGCCTTATGTGCTATTTGATGAGTGGATTATCCTCTCATATACTTGTTACTTGATGATACTTGAGACATGATTATTGAGTATCTACTTGAATTGCATGATAATATGTCATGTAGTTGCATCTAATAGCTTACTGAGATTTATCTCACCCTTTATTTGTCCCCCCCCGGAAAGGAAGGATAGTGCGCAGTGAGGCTCGACTTAGTTGGGAGCTTGCTTCGCAGGTCGTGATTGTTTTGGGGCTTGTGTCCTTTTACACTTGGTGATGACGATGTATTATGGGTTTGTAACTCCTTATTTTGGGTAGACAGTCTTGTTCAGTTCTTGTTGTCACTAGACATCTTGTATAGTACTCTTAATGCCAGTATGTGCTAGGCATGTTTCCGCTGTGTATGTATTAAGTTTGGTTTTTAATTTTCTTGTCTAGAACTTGTGTTGTGAGCTAGTATAGCTCCTTACTCTAGAGTATATATATCATGTCAATTTGTTAAACAAATGTCATTAAGTTTCTTGTTTCTCGTTAGGCACACCCATCCAGGTTCGAGGTTCTATTAGGGGATCCCGGGACCTGGGGGCGTGTCATTATGTGCTGTGTTGTGAGTTGGCTTCGCCACTCGTGTTATATGCTACGTGATTGCACATTGAGAATGCTCATTGGATATATTATGTACATGTTAGCATGTCATGTAGTTGCATTAGTAACTTACTGAGATTTATCTCACCCCGTTCCTTTCAAATTTGTTTTCCTTAGTTCACAGGAAAGCTAGAGGTAGTAAGCTGTGAGAGCTGATGTTGTGAGACTGTTCTGAGCAGGTTATACTATTTTGGGGATGGCTGCTCTACGGAGCTTTTGGGTATTCTTGTTGTGAGGCCGTGGTGGTACAGTTTTATGTAAATACTGTGATATTTTGGGTATATATGTTTATTAGTCGTTCGTTCATCCGTACTTGTAAATAGTCTCCGAGTTATAATCTCGTTGAGGTGTAGTCTCAATAGCTGATGTGGTTTTTGTTATCGACATGTTTATGATATTATATTGGTTTTATAGCAGTGTTCACGCACCTGGTTCGGTATTTATCATTTTAGAGATGTATATTATGCTATTTTGTTATTTATGGAATTAGATTTTTTTTTTTTTTTTTTTTTTTTACGGGGCGTGAGAGTTCGGATGTCAGAAATGTGGTTTACTCATATTTACTGAGCTCATAGTATGCATGTCAAAGTGATATTGGGGCAATAGTACGCGGATCCATTTGGTTTACTCGGAGTACATACGTACCCGTATGTATGCAGTATGATAAAAAAAAAAAAGGTCCCTCTTTAATTTATAAAAATAAATTATGAGACAAAAATAAAAAAAATGATTAAAAATATGATGTGTTGTAAGTATAAATAGTTGAGTGTGAGAGAGAAAGTTGATTAGATAATAATAAGTAAATAGTTGTTGCGAGTAGGACAAGTGAGTCCCACTGTTTAAAAATTATTACTAAAACATTTTTATTTTGAAATTTTATAGATTAAAGTGGTACAACAAAAATAACAATTTTTGTAAATTAAAGATAGACGGAGAGAATACCACTACAAGAAAATCATGTATCAGAGGCGGAAAAATCCGTCGCTAAAAGGGAAAATTTCGTCGCTAAACGAATTTACCGACGGATTACTGATAGACCAAATCCGTCGCAAAAACCTCGTCGGTAAATTATAACGACGGATTTATTAGGCCGTCGTTATGTTAACGACGGAATTTTCCGTCGGCAAGCTGAGAAATGCCGTCGCTAATATATGTAAAATGCCGACCAAATGATTAAATTAGCGACAGAATTAACGACAGATTTTCCGTCGCTATATTATGAATTTTTTTTTAATTTTTTGATTTTTTTAATTTATAACCTGTTTAAACACATCCGTCGCTAAATTTGCACATAATTTAAAAAAAAAGCATATATATATTTAAAAATATATATTAAATATACATATATGATCAATATTTTTATCAAAAATAAATTATGATGTCAGTTCATTAATATCTCTTATTTTTAAATTAGTCCTTAATATTTTAGACATTCTCAAATCAGTCCTTGATATTTCAGAAATATTAGCTAGTTGCAGTTTAGTCCCCTCAACTTCTCTATTACTCAATTTAGTCCTTACATATGTTTTCTTTTCAACTTTGATCCCTCAACTTCAAAAAATTCAGTTTAAGTTCATTATTTCCTCTCCATTCCATCCACCATATCTTGAAAACCCCACCAAACACCAATGCTGCCCAAATCTGAAATAAAAACATAAAAATACATTTAAAATTAAATCTAAAAAAATAAAAATAAATAAACAGTAATTTACAAATCTGAATTTTCGTCAGATTTTTTCTGATGATCATATCTCCCTTGCCTTTAATTATTTTTCCAATCGCTCCGGTGAGAAGTTGTGCCTAGGTATTGCGAACATACCCCAGAAGTTTCAAGTCGATCCAACGGTTACGAATCAGGAATTTAATTTTTTCTGGACGGATTGAAAAGTGAAAAAACTATCGTCAGATTTTTTCTGATGATCATATCTCCCTTGCCTTTGATTATTTTCCCAATCGCTCCGGTGATAAGTTGCGCCTAGGTATTGCGAACATACCCCAGAAGTTTGAAGTCGATCCAACGGTTAACGAATCGGGAATTTGATTTTTTCTGGAACGAATTGAAAAGTGAAAAAACTAAAATTAAAGGATGACGTCTTTGGATTAAACGCCGGTGGAAGTGGTACCTGGTGGAGGAGAGGGAAGGAAGTGGTGAAGAGGTAGCTGGTGGAGGAGAGGGGAGGAAGTGGTGAATTTTTGGTGTGAAGAGGGAGGTGGGTTCAAGAAAAATGGAGAGAAAGAAAAAAAGAAAGGAGGGGAGGGAGGCGGATGGAAGAGGAGGGTATTTGATGGGTTAGAATTAGGGTTTTGTTAGGATAAATGTGGACCATTGAATGTGTAAGATTAATGGTTCAGATCCATTTAGGAATCAATCCATGTGAATGTTTGTAAGCCAATCAAATGAGAGTGTGTTAAGATGAATTTGGTCCATTGGATATGTAAGATTAATGGTTTAGATTAATTTATGAATCAATCCATGTGAATATTTGTAAGCCTATTAAATGAAAGTCGTGTTTTTCAATTTTTTTATTATTTTTTTGAACAAATAAGTATTTGAACTTTAGTTAGTAATGAAGTTTTTTATAAAAAAATAATTTAAAACTTATTTGAGAAAATAAGTTTTTTATAAAAAAAAATGGATAAAGAAAACTATTTGGGATATTGATTAGTAGTTAATTTTTTAAAAAAAAATACTAAAAAGAAAGTTAAGAGTTTTTTAAGAAATGAAAGTATATAAAGAAAATAGGGACAGACAGTAGCATATGATTTTTTTAATTTTAATTTTTTGGATAAAGAGAACTAGTTGAGATGTTGGTTAGTAGTGAAGTTTTTCTAAAAAAAAAATAAAAAAAAATTTGCATAAAAAAATGTTAAGAATTTTTAAAGGAATGAAGGTATATAAAAGAAAAAATAGGTACGGACAATAGCCATATACTCCATCCGTCCCACATATACATACCCATACCATATACTCCCTCCGTCCCACATATACCCATACCATACCTTGTGCCTATATATATACACACCATATACCTAAAACTTATACACTTATACCCATATCGTAGTATAGTACTCCCTCCCACATTAATTAACACTAGTGGTCAACAGGACATAACTTTGACTAATAATTTAAAATAAATAATGATCCTAATAACATATTGTTGTTTGTGATGATTCTTAATACATCATATATCCATATAACATATTGTTGTTTGTGATGATTCTTAATTACTTTTTAGAAAAGTAATTGAAAATAGAGTAATAGTTAACTGAAATTTGGATGAGTGTAATGAAAGTATGAATACTAGAGAGAGAAAAAAAAGAAAAAGAGTAGAGCGAAATAAGGTAGAAATAAAATGGGAAGATGGAGGTGATATTTATAGTTAGTAAAATAGTAAATATATATATATATATATATATATATATATATTCGGTCTCAGTTAGATTTCTAACGGAAATAAACGGCTACTTTGAAAAACCGGGATTTCGAACCAGCGGTTTACGGTTTTCAATTTTCCAAATAATATATGAATTCTAATAACTTTATACTTTACAAAATTAATATTTGTTGTCCGCTTGTCAAAAATGTATATTTATTTTAAAAATTCAAACTATAACCAATTAATATAACTAATTAACATTTTTAATGCGCCCCATATTTTTATCATATTCGGTCTTACTTCATTTACTTTTGAGGTAGACTTAACAATTATAGATATTAATAAATATGCATAAAATTAAATTATGACCAATTAATATAATTAATTATGACCAATTAATATAATTAATTAACATTTTAAGTGCGCCCCATATTTTTATCATATTCGGCCTTACTTCATTTACGTTTGAGTTAGACTTAACAATTAGAGCTATTAATAATCATGCATTAAATTGTGTTTATTTAGAAAAAAAACAAAATCCGTCGCTAATCCGTCGTTATTCCGTCGCTAGATTATAAAGATTTTTTTTATTATTTGTATAGCGACGAAAAACATCCGTTGTTAAGAAATAAATGAATAATTTTACAAATCCGTCGCTATTCCGTCGCTAAATATAAAAGAAAAAATATCAATTTTTATTTATTTATATAGCGACGGAAAACATCCGTCGTTAAGAAATAAATGAATAATTGTACAATTCCGTCGCTAAATATAAAAGAAAAAATATCAAATTATTTTTTATTTATATAGCGACGGAAATTAGCCGTCGCTAAAGTTCCCAAAATAAATTTTTATATCCATCGTTAATCCGTCGGTAGGTTGTCGGACAAAATGCGCGCACTTTTTTGGCGCCTTTATTACGACGGATTAGTGTCGGAAAACAGTCTGTCGCTAAATCCGTCGCTAAAACGGTAATGTGGTCGTTGACAGCTTATTGCGTATTTGTCGCTATTCCGTCGCTATTCCATCATTTTTAGCGACGGATTAGCATCCGTCGCTAATTTCCGTCGGTATTTGACAGTTTTCTTGTAGTGTACATTGCATAAAACTCTAATGCATGAGTTTGCTAAATAATTTTACAAGTCCGAATAACAACAATTTCTTGGAATGAGTGAATACTCCCCCAATTCTGAAAGTTTTATTTCTTATTTCGGAATTTATAAATTTATAATAGTATGTGTAGTACGCACGGAAAATTGATATAGGAGAAAATCAAATAATAAGTGAATAGTTTCAAAGAAGTAGTATAAAATTTTCATTTCGAATATATGATTTTCCAATAAATACTCAAAAATGGGACTTTTTAATGGATTGGATGAGTAAACTCATTTGACTAACTTTCATTATATTTCGTCAGTCATTATTACACTAAAATGAAAAAAGAAAAAAACATAAAAAATAATGAATAACATAGATTAACCCTTTAGGCCAAACTAATTTTTTGGTTATAAAACTATAGGCCAATTTGCAACGTTATCATTGTTCTCTATCTATTTTACCGTCATCACTAAACTATTTTACGTGTTCTAACGTCCAATACGCTCAATAAATTGTCAAAAAAAAAAAAAAAAAAAAAAAAAACTTAATGAAAATTAATCACGTGATTAACTTAGCTTAAGCCTTTGACTTTGGTGAGTTTGCAAGTGTTCGTTGAGTTGGAGGTATTGGTGTGGGGGTGTCAAAATGTAACTTTTAACTATTGACCCGAAAAGAAAGTTGATTTACTACTTATTGTTTCAAAATGATCTTCAATTTTTAAGAAACTTTTCCCAAATGAATGATTTTTTATCAAAACACTTTGTTCTTAAATATTTATTTTATCATTGTTTTCCCTATTCATTATATACTTACAATATTAAAAGTTTAAAAAGTAGATATCAATGATTTGCATACGCCTTTGTTACCAAAATTTATATAAAAAAAAACCGGTTTTCTTAAATTTCTTCAATATGATTTTTTTTTTTTATTCAAAGTCGAAAAAGTGCATATTAACACCATTCTTTTCCCGCAATGCAGCCACCACCAACCTCCATTTTCGACACCCGCCAATCAGTTTAAAACTCAAAAGTACACAGCCACAAAGTCATATATGGGTGTGTATCAGTGCATGGCATAAGATTTTGATTACGTAAAGAAGTTAACACATATCAAACTACAACAAAATTACAGTATTAAAAATCAAATTACTAAATTTACAATATTGGAAACCAAATTATAAACTTGATAAACACATAGGTTAGTGAATTAGGCGAGGGGAGAGTTAGTTAGTGTTTTGTTTGAGGGGCGGAGATAATTTCGGTATTTAGGCGTTTAATTTGACTAGTAAACGGGAGATGAGGGGTGTATGGGCAATTTCGATTTGAAGTGAACTCCTTATTTGACATTTGGATTGATTTGGAATAAAATCTGGGAAGCGGGCCCTTGAGGAATTATTCCGAACCAAACGCTCTATAAACTGTAAACTTAACTTCTTTGTTCACGTCTTTTAAAGTGAAACACCAAACCACGTGTCAGCTGGTCAATGGGGCCCTCCTGACGCGTACTTTAGCTACAAACAACCATAGGTGCGCCTGCCAATCTGGCGCTCGTCATTTTCGCTCCCATCTCCGCGGTAAAATCATTTCCAAATCTGAGGCCGCCATTCCTTTTCCACCGGAATTGCATTCCTCCGACCAATCCACTTCCAGTGAACAACTGAGTATTCAATCGGTAATCCATTCGGCTTTCCAATTTCCCTTTTATAGAGTTTCTTATTCAGATGGAATTCATATTTTGTTCTTACTGATCCGATCTATGGCTTCGATCCGGAGAACAAACTCGCCGTATCACAATCGTCCGTACCAAAACGGAGGGAGTCCATTTTCCGTCCAATCTCCGTCTCACAAGCTTAGTAGTTCTCCGTTGTCGACATTCAGCGTCGGCGTCGGTGGACTTATTGCCGGCGACAAGTACTCCAGGAAAGGTCAATACATATTTCGTAAATCGTTTTTTAGGTTATTGTTGTTTTTCCTACTAGGTTTTGTTCTAGGTTTCGCTCCTTTTGGTGATTTTGACGACGCTAGAGCTCGTGATTTCTCATTCGAAATCAAGGCTCCGGTGATCACTGTTGAGGAGAATTTCGGTGATTTAGTGATTCCTGCACCGAAAGACTTCGTGTTGGATAATGTTGAATTGGCCATTGAGAAGAGGAATGATGTGAAGGAGAGATTTGATTTTAGCCCTAGGAAGCAGTTAATTATAGTGACTCCTACTTATAATCGAGCACTTCAGGCGTACTACTTGAATAGACTTGGTCAGCTACTCAGGCTCGTACCTCCGCCACTTATTTGGATTGTGGTGGAGATGAATGACGCTTCAATGGAAACTGCAGCAATATTAAGGGAGATGGGGATTATGTACAGGCATTTAGTGTGCACAAAGAATTCCACTAGTATAAAGGACAGAGGTGTACACCAGCGTAATACAGCACTCGAGCACATTGAGCAACATAAGCTTGATGGGATTGTTTACTTTGCTGATGATGATAATATGTATTCCCTCGAGTTGTTTGAGAGCATGAGGGAAATCAGGTACTTCAGCTTGAATTTAACTTGCAGTTTATTAAGTTTTAGTTTGCTATGATCCGAGTATTTGGACGCTGTTCTGCCTTTTGAATGTCAGCTAATATAACTGCAACGTGTCTTAAAATACTTCCATAGGCTTTATTGTGTCATTTAGACCTGACAGTCCACACTCATGCTTGTTATTCCTTGATAGAATAAGAGGTCATCGATTGAGGCAATTTAAGTTATGGTTTATAAAACTTCCCAGTAAACCTACATAAGTAGGAAATTAATAGAAAAGTTTAGAAAACAATACATTTACAGAGATTGTATAGAGAAAACTCACTATGACTTTGTCCTATTTAATTGGGGTCCGCACCATGAATCCAGTTTTTTTTTCTCTCCCTATTTATCTAGAGTTAACTCCAACTGAAGATCATAATGTGCCCAAACTCACTCTCTCAGTCTTGATAATTGTTGTCTGGGTTAGGTAAGGTCTTCTGGTACTTCTAATATGTTTGTTTCGAGTTCCTTGTTTACCAATCTTACCACAATTCCATCTCGACCTTCTCAAAGATTGTCCAAGGAAAATGTGCAGAAATGCATTAAAGGGTTTTAGAGTTACAAGAACTTGAAGCATTTTTGTATTTATTCGGTTTTGTGCCATTCTTTGTTGCTTCCTTATATTTGCTACTATCAGTTCCAATCAATGAGTCTGATAAGTCTAATAATTAAGGAGATACCAGTATACTTGGAGTTGGTTTTAGTTAGAAATATGTTTATTGTACATAAGATGCTCGTGTCATATGTGGAAGGGCAAAGCTATAATGGTATGGAGATTGAAGACGTAACTTTTAAAAGTGGACACTTTAAGTGGAAAATCAAAAAATCGGACAGCATAAGGGACGGAATAGTTTAGATTCTTGAAGTAAAGAGCATACTCAAGTTTTGTTTCAGTTGGCGTGGAAGATTAAGGCGCCTCATGCTTGTCTACCATATATTGTCGTTCTTTACACCTGGCAAGTTTGCATCCAAAATATTCTTTTTATATTAATACTGCATTTCGACATATACCTGTCACGCTTTGCCACATGGCAGTTCAATCCCTGAATGTTTTCATTCAGGGATTTTTAAACCAACTGGTTTGAGAACAAGATTTTTGAGATGGTATTTGTAGTAATGATCCAGTCTAGCTTCCCTATTAGCTATTTCTGGTGTCAGAACAAGAGATTTCATATTTTGCCTTGCAGTAGGAGTCATGATTGAGCCTAATGTCCATGTCAGCTATTAACCTCATAATTATTAGAAGAATCACTCCCAAATTAACAGAGAACGGGTGCACTCCTCCAGCAACCCCCACCCCCGGCCCCTCGCCGCCCATGGGACATCAGCTTTAGAAAATTAATTATGCAGGTGATGCTTCTGAAGATTTAAAGTTACATGATCAACACCCAGATTCTCGGAAGCTGTAAATACTGAAAACCTACTCTTCATTAATTAGATGATTCTAAATAAATGAAGCGAACGACATGGGAGAAGAGGATGAGGTGTATTTGAGTTGATGTGCCAGGATGCAGTGGCCTTATGAGGCCTATTTCATGAGAACAAATTGGGTTCCTCAATTATTTGATTAATTCATACACGAGTTTTTCTTTATGTTACTGGAATGTGATTTCCTCATTGCATGTTTTCGTATTGATGAATCCTGTCTTGCAATTGCAGCCGTTTTGGCACCTGGCCTGTTGGGATGCTTGCCCAAAGCAAAAACAAGGCAGTTTTGGAAGGCCCAGTCTGTAACGGAAGTCAAGTTATCGGATGGAATACCAATGAGAAAAGTAAAAGGCTCCGTAGATTTCATGTTGATATGTCAGGGTTTGCATTCAACAGCACCATACTGTGGGACCCAAAGAGATGGAAACGACCGACCTCAGCTCCAATTCGGCAACTAGACACTGTGAAGGAGGGTTTCCAAGTATGCACCATATGTCTACTTAACTCATTATTCGAACAAACTCGTACCCTCCGTCCCAAAATGATAGTCCCATTTCCCCTTTTTGTTTGTCCCAGAAAGTTAGTCCCAAATCCAAAATTAAGGCTTCAAAATCACTGAATTCATAAAACTTACAAAGTAATGTTTGAAAAAACTCAAATGGGGCTCTCAACTTGGGACGGAAGGGAGTATGTATTTTTAACGAAACATTTGTGTTTAAGTTGAACCTTACTGATAGACCCTGTGTATCTCCAGGAAACAACATTTATAGAACAAGTAGTGGAAGATGAAAGCCAAATGGAAGGTACACCCCCAGGTTGTTCAAGGATAATGAACTGGCACCTCCATCTCGAATCTCATGAACTTGGTTATCCTGGAGGCTGGCTGCTTCAGAATAATCTAGACGTTTTCCCTTCTGATTGAGTGACAAAGCTTGCATCTCTAGTCTTTTAATGAAACATCCTGAGAAAGGTATGAATCTTAGAACTTACTATTTGCAGCTTTTATTTTTGGACAGAGGGTAGGGTAAGAGGTGGAATAAAAGTGGGACTGATTTCCTGGGGGCAAATTAACACAAGTTTTCTGCATACTCCCCCGTCCCTAAATGATAGTCACATTTCCTTTTTTTTTTGTTTGTCTCAGAAAAGTTAGTCTCATTTCCAAGATGAAGGCTTCAACATCATTGAATTTCTAAAACTTACAATGTAACCTTAAATGTTTGAAAAGTGAAACGAGAATGTTATTTTGGGACGGATGGAGTATTTTATCTTCTGAAGGACAGATGCTGAATTATCTTGTTAACAGTTTCCCCAAGTTATGCAATGCTGGAGGGTTGTTGATTTGCAATTGTTGTTGCATCTGCTGCCAGCAGAAACAGAAGCAGCTGGCCTGGCCATAGAAGTAGCAGTGGGGATAGAAGAATAGAATCATCATTTATTTTTTTCCGTGTGGAATTATTTTCCATAATATTCTTTTTTTAAATGAAATTTGAATTTTGGTGTAAAGTTTTGGTAAAGATATTGGTGAAGCAGAGGGTGCAATTACCCCGTGTTTACGTGAGTCTCCATTATAACCTTCAAAGTCAGAAGCAATTCATTTGTAAGGCCGGCCGGTCGGTCGGTCACTAATGTACAGCTCTGTGGCTTGAGCATTTTATTGAAGTCATGGAGTCCGAAAGTTGTATGAATTTTGTGCTATAGATTCTATTCGTGTATGTCGTACCGTTTAAATCAGTCACAGATTGTTCCTCAAAAGCTGGTGCAACGTGACGTGAGTCCAATTTTTCTTTATATCGTGTGACATTTGTAATACAACAACTTATTAGCACAATCATGGCATCAGTCGTAAAAATTCAAGCACTAATGGCGCACAACGTAAGTCTTAAAATGAAAAATTCAAGCACCCCGTCTCGTCTAAAAATAAATGTCATTTTTTCATTTTAAAAAGTACTGTAGTATAAGATATTCAACCTTTTGTAAATTCTACTAACAACGTATGAAAATCTTTCTTATCTACTTTATAAATTTTCAAATTTGCAAGTATTTAATGAATTTTTTTTTTAAAAAATAAAAATAAAAATAGAGGCAGTTGTTTGCAAAAAAATAGTTCATTTTCAGACAGCTTTCTTAATAATAATAATTTATTTTGCCATGCAATATTACAAGAATGTCATGTGCTCCTGTTATATTTGTTACAAGAATGTTCATTTCCACTTTGAGAGAATTTTGAAAATATTAGTCCCTTAATCCCGAAATGAATGTATAAATTTTATTCGCCCATGATCCAGAATAAATTTTATGAAATTTTAGTACACACACATAGGTATCTCACTTTCCACTTTATGGATATACAATACTACATACATATGATATTTATTTAAGATGGTCTTAATAACTTCTGCCATGGTCCTTTCTTCTTGTTTCTTGCAAATTGTCCTATGCCTAAGAAGTTAACAATTTATCACTGTATTTCAAACGAGAATCAGAAACTCCCTCAACAGCCAAAAAGAGGTGGCATTTACCACTATGCTCTAATTTGATCCGAGACCGTCTCAAAGTAGACAACAAAATCAAATAAAAAATGATTAAAACAAAAATACAGATTACATTTATGTTACACTACACTCTGCGACTAGCTGGATCTGTGGGATGGGACCCTGCTGGTGGACTCATAGCTCAAACTCTTTGTGGCAGGTCCACCTTTTGACCCAAATAAGCGCTAAGCCTCATTCGCAACATCACCAGTTCATAGTTCATACCCTCCTTTGAAGATGTAGAAACGTGGCTCAGTTATAAATCTCGCTATCTCTTGATTTCAGTGCTATTCTTTCTACGCCTATATCATGAAAGTGTTGTACCATGAAGTGAAGGGCTCTTATCTGGGCTTTGGAATGAAGGATAAAGATGAGCTTGCTGTGCATGGGACTCGTTTACAAGGCCGACAACTACCAGTGTTGACCTGCAAAATTTGGAGTTAAATTTCTACAAAGCACAAACATTCCTAAACTTCACAATGGTTTTATGTCTAGTAATTTGACCACTTAATGTTTTAGTATATCCCAAATTGATACTCCCGTTTTGACTTTTCAGACATTTTAAGGTTGCATTATAAATTTTAGAAATTCAGGTGATTTTGAAGCCTTAACATTGGTAATGGGACTAACTTTTTAGGACAAACAAAAAGGGGAATGAGACTATCATTTTGGGACGGAGGGAGTATATGCATTTAAGGACCCGGTCATTTGTGCTTCCTGGACAGAACAAGCAGCAATCCAATGTCAAATGGACCCAAGTCCGTTACTTATCCTCCTTTGAAATATCTCTCATAGTATGCCACCAAAATAAATTAGTACTTCCTCCGTCCCAAAATGAACAAGTTTTCAAATTTCCTCTTGATCAAGAGCAAATATGATAACTTTTTGGGACGAAGAGAGTACAAAACAAGATGCATACCCAACATCTAAAGTGTAAAGTATGATGACTAGTGAATTCCTGCAATGGAGGATCAACGACTAGACAGGGGCCAAAAATAACATACCTAGAAAGGGACGTTTTTACATTAGGTTGATTGGCATATGCAGCAAGCGCACTTCGTAATTTGGGGTATTTGTTCAGAGCACCTTCAAGCTGGGGTGCTGGTAACTGCGATCAATAATTTAAAAGTTAAAGAAGTTCATAATTAGAGAAAACCCAAAAAAAAAACAAAAAAAAACAAACACATGTCGGTAACATTGCCATGTGCAGTCCATAATACCTGCAACAATACACTGAAAGAATGTGGTTGCGTCTGAGAGATGCACTTCAAAAACCCAACCCACAATTTGGGTAATCTCCACACCTACGACCAACGATCACAAACAAGAGTTTTATCAAAGATTATCTAGCAGGTAATAATGGTAAGTCCAAATTTAAGAGGCTTAAGCGCTTAAAATCAGATATCATTTCACCATCAATCAACATACCTGTTTACTGACAAGTTTGGAGAGAATCTCCATGACAAAGTCAACCTGGAAAGCATCATAGAGTTTATAAGTTAGTATAACAAAATGATACACTACATCATTATAAATATTGGCGTAGAAACAATTTTGAGGAAATATATGCCAACCAAGAGAGTTTGCATTATGCAGTACCGAGAAAAAGACTCTAGAAACAAGAAGATAAAATCAATCTCTTTTAAATCAGAAACAAGCTGCCCGTAAAAGCATCCAGGTGCTCTTGAGGCGTTCTTTGCACTACTCCAAATTCATACAGCCTCTCAATGTCGAATGTATAAATAAAGGCTTTGCACTTCAAAACTCCTAAAGTCCCTTCAAGAGAGGTCACAACTTCTAATATCATATCACTGCAACAAAACTCTAAATAGCATCTTAATTTGCATCTAAAATTAGGGCTTTAGTCAAACTGTCATGGGTTTGTAAGCATTAACACTAGAGAAGGGACAACTTGGATGATATGAAGAGAGAATGAAGCAAAGGCTCAGACAACAGCAGAAATCTCGAGGACGAACTTGGGTCTCTACTCCAATTCTTATAGTGGGCCGAACTTCATCTGTTTTACGAGATAATAGTTGACACGAAAATACAGACTGACCGCAAAAGGCCAGAACTTCTTATTGAACAAGTAGCGTTAACTTCTAACATTTCTTTACACAGTAATGCATACTACGATTGTAGGTCAAGAAGAAAGATTTCTACGATAAAATATCTAGTTACAGAAGACTGGAAATTATCAAGAAAATCAATGCATAAAAAACAAAACTCAGGTCACTCAGATATGGAGAAAAAATATGAGTACTGAAGACTAAGAACATAAGGTACCAGCGCTGGGAAAGCATCAATAGCCTGGATAACTGTCCTCATGAAGAGCAGCGGTAGTGGGGTTTGATCCACCTAAAAACAAAAATATTAGAATACAGATATATCTTGTATAATATTCTGCCCAGAAGTCCACTGTGGCAACAAAAAAATAAGATAAAATATTCTTACCATCTGATTCAAAGCCTTTGCCAGGACCTGCTGTGTGAAAACTAGGCGCTGCTCAAAACAAGCGGAGCATGCATCCATTATCTGGAAAGCATATCCCATAAGCATTAGCAGTAATACAAGCTATCAACTAACTGATACTCCCTCCGTCTCATAATAAATACTGCATTTGACTTGTCAACGATTTTAAGGAATGTCCTTTACTTGCTTGTACATTTCTTGTACAATGGTAAAATTACACTAAATAGCTTTTTCCTTATTTAGCAATGCAACTTTAACTTGGGACGAATTTAGCACCTTCATGGCTTATTGATAACCATCCATTGCTAAAAGAACCACTTTCAAAGATATTCACGTTATTTAAAATTCAACAAGATGTATATTAAAGCGTCTAAGACGTGGTCTGAGTTATGTCCAAATATTTCAACAAATGTGTAACACGAACTTTCTTCAGAAAATTAGAAGCAATAACAACCACATGATTTGATCAGATTAGAATCCATCAGATTCATGATAAACAACTATTCCCTCCGTCCAAAAATGATCTTCCTACTTTTTTTTTGCCGTCACTGCGAAGGATCTTTGAGAGATAATTTTAGGTTGACTCAATTGTACTAATGAAAATCTAAAACTTGTTATTGACACACCATCAACAATACTATCAATCAAGTTTTAGATTTTCATTAGGATAATTAAATCAACTTAAAAACATTGCTCAAAGTTCCTTCATATTAGCGTCGAAAAAAGTATGACAATCATTTTGGGACGGAGGGAGTATGTCATAAAACATGAGAGTGCTAATGTTTTTTCTGCAAACAACTCAAACAGACAACTAACCTTTCAGGTAAAACCATAAACCTAAAGGGAAGGAATTCTAACCTTTTTAAGTGCAACGCCATCTTTATCGGGAATGATGTCATGTATTGCAACCAAAACTTCAGCTGGTGTCAATGCAGGACCTGTATGAGCTGAGCCCTGAGGTCAAAGTATTATGTGTTCAAACTTCAGCTGGTGTCAACCAGATGTGCTTTAAAAGATTTAGATCTGTAGCGCGTTTAATACAAATATAAAGCACTTAATTCTTCAGCTATTACTCTCTGGGCAAATATATCTGCTAATGTTGTTCATACTAGCTCTGTGTACAACAGAGAAAACAAGAACAAAAAGAAATCAAAATACTTTATCCACAGTTCACATGTAGAGGATTCTCCCTCTTATGTCTACTACAGTAATTACTCGAATCTCTTCAAGAGGGTTAGTTTCCAATGTCATGTTAAACCAATATCCATTCTGGTTATTCTAGCTTTAACAAAAATTTAGTATCAAATTAATCTCACAATGAGTAAGACCGCACAAGAATGAAAAGGAAAAATATATTTTGTAATGAGGATTACTAAACCATTTTACACGTTTATATATTGTAATAATCTCTTAGCTATTCATACTGTCATTTCCTGGGAAACACTCTAAGCAGCAACTTTCTCAATCAACCTACATGATATTCACATTTTCGCCTTTTTTGTAGTTTACTTTGTGCCCATGTACATTATCCTAAATTCCTAACTGAGAAGATGTATTCAGGGAGCAGTGGCGGAGCCCCACACAAGACAATTGGGGGGGGGGGGGACTGCCGACTGCCCCCATCTGACTAGAACAACTTTATCTTTACTAGTGATATTATTTTAAGAAGTTAGGGATTTTGAGTGCAATATATTAAAACTTACCCCCGTTTGTGCAAAGAAAAAAATGCATTAAAACATTATTCTTCCCCTTATGAATAACAAAATATGTAATGCAAATGTTTACCCCCGTTTACAAATATTCTAGCTCCGCCACTGCCAGGAAGTGGTGATTAGAAATCAGGGGAAGTTGACGCGTTTTAGAAGTCGAAAATTTAAGATAAGTAGAGTAAAATGAAATCCGCATAATGGAAATCTTGCGAGAAAAGGAATTCTAAAGGAGAGATGACAAAAAATCTCACAAAGAGGTCAATATTGTTACTTTGGATCCATTATTAATCAGGACCGTGATGTTAGTTATGAAATAAAATAAGGTTAAGTCGCCACGTGCATCTTTGGTGTTAAGTGATTGAGATTATGAGCCTTATTCCAATAAAGTAGGGATAAAAAATCTTCCTACTACTATATGATTCTGAGTTCTCTTTTTTTTTTTTTTTTTTTTTGATCTGAGTTCTCTGGTTGTGATATTTTTGCTCATAGAAAAAGTAAGGAGCCGTCTAAAAAGGATTCAGGGAGTATTATCTAAAGATCAAGTACGATAAACCGTCTCCTAAAGCTCATTTATGATCGAGTTATTTTCACCATTTATCATCGTCTGACTATCCGTCTTTATAACTTAGACTCCCTTTTGGTTCTTGCGATTCAAAAAGAACTTTAACTTCGAAACCATCAGTGCATAGTACCTAATTGTATACATTCAACAGAGTGGTGGATCGAAAGTACGATTCTGATTCAGATTTCCATGACGAAGAGTTCACACTGAAGGCACCAAAGTGGACATGGTGATTCTGGGCCCCTAGAAACTGATCTGACAACTAGCATCCTCTCCAGCCGGTTGGCAAAGCCACATACACCAATTGATGGTTACTTGAACCCCTATGACTTTGACAGTTCTACCAACTTTGACCCCATTTTGAGTTCCTATACTATCTCATCATATGAATGCACATCTTCATCAACTTTCAGTTTCTGACATATAGATTGAGATGTCAACCAACAATAAATTCATCTCCCACAGGAGGGTTTAAAAAGAGTAAGCATGAATAACAAGCAGTAGGAACCACAAAGCAAAAGAAAAATAAAAAATAGCTTTCTAGCGGGTCTCGAGTTCACATAAATGCAAGACCAATTGTTGTAGCATCCTTCAGGTGTTGCCACTCTCAGGACGTACAAGAGAAAACTGAAGATAAAATTTGATTTACGAAAACAACGATAGATGGAAGTTATACCTGTAATATGTAAGCAAGTGCTGTCTGGAACTTATCCAAAGGAAGATCAACAAGACGAGGAAAGATGGGTAAAACCTGAAACCATAAAATATTTTTTCTTGATAAACTAACTGCACATGATATCATGAAAATCTCTGCAAGTATGCATTATTCCACAGTGGTTTTAAATTATAGCATAGGAAAAAAGCAACCAGATTGGTGCAAAATTTTCACCCTTTAAACCTGAAACCAAGGCCCAAGTACAGATTTAAATGTATTTTCACGGAACCAAAATACTAAAGAACATAAACCACAACTAAAACTGAAATGAAATCCATTTTCATAAATATGCAAACTCTGCAAGATTACAGTGACTGAGGTAATTTCCAAAAAAATGAAGAGCAGAAAGTTACATCGCCACTATGATTAGATCGTATATGGAGAAAATATAAAACAATATTTATATGGGAAAACGTACCTTTAGTTTTTTTTTTTTTTTTAAAATGAACGGCCAATAAATACTCATAACTTGTGAGTACAGAAAGTAGGTAGGAGAGAGAAAGTGGGGTAGGAAATAGTTAGTGGATAGTTGTGTGAGTATGACATGTGGGGC
Organism: Campanula takesimana; assembly: GCA_026119855.1. Lineage (NCBI taxonomy): Eukaryota > Viridiplantae > Streptophyta > Magnoliopsida > Asterales > Campanulaceae > Campanula > Campanula takesimana. The sequence continues at coordinate 83,241 of JAOWBW010000311.1, read as the reverse complement.
CCATTGAATAAAGAAGTATGAAAACTTTCCATTTTGGGATTTTGAAGCTTAAATTGAGACACCCATTTGGGAAATTTTTGAAGCTTAAAATGAGACGGAGGGAGTATAGTGATATGAACCTCGTTTTTTGTGAATGACGACAGCACAGGAATTAGAATAGTAGCATCCTGCAAAACAGAGATTGAGTCAAGATGAGAAAGCAAGAATCATAACCAATCCAAGATGACACTATGAGAGCTAATAAATGAGGAACCTTAAGTTTAGCTTCATATAAACGTTTAACGGTGGCCACTAGATCAGCAGATGGTGTCGTCCCTTTAGACAATATATCAAGCACCTTGGAGGAAAACAACACCGAATCAGCAAAATCAAGGATACAAAGTGGGAGAAGTGTGTACTGCTCTTAGCATCCAGAAAGTGTTAGATCATTGTGGCTTGCAACACAAGTTAATAGGCACCTTCCATAAATAAAGTCATGACTATGACATTAATATAAAGTATGGTCAAAATAGTCAATGTGTAGAATCCCTGAAATGTTATTTATCTATCTTTGATGGGCAAGATGGTAAATCAACATTGCTTTGGAAATGAATAGGTATGGTCCCTATTTGAAGTGTCACCATGTTTACTATATAAAGGCCCCTCCATCAAGCCTTTAAACATACTAAATTCTTACTTTTCTCTCTACATACTCTCTTCATAATTATCTAGAAGAAATTCTGAGAAACTTAAGAGACACTCTCATTTAGAAGATCATCTCCCTACATCTTCATCATCCTTAATCTCCCTTCAAGACACAATAATGGATTCAACAGGTATACATTTATTACATGCTTCCGCTTCATCTTTTCCTCTTTCTCTTACTTAAATATGAGTGTGGCATTCAGGGATTAAAATTGTTCTAACAATTGGTATCAGAGCCCCGCTCATTATTTAGTTTGAGTTTGAGTTCTTGTATTAAGAAAAAGCTTTCATGCTTTGCTTTGATTCATTTTCTCTGTTGAATCATAAGGTTTTTGATGTCGATTAGAGACTCTAATTCGTTAATAGAGTGCTGATGATCTTCATCTAAAATTAAGAAAAATGGTTTGAAAGTTTTTGTTCATTAAAAGGTTCAAGTGAGACTATCCCTTCATAACATGGTTTTATGTTTTAAGTGCATACCATGTGGATCTACTCACTTGATTCCATTAATTTTTAAAAAAAAGCAAGATTATCCTAAATAACATGGTTTTATGTTTTAAGTACATACCATGCGGATCTACTTGCAATTCATTTGATTTTGAGGAAAATTTAGACAAAAATTCAGAAGTGCAGATTATATGGCACGGTCGTGCTCTTTGTTTTGGCACGGCCGTGCGCCTCTATTACCTTGAACCGGTGTGTACATTGGTGCTGGTCCGGACGGGTGTGTTGTTTAAACCGGTCGGACCGTTTCGTTTGGCACGGTCGTGTCTATTTTTTTGGCACGGTCGTGCCATCTGCACCGTGAAAACATGTTTTTTTCCCCATATTTTGGCACGGTCGTGCTAAGTATGTCGAAAGAAAATCAAGTTCTGCAATATTTTGTTATTTTCTCTGAACAAAAATCATTCATTTTTCAAACCTTAAAGCTTGGATTAATTATATGCTTAAATAATTTTATTCATTATTTAAATAATATTATCACCTAAGTGATTAACGTTATTTAAATGCAAAATTATTAAAGTGTTGAATGTTTAAGATATGAATGACTTGAATTTTCCAAAGAAAATCTTGACATTTGACTAACGATGGTATATCAGGCTGGAAACCTTGACTGGTCTCCTCAACCATCCGAACGGATTGGTGGAACGACTAAGGTTGAACAACGCCACGTACTAAGAAAGGCTTAAGCATTCATGTGATGACATATAAAATGAACATTTAGTAATTTTATTAAATGCTTAAGACTACCCAAAGAAAGATTAAGCATTTAATCAAATATTGTTCAAATTACTTGTCATCTAAAGTAATTATTTATGAGTCAATTCGCAATCCAAAGATTAGTTTTGATGTCATGTTAATTGCTTTATTGATGGATTTCATTTGATATAATTAATCTTTTAATTCATAATGTAGTTACTTATTATTGTTTTGTATTCATTCTTGTTCTCGATTCCCAGATTTACTTAACGCTTCTTCTATTACTGCTGCGATGAGCACAATTCCTATGCTTAATGGGACAAACTTTAAAACTTGGAAAAACAAAATTGTAATGATCTTAGGCTGTATGGATATTGACCTCGCTTTTAGGGAGCCGTTTCCCATTCCTCTTAATGAAGAAAGCACCCCTGAGGACCGCTTATATGTTGAGAAATGGAAACGCTCCAATCGAGTAAGCCTAATGATTATGAAAAATGTCGTCCCGGAAACATTTTTGAACAGTGTTCCCGAGGACGTTGATGCTAAGACTTTCCTCGAGACCCTTGAAGAACGCTTTGTAAAAAGCGAAAAGTCGGAAACAAGTTCTACCCTTAGGAAACTTGTTTCCATGAAGTACAAGGGTACCGGGAATCTTAGGGAGTATATCTTGGAAATGCTTCACCTTTCGACAAAACTAAAAGCACTTAAGTTAGAGGTGACTGAAGAGCTCCTCGTGCATTTAGTTTTGATCTCTCTTCCTCCTCAGTTTGGTCACTTTGAGGTGACCTATAATTGTCAAAAGGACAAGTGGAACATTAATGAATTGATTTCACATGTGACACAAGAGGAAGATAGGTTGAAGCAATCTAAGGTTGAAAGTGCTCACTTAGCATCTACCTCTTCTCATGGGACTAAGAGAAGAGGGAAAGAAGTTGCGGTAACAAGCAACAAGAAGCATAAGGGATCTAACGATCATAAAGAAAAGAAGTGCTTCTTTTGCAAGGACCTAACGCACATGAAGTATGACTGCCCTAAGTATCACGCTTGGCGTGCTAAGAAAGGTATGTCATTTGGTCTTGTTTGTACTGAGGCTAATTTAGTTTCAATTCCTTCATATACATGGTGGTTGGATTCTGGTGCAACAACTCACATTAGTATGTCTATGCAGGGTTGCCTGAATTACCGAAGACCTAGCAAGGATGAAAGATTCATCTATATGGGAGCTGGGAACCCGGTTGAAGTAATAGGCATTGGGACATTTAGATTGTTATTAAGTACCGGATATTATTTTGTATTAAATAATACTTTCATTGTACCTTCGTTTAGAAGGAATTTAATATCTATCACTGTTTTGGACAAAGAGGGTTACTCTTGTTCGTTCGGAAATAATAGATGTGATCTTTATTTTAATTCCATTATTGTTGGTACTAGTACTTTATCGAGTAGTGATAATCTTTATTTGCTTAACACTACTCAAACAATCAATGAGTCCCATAATAATGAAACTAAAAGTAAAAAGCGAAAGTTTTCAAGTGAAAATTCTTATACCTTATGGCATAGGCGTTTAGGTCATATCTCCAAAAGGAGAATTGACAAGCTTGTGTCTGAGGGAATCATAAATAAACTTGATATTCCGGATAAAGACTTTTGCATTGAATGCCTAAAAGGAAAATTTACAAACATGAAAAGGAAAGTATCCTCGAGAGCATCAAGCGTCTTAGAACTAATACATACGGATATTTGTGGACCATTTCCTACTCCTTCTTGGAATGGTCAACAATATTTTATTACGTTCATAGACGACTATTCTCGATATGGATACATTTATTTACTTCATGATAAATCTCAATCTTTGGACGTTTTCAAGTCTTTTAAGGCCGAAGTTGAAAATCAACTTGGGAAGACTATTAAGAACGTTAGATCCGATCGTGGTGGGGAGTACTATGGTCGGAATGACGGTTCGGGAGAACAACGTCCGGGTCCTTTTGCTCGCTATCTTGAAGAGTGTGGGATTGTCCCTCACTACACTATGCCGGGTACGCCTAGCATGAATGGTGTAGCTGAGAGACGTAATAGAACCCTTAAGGATATGGTAAGAAGTATGGTTTCTTGTACTTCTTTACCTCACTCATTATGGGGCGATGCTTTAAAAACCGCTACTTATCTTCTTAATAGGGCTCCCTCTAAGGCTACTAACAATAAAATCCCTTATGAATTATGGACGAATAAGAAACCGTCCTTAAATCATCTTCATGTTTGGGGATGTCCAGCGGAAGCTAGGCCTTATAGGCCTAACGAAGGAAAACTGGACGCTAAGACAGTTAGTTGCTACTTTGTAGGGTATGCCGAAAGATCAAGGGGCTATAAATTTTACAACCCGAAAACTAGAACGTTTTTTGAAACGGGAAATGCTAGGTTCTTTGAGGATGTTGAGTTTAGAGGGGAAACTAGGAATAATAATTTTGAATTTAAGGAAGAGGAATCCATTTCTATACCTCTTCCCTTAATAGTTCCAATTGGAAATCAAGTACTTGTACCTGAAATTCAAGAGGAACAAATTCAAAATATTGACTCCCCTATAAATATTGAACAACATGAAAATGTTGATCAAAATGAGGAAATTCAACAACCTCAAAATGAGGAAGAACCAGTGCCTTTAAGAAGATCAAATAGAGTAAGAAGAAGTGCCATCTCGGATGATTATGAGGTGTATCTAGCCGAGAATGAAGGACACTTAGGTTTAGTGGGAGATGAGCCTCTCACCTTCCATCAAGCCATTAAAGGTCCTAATTCTCATAAGTGGATCAATGCCATTAATGAAGAGTTAAAATCTATGAAAGACAACGACGTTTGGGATCTTGTCCCATTACCGAAGGATGTGAAACCGATTGGTTGTAAATGGATATTTAAAACCAAAAGGGATTCACAAGGTAATGTGGAAAGACATAAGGCTCGTCTTGTTGCCAAAGGTTTCACTCAAAAGGAAGGTATTGACTACAAAGAAACATTCTCTCCGGTGTCTTCTAAAAACTCCTTTAGGATCATTATGGCTTTAGTGGCACATTATGACCTTGAGCTTCATCAAATGGATGTAAAAACAGCTTTTCTCAATGGAGACATTGAGGAAACCATCTATATGAAGAAACCAGAAATGGTGGATGATTTGGAACAAACTAATCATTTAGTTTGTAAACTTAAGAAATCCATTTATGGGCTCAAGCAAGCTTCCCGTCAATGGTATCTCAAATTTAACCAAGTAATTCTTTCATTTGGCTTTGAAATGAATATTGGTGAAGATTGTATATACCATAAGTTCAGTGGGAGTAAGTTTATATTCTTAGTCTTATATGTGGATGATATTTTGCTAGCTAGTAATGATATAAACCTTCTAAAAGACACTAAGAAATTTCTTTCAAAGAAATTTGAAATGAAAGATCTTGGAGAGGCAACTTTTTTATTAGGAATCCAAATACACCGTGATCGCTCACGAGGTACTTTAGGATTATCACAAAAGGCCTATATAGAGAAGGTATTACAAAGGTTTAGCATGCAAAACTGTAAACCACATGACACCCCTGTTTCTAAAGGAGATAAATTCAGTCTTAATCAATGTCCCAAAAACAATTTTGAAACCAAGTATATGGAAAACATCCCTTATGCATCAGCAGTAGGAAGCTTAATGTATGCTCAAGTCTGTACTCGTCCAGACTTAGCTTTTATTGTTGGAATGCTTGGTCGATACCAAAGCAATCCGGGGAGAGAACATTGGGTCGCAGCCAAAAGAGTGATGCGGTATTTACAAAACACCAAGGACTACATGCTTACATATTCAAAGTCGGATCATCTTGAGATCGTTGGGTATTCCGATTCCGACTTTGCTGGATGCCAAGACAGCCGTAAATCAACGTCTGGGTATGTCTTCACATTAGCCGGTGGAGCAATTTCTTGGAGAAGTGCCAAGCAGACACTCGTAACTTCCTCTACCATGGAAGCCGAGTTTGTTGCTTGTTTTGAGGCATCCAATCAAGCTATATGGCTGCGTAAATTCATTGAGGGTCTCCGTATTGTCGATAGCGTCGAAAGACCTATTAAGCTATATTGTGACAATAGGGCAGCGGTCTTGTACTCCAACAATAACAAGAGCTCGTCAAAGTCTAAACACATTGACATTAAATTTCTTGTTGTAAGAGAGAGGGTACAAAAAGAACAAATAGAAATACAACTTATTGGTACAAACTCTATGTTAGCGGATCCGTGTACTAAGGCGTTATCACCTTTAGTGTTTCACGAGCATGTTGCTCATATGGGTGTAACAACTTTTGATAACATTTAATATAGTGGGAGTTTGTGTTGTTTTTCATTTATTGTTCTATTAATTATTAAAGTTTGATCTCATTTGGTTAAGTTGGACTAGTTGGAAGAATATGTATATATTCATTAAGATCCATGCTACACATCCATACTTTTGATCTATGTCATTTAGTTGAATTAGTATATGTGATTATAGTGGGTTTAGTTGCGAATCAATTACAACGACTGCCCCTTTAGTCCTATACTTATATGGCTAATGGACGAGATTGTTATAGATGACAACAAAGTGCACATAAGGGTTGTCATTTATGTTATACTTGTGATTTAAAGGAAGAAATTTGTTTTGCAACCCAAGTGGGAGATTGTTAGATCATTGTGGCTTGCAACACAAGTTAATAGGCACCTTCCATAAATAAAGTCATGACTATGACATTAATATAAAGTATGGTCAAAATAGTCAATGTGTAGAATCCCTGAAATGTTATTTATCTATCTTTGATGGGCAAGATGGTAAATCAACATTGCTTTGGAAATGAATAGGTATGGTCCCTATTTGAAGTGTCACCATGTTTACTATATAAAGGCCCCTCCATCAAGCCTTTAAACATACTAAATTCTTACTTTTCTCTCTACATACTCTCTTCATAATTATCTAGAAGAAATTCTGAGAAACTTAAGAGACACTCTCATTTAGAAGATCATCTCCCTACATCTTCATCATCCTTAATCTCCCTTCAAGACACAATAATGGATTCAACAGGTATACATTTATTACATGCTTCCGCTTCATCTTTTCCTCTTTCTCTTACTTAAATATGAGTGTGGCATTCAGGGATTAAAATTGTTCTAACAGAAAGCACTCAACCATGAAGTCTGGGTAGAGATATACCTGCGTTAAAAGATTTTCACTTCCTTGAGGTGGATTAGATATTATACGGAGCAGTTCAGAATGCGATGAACCCAGTGCCCTGATAAGAACAGGGATATGGCGTTGAATAGCCTGCATCATGTCAGGACATTACGAAAAGTAAAAATCCAACTAGCTTTACTCTAATTAAGTTGACATTTCCACTGAATTCTACAAGTACAGATCACAGTACACTAATATATACAGCTACTTTATGGATAATTTTTACAGATTCTTAAGAGTCAATTTAATGGAATTGCAATAGTACACCAATCATTAAAGAGGTTGACCTATGTATGGATATCATCGTAGAAACTTAACATGTGAGTGTTTTGAACAGTAGCACAATAAACAGAACCCCCACAAGCCAAATTCACAAGATTGCATAGGTGTGGGCTTTATGATCGCCTTGGTGAATTAAAACACCATTCTCGCCCTAAATGGTAAAAGCTCCCTACTACTGTCCAAGGACCAAACATGATATCAACTATTGAGCTGGTTTTCGATGTCCAAAGGACAAGCTCAATTTACAACTCCACAAATTTCAGTTGGTTCGAGTATAATAGAGCACAGAAGACGTGAATTTAACACAACTGTCAATGTGATGAAGATACTGGACTGAATACGCCTCAACTGCTGCTTCACATCTCTATTTTTCTGAACTTATGTAATACAAGATACGCTAGCAATTAAAAGGTGATATCAACGACGTTTAGTGAATTTGCAAAAGCATTAACAGACCTGCTTAACAGCTTGTGGAGCACAGCCATAATTGTGAAATACTAGTTGAAGAAGCCTAGGTTTCTGCCAAAAATAAAAATAACACAAGAGAAGATGTAAAATCAACATCAGCCAGAAAAACAAAAGTAGAAAATACTCCTAACTATTACTCTTTAATTTGTCGCCAGCTGACTACACACACACCTTAGTACATAAAGCAAAATACAAAGAAATTTGGCGCTGCGCTTGAGCAAATGACATAGAGGAATCACTTTGAGAAACAGTACGTGCACCCTTTGAAGAGTCATTCTCAGAAGTTGTTGCCTCCGTTTGAGACCCACTAATGGATGTTTCCTGGCTACCTGTCTGAACAGATATAAGAATGTGAACAGGACAATAGTTAGTAAATGAAAAATAGGTTTTTTCTAGTGTTAAAGTGTCATAATATATGATGTTGCAACCATAAACTGATTCATATAAGCAACCTTAGAAATTTGCAATAAGCTTTAAATCATTTTCCTTAAATTTTGTGGAGCAACGTAGAGTTCTAATGAATATTATTCTCAAAGATTCTAAGCAAAAGATATTTTCAATAACTATCAACTAAAGGTGAAGTTTGTATCAAACTCTTGCTCACATAAAGATGGAACACTTGCATTTCCAAAATATTTACACTTCACAGCACTTCCAAAATATTTTGTATTTACACTTTTATATTGATTTATTTTATAGGTTTTCAGAAATCCTTTTAGAGTGTAAGATTTTTATTTCAGCCTTCTATTGTCTGGATAAATAAACACTTGTGCCAGTATAATAACAAATTGGTGTTGGCGTCAGCGTCTTATTGGACATGCAACAAACAATTGGTGGTTCAATCTCATAGCCATGTAATTGACAACATCGTGAACCCAAATTGATAAATAGAAACAATGAACTGTGCTTACTGGAAAAAGGCAGTCACAGATCTTAAGTCTTAGGTGGTTATTTGACCCCCTTCGATTTTGAAAAATGACAACTTAATGCCTTCAGGTTTAGAAAGAAGAATATGTTTATCACTGAAAAAATAAAATAAATCAATTTTGACGCCCTTTTGTTTTTGAAAAGAATTGCACTATATATAAAGTTTGGCCCCATTAGTGCAATATCATAACAGCAGGAGCAGATTAGCACCATCACGAGATATCCATCGAAACTTAAATCAGGTCTACAAATAATAAGTCAAGTCTTCAGACCACCCTCCTAAATAATTCTGTGCTAATACGGCCTAAATAAGAAAGTCTAGGTATCTAAAACTACAGCCTTGGTTCTTTTTTTGTTCTTTTAATGATCTGTTGAAAGTAAAGGTACAGACGAAAATGAAAAACTGGAGCAGAATCTTAAGATACTGGAACACAAACCAAATGGACAGCAGGTGATACAGGAACCATGTGTACATTAGCAGTGGGTGAGAGAAATTCTAATTACATGATTATCATGAATCTAAGTGCTACAAACCAAATTGATACTTTTTCAGTTTCAGTTTTTCAGAACCTACAGACAGACAAAATATCAGGCACATAATAGAGATGTTTCATTCATACTGCTGTAAGCCAAAAACAAGCCCAAATTGCGTTTACCCCCCTCAAGTATACCACCAATACCACTTTGCACGCTCGTTTGAAAAGTCGGTTTGTTTGGTACTTTGATTTTCAAAACGTCCCACTTTGCACCCTCCGTCAAATAGACGTTAAAAAATCTAATGGAATTGGTCATGTGCATGCCACATGAGGGATATTTTGGTCTTTTGACTTAAAAAGAGATTGATTTAGATTTAATTTAACCATGAAACTCAATTTATATCTTCTTCAAAGAGAATCACCACTAGCAACACCTGAACCCCCACCATCAGCAACACCAGAAACACCACCACCCACCAATCTTAGTCAACAAATTCAAACCGCAACCACCAAAATTAAAAGCACTGCCAATATCTTCAACCAACCCCCTTTATTTACCCCCAGATTCAATCAAGAACAAATTCCAGTAACATTTATGCAAAATAAAAAACCCAGATCTGCAATTCTGCAATCAAAGATACCAAAAAAATAAAAACATCGATCTGGGGTACAAATATGAGGTTTTGAAGGTAATCAAAAGAGGCACAGACAGAGAGTTGGGCACAAAAAGAGAGTGACAGAGAAGAACAAAGAGAGAAAGAGAGAGACGCCATAGATGAAGGGAGGCGGAGATGGTGTTGGTACTGAGGTACGAAGATGGCGGCGAGGGGGAGATCCTTAACACGAAGGTAGGAAGTGGGTGGGAGGAAGGGAAGGACGGCGAGGGAGAACGGGAAGAGAAGGGATGGAGGGGAGGGGAAATGGCGATGATTTAGGAAGGGGAAGGGCCAGTGATTTAGGAAAGGGAGGGGGAGGAGGGAATGGCCGGTGAGGGAGAAGAATGAGGGTGGGGTCAGGGGATATGAACTGATTTTTTTTTTATTATTATTATTTTCCTTTTCTTTGTTATTTCGATGTTTTTTCTTCCCCAAACGACGCCGTTTGGAAACCACGACAAAAAGACTAAAATACCCATCCCGTGACGTGTCTCGTGCTATTCAACGTAAGACTTTTAACGTCTGTTTGACAGAGGGTGTAAAGTGGGACAAAATGAAAATTAAAGTACCAAATAGACCGACTTTTCAAACGGGGGTGCAAAGTGGGATCAACGGAATACTTGAGGGGGGCAAAACGTATTTTGGGCCCAAAACCAAATATGTCAAAACAAGTTAAGCCATCAGCCAAGTATTCAACAAGAAAGAATATGAGATTCAACCAGTTACCAGACAAATATTTTTTTGATGATAATAAGAAAAGAACATTTTTTCTAAGCGCAAAACTTGTAGGGTGCCAAACGGCTATCTAGACAGCTACACAACTCTATTGCTGCCCAAATGTAAGCCATTTAAAGCAAAGGTAATAACAATTCACTAGATATTCTGCTTTTTCGTAAAAGGTATATGCCTTTTCAAACCAGTTGGTCATTTCCGACCCTCTTGTTGACAAGCTTCTGGTATCCTAAAAGACTCCAAACACTTTTCCTCTCAGAATTTCAGAAGAGAATATGTCTCATGACTCAGTTAAATCTATACTTCCACAGGTTAAACTGTTTCCTTTAGTAAGTATTTTCTAGACGCTCGACCACATAAATTGTATGTCCAGTGCACGAACTCCTGCCCTCAGCGAAGGCCTGAAGTAAGGGTCTTGTCAAACTATTTAATGAGTGACAAAAACAGAAGGAAAAAAAAAAAGAAAAAAAGAAGAAGAAGCTAAAAATAAATGCTTCATTCTGTTAGGTATCAACAAGATGATGCTATCAAAACAATGATCCATACACTGCGCAGATATGCCATGCATGGGAGACATGATAAAGAACATCAATGGGCAAAGACATGAGAAACATAAAAGACAAACCTCTCCCTCTGTTCTTTGCTCAAGATCTGATGCACGCCTTTCAACAGCTGACAGTAACATACTTGATGCAAAATCCTCTACATTCTCTGTAATGTAGCTTATCACATAGAGCTTATTTGCAACCTGACCACACAAATGGAAAGTAAAAATAAGAATACAAGTACTTAAAAGCGCATGATCCCTGTACTCGCGAATAAATTAATGCTTCAAGAAGCAATCATCAACAGCTTAAATAAATTAAATGGCAGCGCCTAAACTCTAAAGTAGCATACCAGCCGGATAGCTTTCGCACGGATATCATCTCTTGTATGGACAGCACACTGAAATTCAGAGAAGTGTGAATCAGGACAAGCAACTTCAAAAGTAAGATAAACACATGTCTACAACTGGATCTGCTCTTTTCACGAAATAAATAATTAAGTTCATGGTCCAGCTATGTATAACAAGTTAAAATGAGTATTAATGATATTATTTCTTTTCTGAATACATTTAAATACATAATGAAAGTGATTACCATAAAATTAGAGCATTTGGTAAGATATACTTTTTCAAAAAGAAAAACTGCAACATTTGGCAGAGATCAAAATATTAGCAAGGTCAAGAATGCAGTTCAAAGTAAGTAACACAGTGCATTTTCAACGCAAAAACTGAATCAATATTACAGTCCGTGGATGTGAAAGCGTCGAGGATTTCCTTAAATGAAGATCCAAATTCTATTGTCCATCAGCTTGACTGTCCTCAACTAGGATAAGAACCACTTGAGTGATTAAAGTGGAAGACCCTATTGGATGGACCCTACTATGATCAAGGCTCTTCAAATCAAGCTTTTGAGTTCATTATGACAAGGGGACTAGGTAAATCACCACACAACACCTAATAGGATGGGAAAAAGGAAACTGGAGGATGGGGAAGGAGCTGGTAAAGTTTTCATAAAATGGTAACTTGCCACCAACTTTTAGGATCTTTTTGGCCGTGAAGTAGCATATTTTTTAGTATTGACAGAAATAATCAAAACTGAACCCATTCTACACTATAGGTGCCAACAATATTTGAAACTGGACCTTTGTACATGGTCCCTGCCCAGCTGTCTCAAATCAAAAATAAATCAGATATTTGCATCCTCACTTGGAGGTGCTGAATCAAGAGAGAACTCCAAAACATAGGTAACAGATCATTACAAATGCGAAAAATTATGTGAAGAATGATGGCTTGCCAGTACCACAGTCTAAATGCAAGAAATAAAAGCCTGACAACAGTTGATCAAATCAAAGCGAGTGGCAAGCATATCAACAGGAATGTTTTCCAGCAACAAATTTCCCATAACAGAAGTCACCTTCAAAGCAATATCCAAACAGGCTTGACGATTCTGAGGACGACCCAAGATCAAGCTCCACAAAGTACCAAGACCCTGCATGACACGATCACCATCGCTAACATCTTTGGCACTGTTGTCCGAGCAGCATATGTCATCCAGTAACTTCAAGGCAGAATCAGGCAGAAATGGAGCTTCACCAAAAAGTCGACTAAAAGACTTGTCTGCTGCTGGTAAAGCATCCAGCAAAGATTTTGCCTATGACAAACAAGCAATCACATATAAAGTCTCACCCTTCTCCAGAAAATTAAATTAATAGCTAAAAAGAGGAACATACCACTCCCAGAAGGAAATTTTCATATAAAACACGAACAACTGAAGAGTCTTGCGTATCTGTTACCATAAGTGAGTGCAAATGGTAGAGGACATGCATCACAAGCTCATGCCCCTGGTGAAGAAGCAATTTAATCATCAGATGAATTTTCACAGGATTACCGATAACTGAAGATTTGTTTTTTATTTTTTGGCAAGCATACAAATGAAGGATTCAAAGTTGATACTTGATATCACGAGTCATCTTGAGCATAGATATAAAAACATCTAAAATCCATAACCTTGTTTGTCCTATACACTCATGCAAGGTTAAAGGGGGCTATCGAGATTGAAGAAGGTATAGGTCTCAAATTCATAGCCAATATAGAGTTGCTTGTTCCAATAACTAAAGGCATGTCATGAATAGCCAATCCATAAATTTGAAGCGGAAACTCATCTATACTTCTAGAGAGACTAAAGACAATGGTCATAAATGGATTTTGATGGACCGATACAAATAACTGTAAAAACATCCAACTCTGATTAGTCTCACTGTCGCTAAATGATGTCCAATATTCAAAAGTTGTTCCTAAATGTGTATTCGCTTCTCTCTTTCTTTGGTGACGTTACCAAATCCTCCATTGTCAATCATCCTATTTTGATTTCCACTTAAAATCACGAACGTAACATGGTGAAATCAAATCATTAAGGGTATTTATGTATATATGCTCCTGAAAGTGCTCAACGGTCAAGATTCTAAAATATCCCCAAAGTCAAAACTGGAAATTCATCTAGGAGAGAGAGAGTATTACTTTAAATTGCCTACGACAATGGTCCCATCTGACTATAGTTATCTTCTCACCACATGCACATCAAAATACAAAGAATATCTAACCAGTGCTCAAATCAAACTAATTCATACAGCATATAGGAGTAACCTAAGCGGCTAAGTGTGGCAGTGTGCTTCCGATAATCATGCAAGGACGTGTCAGTGACAAGGTCCTGCACATGCGGGATGTTGTGTGGATCTAACTAAGCTAGGTCGCACAAGACCAAAGAGTCCAAACTACGTTTATCCCCCTAAAGTATCCACCCAATCCGACTTTGCACCCCAACATGAAAAGTGGTTTTGGTACTTTAATTTTGAAATCGTCCCACTTCACCCCGTGGCAGGCCTTGAGCAGGAGGTAAAGCAGGCGAAGTGGGACGATTTCAAAATTAACGTACCAAAAAAGACCCACTTTTCAAACTAGGGTGCAAAGTGGGATTGTGTGGATACTTTGAGGGGGTATATGTTATTTGGCCAGACCAAAGAGGTATCTTAGTGCTTTCCTTGGAAAGCCACTTGCAAAATATTATTCCTTTGCCCAATTATGGGTTAGTGGGGAGAACCAAATTGGATTTGAGGTTGGAACAGGGGAGTAAGCCATGTGACTCAATCGCATAGTCAAGCATCGCCAAGCCTAGTTCAAGAAAATTTGTGGTGGTCCCTTACAGGGACATGCAGCACACGTCCGTGCGTTTGGGGACAAGCCAATCAAAGAGAGACATCACCATGTACGAACAGCACATAGTCATAGCATGAGTCCTCCGCAGAGCTGCAATGGACTTGTTACAAGCACAGAGCAACCAACGTTTTTTGAAACATATCCATTCCAAGGAACGAAGACTGAAATAGATGATGATCAACCCCTATATTTCTTGATAAGAATCAATCCCCTTGATATTATAAACAACAACAGCAACAAAGACTTGGTCCCCGGCTTACACGAAATGCTGTAAGGAATCGTCAAAGAAGGGTGAGAAAACAATGAAAAGTGGAGAGAGATATGGTAAAATAATATACGAAGTACTAAGTTTTCGGTATTATACGTCTGACCAAAATTCATAAAGCAAACTCATTACTCATCCATACCACAATGAACACAATCCGCTGCTTAACACTGTGACATCCCTATCCTAAAGGAGCATGAGACTAGGAGCAGCTTATTGATGTATAACAATGTTCAACTCAAGAATAGCAATTAATTAAAATTAAATTATACATGGACACGCACTACAGCTAATGAGATTGAAAAAGAAAAGATGAACATCATATGACTTAAACCACAATACACGAAGAATAAGAAGGCGAGATAGATATAGCCACATCTAACCTAATGAAGATCAAGACAGGGCTAAGAAATACTACAAATTTCTTCAACGATATTTGTTCACTGGTCACATTAAAGATGTAAATGCAGAAAAACTATTAATTAAACTCTTTTCCAGATCCATTTAGGTGTGTGTGTTTTTGTTAACGTACCACTACTAACCTTAAGAAATAAACACAAAGTTCATCAAGTATCTCATCTAGTATACAGAACATCTAGTGCTTGACTCAGGCATTACACTCCAAGCTAATTATCCTCAAAAAGATTGTCAGGATATGAAATGGGATCGGAACGAGCAAGATTCAAAAAAGAATAAGATAGCTTCCTGTAAAGGTGAAAGGATCAATGAAGCATAATACCTTCTGGTGCTGGTAGTCTGAAACAATATGCTTTTGTATCATCACAACTGTATCATCATCAACGTCAGACTGCATGAAAAAGAAGTTGATATGAGATTTTCAGTATGTATTCTCTCAGGACGAAAGGCTAATTATCTACTGGAGAAAAAACTGCCAACCAAATATTTAATCTATGCACACGTATTGATGGCAAGAGTGATGGTTCAAATTTTTGCAAATGCATGTTTTTACCATATGGCTCTCCTTCAAAATAGTTCACAAGTGATCAAAGGTTAGAGTGATATGGTGGTAAAGGATACAAACAACAAAAGTAGTGCCAACACTCAAACTTAAAGCAACCAATGATTATGCATAAGTAAATGATTTTGCAGATAATGAGGCCTTTTGAGTTAATCAAGCTTTTCACTTTCAGTATATATCCAAGTACTGCTTAAAAAGTCAGCAAATTTTGGGGGGAAAGTAGAAAAATAAATCATAGAACTGGAAAATCAGCTGAAAAGTTCCCACAAACTACTGCCTCTAATCAACCACGATGTGAACATCTAACTAGATCTTAGGGGGAAAGAGTAAATTTCAGCAGAGGTTGTGGAAATGCATCACAAGATAACTAAGAAGCTGAAACTACTAAACAAATTTCATGGACGAAATCACCTGAACAAACGAGCAAGTAAAAAGAAACAGCACAATCAAAGCACACAGCTATCACTAGATGGAACATCACGTAAAAGTTGACTCAATTAAACATTAAAATAATCTTTAGTTATGCCACTATCTGACGCAAATTATGTCTGGACTTTTTTTTTCCTTTTTTCCCTTTTGTAACAAAGAACCTAGGTAAAGTGAGTAAAATCAGAAAACTATAAAACATAAAACAGAAGTTCACAGCACAGTGCAGGCTGCAGATCATAATAATGCACATGCTTTATGAATGAAGCCTTTGCAAACTGCAATTTTTAAATATTGAATGGCATTACATAGATTCCTACAAATATCATTATATGTATTTATACATACATATGTTCATAGGTATGTATGAATGCAAGTGTAAAACTGTTTGCCATCTTGCAGTTCTAAAACACCAAGTAAATGAATTAAACAATTTCTCCAGTTACTCTGGGACGTACCAAAATAGAAAGTAAGACTCTTACTCTGGGATGGAGGGAGTATAATTAAACATAAAAGAAAAAATGAGAGCCAGTAGAAAGTTACAATTTACATCATAAAGCAAATCTAAACCAATCAATAAAAATAAATAAGCTCGCTAAAGTTTCCAGGAGGTGTAAAGTGAAAAACAATTACTGGAGTCAAAGTGGGGAACTAAAAGAACATGGTCGAAATCATAAACATTTTCTGATGAAAGTCTATCTTGCAGATTCTCAAAACCTTCGAAAAAAACAAATAAGAAGGATTCCAATCAGTCTGTACACTAAGGAGGTAAAGAAACAGAGAATAGCAACTCAGCAAAAACATTTTATCAAACACAGACTATTCCAACGACAGATTAATTTAAAGTAATCTATTCCAAATCAAGTGTCCTCAGAGATTTCCCATACAACTCCTAAAGTTTCCCATTGGCTCCAAGGTCCATAAACAGCAAAAAAGATGACACCTTGGAAGCAATCTACCTGTTTTCCTAATAAAGCAAATTGATCAGCAATATACATGAGTAAGAGCTGCAAAGAATCCATAACAATCTTAGTACGCTCTCAATGGCAGAAAAAGGAGAGATCCACGTATACTTAATACAGAGAAGCAACAGGAAGAGAAGACAGATAGCGACAATTATGTTAACTGTAGAAAATTTCACTTGTAATTTTTCTTTTATTTTGCCAGTTTCCTGGAGCATATGATGGGAGGAACTGGTAATACAAACGAGAAGAGGTTGGACTCCTCCTAACCATTGCCACCCTGCCTTGTTAAGTGGATGCTACCTTTTCATTTCTTATTCTATTATCAACATGCTTCGGCTACCATTAAATTTTTCTTATTATCATTATTTATAATAATAATAATAATAATAAGATGCCTACAAATACAGACAGTAAAACACCGATTGAAGCACTCGCGAAGGCACTACATCAGTCAGATCGTATACCACTAAATTACAATCCAGTCACATTCCTATTGTGGCAGTAGCAGATTGGTGACAAGAAAGTGAAAAGGTTAAGCCATAGTTATCAAAAGCGCGCCTAGGCTCGCGCCTAGGCTCCGGGCACACCTTTTGCGCCTTGGTGCGCTTTGGGCCTTTATTAACCATGGGACACACCATAGTTATCAAAAGTGCGCCTAGGCTCCGGGCACACCTTTTGCGCCTTGGTGCGCCTTGGGCCTTTAATAACTATGGGTTAAGCTAGATGCATGTCATGCTTTGACACTCTACTCCCTCAAGCATGCGAGCAGCTCCCACGAGGAGATCAAACCAAGGAGCATAGTATGGCGCATCACAAATAAAATGAGCACCATATTGTACATAACAATAAGCAAATGCAATCAGATGACTCGAACCCAAGAGTGTAGCTACAAGCTCTTAGGGCATGAAACCACCAACAACAACATATGGCATACCGTGTTTTATCAGTTGACCGCATTGATTTGGATAATCTAAAAATAGCTGATCACTAGGCATTGTGTGCAATATTAGAAAGCTGTACACGAAAAACTTCCCCACTTGGTACCCTAAAGGATATATTTTTAGATGACCAGAATGCTTGAAGCTCCTAAATAGCAAGCAATATCCACCCGAGTTGTTTTGTGAAAATAATATTATATGTATTTTCCAATAATTAGTCTCCATTCTGAAAGTTGGATCACACAACTTCCAGCAACTTATGCATTGAGCTTCAAAAACAAAGCATCATACTGGAGATGAATTGCCTGTAGCCCATCATCTTCATACACAAAGTTACCACATTGCATATCAGGCTTGATCCTCTTGCTGTATCTTTGCAACTGTAGCTGCTTTTAGAAGATTGCACAATCAAATGATCAAGTCAATATCTGGAACATGTGCTATTATTATTTTATATTGTTCCATCTTCTATTTGGCTTTTTCTTGGATGTGTGCTTTTGATTTATGCTACAGTAAGAGAATATAAGTACAGAGAAAAGATTCATAGCATAGAACCAATATAGATTAGCTCATTCATCCATGAAGCCACCCCTTAACATAGATGAAACAGAGAAGAGAATCAATAATCATATGTATGTACTAGTATCATAAGCTATAAAAAAAAAAAAAAAAAAAAAAAACTACAAAAGAAGGGAGAAAAAAAGCAATAAACTCGATAAATGTTAACCAGTCAAGAGAGGAATCGACCCCCACCTGAGCAACTAATCGAGCAAGCAATGCCATGCGCGTCTGCATATTATCTGTAGCTTGTAATTGTTTGTATGAATCAATAATTCGTTCAATGGCCAATTTTCTGATGTTTCTTTGATGTTCTTCCGCCAGTTCGACATACAAGGGAAGTGCTGGTAAATCTACGCAGGATTCTTCAGAGATGGGTGTGTCCACAGCAGGAGGAGAAAGCTGATCAGTTTCTGGCAGATTAAATGAATAAGCCTCATCTGTCATCACAACATCAGATGGGGGCTCCACCAAATTCAGGTCAACTTCATGAACAGGAGAAAGTGACACATCTAAAGCAACATCAGCTTCAAGATCAGGGGTAACTTCCTTAGCTTCTCTATCGAGGCCATCCTCTTTTTGGGCAAAGAGATCAACCGGAGAAGACACTAAGCTTTCAGAGGTGTGCAAGTCAGCTTCTGCTTTGGGTACAAGAGGTACTGCACTTGTCACCGCAGGTAGGGAAAGAGGCTTATTCAGTGGAATGGAGGAATCAACTTCAGCCTCCACATGACCAGATATGGGCATAATATCCTCACCAGCATGCTGTGATGACGCTCCAACAGGTACTGCAATACGCCGTGGATCAAGGCGACGAAGATCCTGCAAAAGTAAGACAGTTTGTTTTAATATTATACGAAATACATGATTAACCAATTCTACAACATAAAGAAAAATAAGTAACAATACTGGTAACTATAAGCTGGCTAATTTCACCCTTCGTGGATCACGCTTGGTATCTGCTGAAGAAGTGGTTGGAGGAAAAGGAATTTGAGCCTTGGGGATTGGAGCATGTGCAGAAACTGTAGAAGTAACCGGTGCCAGCATCTGGGATGAATCCTTTGAAAGATCACTTTGTTTAGTCACAGGGAGGTTACCAAGATCCGCTAATGCAGGGGGGTTTCTAGGGAGGTGCTTCATATTTGTTATGACAATATCAGCCAACAAGTCAGGATGGATCTTTGATACAAGAATATCAAGTGATTCGGCACCTCTTTCGCCTTCAGCAATTAAAGCACTAATCATGGTAATCATTTGCTCAACAGGAGTCAAAGCACCATCCAACAAAGGAACCTTAGGAGATACTCCATTTACAGCGTTATCCTGCCCACTATCACTCATTTGAACTGGTAGAGGTGCATGGTTATTAGGATTATAACGAATCCTTTTGGAATCATAACTGTCCGTTGGCTCTTCGAAATCCATTGGTGTGGACCTTTTCTTCATCAGATCACCAGATAGAAACACCTGATTTGGAGTTTCCTCCTCCTGGAAAATTGAGATTCAAATTACTGAGGGAGTAACAGACGAAAAAGGTAAACGTGACCCAATGGTGCATTAGTATGTGGACTGCAACAAAAGAAATTACATATTTAGGACTGATTGACCTCCAACTTAAAATCTAGACTACCTTCCTTAATCGAGAATCACGTGATGCACGCTCGTTATTTCTCAAAATTTTATCAGCTTGACGGATAGCCTGATCAGCCGCATCCCCAGCATTCATGCCTCGCAGAGCCCTGAGCAACATATCTCTTGACTGAAGGTAAAATAAAAAGGCAAAGGAAAATATAAGCACAGGATATACCCATAAGATCAGCTACTGTGCTTCCAACATACTTTCATGTGAGTCTAATCTTATATTATGCATTCAATAACATGGCATGAAAATATCTTGCAGACATTTGGCTCTCAGAGAAGTTCAAAGTGAAGTATCACAAAAATTTCTAAAGAAGCAAAGCCTTCTTCACAATAACAACCAGATTCGTTTTCATTATTCTTTAATGAGCAACTGGTGGTGAAGTTTATAAAACGCTGAGGGAAAAAAATTGAACAAATAAACATTAGTAAACACGGCAAAGGGAACTTTACAGTTATAACAAGGGAATCTTAGGTACAGGCCAAAACAATGGTTCATGAGACTGAACATTGAAGTAAATGTCACAGAATACCCACAGGTTAACAATTATAGGCTCAGTTATCCCCAAAGAAAGTATCAGGCAAATTTTTCCTCCACCGGGCATCTGGTGCAACAGTAGCACATTAAAGAGTAGGAAAATGTCAATGAGTTCCCTAAAAGCATTTCTTAACCACCTGTCTATAGAACTCTTTTTTTTTTGTGGTGGTGTTGTTGTTGGAAGCCTTCCTGTTCATCAGAAATGTCATCCCATGTATTGATGACCATTTGTAAGTAAACTATTTTATCAAGTGATTATAACAAGTACCCTGAGGACACTAGTTAGCATGACCGGACAAAGTACCCCAAAAAGATTTCTCAGATTAAAAAATAGAAAATGCGCAGGCAGGAAAGCTACAGTGCTAAACACTTAGAACGAAATTCCACATGTGATTTTAGGTTCAACATGTAAGACCTGAAAGAAATAGCAAACACACTGGCAATCCAAACCAGTTCATTCAGTTGAACAAGTATTTACCTCTAAAATGGGTGGATAGGTACATCTTAAAAACCCTAGAAAGGCAGATCTTAAAGAATACTGGACACTGGCAGTATGAACACCTTTCGCTGCCTCAAAGTTAAGATGAAAATCAAGCAATAGAGAGAGAACGGTATTGTAATGAGTTGGCCTCTTCCTTGCTATGGCTGCAAGACTGCAAAAAAAAAAAAAAAAAAAAAATGTGACATCAATTTCAAAGCATGTATTGGGTGTCAGTGCGTGAATATAAAAGCTCAATGACAAAATACTTGCAAAAATAGTAGTTCAGATAAACTACACAGAATAAGAACCAATGAAGCACAAAAAAGCATCCCACTTCAGTAAGTCTACAATCTGTCTGATCAAGTCAGATAATAAGTTTTTTTTTTCTCTCAAATCACATTTTCTAACTTGACCTAAACTTAGTTCCATATACTCACAAACTGCGGAGCATAGAAGCAAATTCTGTGCAATTCAAATTCACTATATATATTCTAACAAAAATTCTTGAACTTTCTTGGTCTACAAGATCAATGACATGGGAAGTGATGAGAAAGTACACGGAGTCAACGAGACTGAACAGAAACAAAGTCACTTGCGGATTCTAAAAGGCGCTCAACCTTTAAACCCTCCCCATGTTCTCCGATACAGTAGAATACAGACACAAAATTGTAATGAAAACAAACAACAAATCCTCAATAGATTTATAATGAACTCCCGCGAGACATAACCAATTTGCAAGGGTTGGAAGTACAACTGTGTAACACATTGACAACCCCCCCCCCTCTCAACAATTCAACTTGACCGAGAACGGAATTTTTTTTGCCAAGCGGCTAGAAACTGAATATCTGATGAAAGAACTAAACAAAAGGAGGTCATGTGAACAACTTATAATTAAGGAGATGCGTTAGTGTGTGAAGTATGATGATTTACATGCTACAACGAGAATAGCATGAAAAAGTTGTAAGTTTAGTGAAAACAAAAATGCTAATGAATTTAAAAGAGCAAGAAACAGTTGTGGATCCAAAACAGACAGCTAAGTCAGGAATGAGGGCACCACAAAATCAAAAAGACAAAAGAAATGAAAAGTAATGACTTGATGGGACAGAGGTTTGAGCACGTAAATTTGACACATGGAACCCCCAAGTCAACTAATGAAGCTTGTAACGCTACCCAGGGTGGAACAAGAGCACAAGAAGATTCCAAGAACTTGCAAAGCTTAAAACCAAAATTTAAACGGGCGTTTGTGATTTGTAATTGCAGAAACAATTATCCATGTATAACCAATAAATTGTGGAGGATAAACTTAAACAAAATATTACTCCCTCCATCCCGGTTTAAAGTTCTTAGTTTGACTTTGCACGCTTATTAAGGAATCAAGGCAAACTTGAGTTAATAATACTAGTGGGTGGAGGATATAATAGTCCATTCATAAAGCAAGTGGGTGAAAAGTAGATGGGTATGTGATGGGCTTTTTGTAATATATGAACTTTATGAGGACAAGAATGTCCAAAACACTATTCATCCTTTGCCATTTAAGGAATAAAACAACTAAGAATCTTAAACTGGGACATACCAAAAAGGGAAGTAAGAACCTTAAACTAGGACGGATGGAGTAGATACACAAAAGCAAAAATGCTTGAAGGTCTGGCATGAAATATGATAGCCAAAAAAGGGGGACTAAAGTAGACCAACTAAAATGTAATGTGAGCATTTAACAAGGCTGCAATGTCTACTGTGATAGAATTGATGGAGATGCATACAGTTTCACAGCAAATGAAACTTAACGGCCTCAATTAATTAGTTATATAAAGAAGCAGGCCCCTATGAATACAACCAACGGAATTTTCTCCAATTCAACCCACAATGCAAAAGACAACTGTATAACAAGATTGGCTTATAATTAACTCCTCGTCCTCTTTGAAGCACCATAAGACTCTAAAAAGGACACATGGTATGAAAATACCACTCATGCACCAAAACTGCCTCTACCGCAGACGATATATCATGTTGGATACAAGCAACAACCACAAACAACCAGCCCTCTACAACTCTAAAGTATAAACTAATTGGAAATTAGATGCAGAATAAACTCAACCGAGTCTCAAAATTCCTCCAACCACCAAGCATAAGTGTACGTTGACATATCTGTCAGAGCACCATGCAACCAGGGGAAAACTTCTTCGGTGTACTATTGCCAAACTTGCAGATTATCACCCTAAACTTCATCGGTGTACCATTGCCAGCTATAACCCATTTCTCATTTAAGCTCCACCCCTGTGTGCAACTTGGGAACCTGCCATCTTACCAAAAAGATGGAAACTCCTATTTCCTGAATGTGCACAACTCAATTGTGATTTATGCTTTTAAAATAGCTTGAGGAAATCAACATTGTTATCTCTTTTCTCTTTTTGAAGGAAAAAAACCATGGCTTTATGTGAAGAAGTGGTTACATGCATTTTGATTTATTTTTGTGCATTTTTGAAAAATTATATTTTCTAGATAAGATGCTTAATGTCACTGGACTGTTGCAGTTGAATCTGGTAGGAAACCGATGAAGTGTCATTGGAGAAAGTTATGAACTAATTATATATGAGGTTAACCTATGTCTTTTTGTATTCCAGTATGTGTACATGCTGAACAAAATCTTACACAAGAGATCTTGATACTAGGAAAAAAAAAACGTCCTAAGCAAACCTTCTGGAAATGTGCATAATGGGAGAAGAACAATGGAAAGCGAAAAAATGCTGGGAGTTTCTCACGACTAATAGAATATAGCTGAGGAAGTACACAGAATTGTAGTAACGTACAATAGATAGCTGATAAAGATTGCAAAAACAGATTATTAAAACCCCACCTTAACTGATTTCATCAGTTTAAAATGGATGTAAAGGTTCACAACAAAAGTAAGAAATGATTATACAGCTGAGCTGACACCACCATCTCATTCACAAGAATATTTTTTAATAATATAATTTTTCAATGTGTATCAAAGAAAAAAACAAACAATAATACATTTTCAAGCAGTAACCGTATGATAACTGTACATTTTTCCAGTTTGATACCAAATAAAAGTAAATTAATTGGCCTAGTTCGTCATGACCATGTCACTGATTGTTTATTCATTTCTATCAGGATAGATAGTGTTGACATCAGCTAACTCCTATCTCCCATAATTTGAACCACCGATTCAGCAGTCATATGCATACCACCAAATTTAAGCTCGGATAAAGTGCTGCACCTCATGCTGCAACAATACCATAAACAAGCAGTAGAAGATGTGCTACAACCAGCTTAAAAACTTCAATAATTACTCCAAAAAAAAAATATAGTAAATCTGGGGTTGAAGGCAATCTGGCATGCGTACAAAAAAAAATCCATTGCCCCATAACAATGCCACCAGCAAACAGATGATCATGAACACTAGTGTACTATAAGCAAATCCTCTCTACCAAGCCTGTGACGAAACTGTAATGATGAAATTTCAAAAGCTTCATATATTTTGAATTAACAAGTTTTATTACAGTGGAAAAGCCAAATTCGAAAATACGGGGAGAAGGAAATTGGTCAAGCATAACCCAATCTAAATATTCATAAAACTATGAATTCTGAGACCCAATAAGGTGTATTAAAATTAGGACACGGTATTTTAGTTTTTCATAAGAAATCAGGACATGAAGATAATCATTAACTCCAAAATTAAGAGCATGACGACTATGTATGACCAATCTTATTCTTATGTACTACATATATAAGAAAGTTTGGTGCTGCTAAGAAACTGCAAGGCAAGGCCAGCATCTTCATCCTTCTGTTACATAAATTGATATGTTAAAAGTATAACCTGGTAGTATGTATGCAGTATGCTATGTTAAGAAACTTTTAAAAAAAAAAACGAAAAAAGATTTACGGGGTTCCGCATGAGAACAGTCAAACAACTCTATATATGAAGAAAATAAATACGCAGTAGAAATACATACAACCAGGTGCTCCATCTAGTGACTAAGAAGCAGATACAACTTTACGGGTGTAAAACATTATCTAGGAAGAGGGTAAGAACCGATCAATAGGCTAAACAAACTCCTAACATTACATTGCAGCTACCAAGCCCACCCCAAGAGGAGAAAAGGCAAGGAGTGAGTTTGAACCATAGTTACCAGGAACGTGGGACGTTTCGGGACGCGGGACGGGTACGGGAACGTGACTTAGTAAATTTTGGGTACGCTGGGGGGTAGGATCAATTGGGAACGTGGTACGCTCTATATTGAAAAATCATCACTAAGTTGAATATAATAACATATATATACACACACACACACTTACATATTTTATATATATATATATATATATATATATATATACTTTTAGGGAGATAAAAGATTATAATGTAAAGGCGGATAACCATAAAAGATTGTAAATGCAGACAAGATTCTACGTTGATGGCCGTTAATTTTCCGGTATGATTGTTTGAGTACTTTGGGTCGAGTTCCCTTGTGAACCAGGGAAGCGTGTTCCCGGGACGTGGGACGAGGGGGGGTTGGGAGTTCCCGGTAACTATGGTTTGAACTCTAGAACGCTATGAGGTAGCAAGAAAAGAACTGAGACTAATCTTGAACTCATCTCCCAGCTTAATAATTGCAAACATGGATTGTATTAGAATATGTTGACTAGTTCTGACTTGAGAGATATTAATGACATACAAGTACTAGGAAGGTAAGTCTACAAAGTTAACTATAATGATGACACCAAAATATAAACATTCAGATTATCAAGCTCGGTTATAATTTGAAGGCTCAAGCTCTGCTAGAGCTTGGTTGAAAATCTGATACTCGAGTGCGGGTACGGGTGCATATGTTCCTATATCATCTCATTTTTTGCTTGGTTAAGCTTGAATATCGAAATACCTACATCATCTCATTTTTTGCTTGGTTAAGCTTGAACATCGAAATACCTACCCAAGCTCAAGCTCAAGCAGAAAATTTGCTAAGGCTCAAATTAAAAATAATACTGTGATAAAGTGTTTACACTTTTGTAATGGGGAAGATATGATTCGATAATAAAATAACAAAAAAGACCAACAATAGAACAAAAAATTGGTGCTTATAGTTATTACATGAAGTTATTAAGGAAGGGGAGAAATACAGAGGCTTTCATAACAGTCCATTTGTTTTTTCTAAACTCCATGATGCACTTCTTAAAGTGGGCTACATGAAATTTCATTCTGTTGTGGTTAAGTTTCACTTAACCCTCCATTCCCTCTCAATCTTTATATTTGCAACTCTATCGAAATTTCATTCTGGTTATATCCAACCAATCAATACATTCCTATTTCGCACCTTAATCATTCTCCCCAAACAACAATATTAAGATGTGAATTGCCAACTGATGTTTATAACTCTCAAGCTTTCATTGCATAGAAGACAAAATATCAGTAGTCTGAAATAGCATATACCATGGTAGAAGTGTTGCAAAATAATGCCTGAAGAATATGTAAAAATGGGGAACAGATGAAACGTGCACGCTCACCTATTGACAACAGAGATTAAAACAGCACCCTGGAGATTACCAGCTGATCGCAACAGATTTACTAGAATGTCAAAAGCTCTATTTGCCTCCGACTTCAGCGCATCTGCATCTAATATAGGATGGCCAGCAACCAGCCATGAAGAATTGAAAGTCCATGCTGTCCTAACAGCTACAGAAAACAACATTGATAGATATTGAATGTGAACAATGTAACAAAAACAGGCAGACGGGGAAACAGGGAAACCAGAAACATCACAGCAACCAAACCCCTGAACTCAAGAATCTCATAGATGAAATACCTTCTGGACTTCTTCTTTCAGAATTATCAGGAGTCAGGTACAATACGAAACCTTCCATGAATTTAACTGCCAATAATTTTGAGCCAATAGAACCACCCTAAAACCATAAAAGTAAGAATTTCGTTAGCTGCGAATTTCGAATCTCAAAAAGACTTGGCAAAGACGGCCACTATGCAAAAACGTCATTAAAGTCCAAAAAACTGGCGTCACTATTCTCCCCTCCCCGCCCGCCCCAACCCCAACCCCAACCCACACACCCAAAAAAAATGATTGTGTGCAAGTAGAGCATGAACTACTTATATGCAGACCATAATTCAATTTCTAACTCGATTACCCCACCACCCTCCTGCACTAAAGACCATCAACGATCATGTGAAGAATAGCATAGACATGTTAACAGCTTGTCCTGAGGCCATTCTATAGTGCTTCCCAGTTAATCAGCTGGATTGGTGATAATATATTGACGACACAATGGAGAATGGAACAACACATTAGGCATGAATCCAACATTCTTTGCGCAGCACACATTTCCAATATTTCTCTTTAGCTTTGAGAAACACACAGAGTGAAGAAGAGCATCCATTAACAAGTGAAACCAGACGAATATATTTTAATGAATGAATATATTACACACACCGACTCCCCAAGTAATGCTTTGGAATTCAGTCCAGAAAAAAAGGGCAGCCCATTGCACAAAGCATCCCCCACAGTGAGGGTTCGTGGAAGGGCCCCCACCACAAGGGTGAAATGTATGCAAACCTTACCCTGCATAAATGCAAGAGGCTGCTTTCCCGACTCCAGCCCATGACCTCAAGGTCACACGGAACACCTCAACCAGTGCGTCAAGGCTCCCTTCTTGGAAATCAGTCTAAATGAAACACAAAAGGCCTAAATAACATAACCAGTTCATCCATGCAATTATAAAACCCTCAATTCATCACGAATTCAGGATGAGGTTCAGGAAACTGATAAAGAGCAGTAAACTCTAGATCCATACATGTTAGATACAATACTCGTAGGTGCTTCTGGATACGTGTCTGATGGATACCGCCTATACTTATCTTGATTATAATATTCAAATTTTCTACTATGATACCCCAGAGTTAAATACTCTTTTAGTCCCTAACCTATTCAACTTTTTACCTTTTCGTCCTCAAGCTATTTTTTTCCCGATTTCGTCCTTAACGTATGAATTCGTAGGACCATGTGGTCCTTCCGTCAGTGGACCGTTAATTTATCCGTTAAATGTGTTGACGTGGCACAATGACATCACCGTTTTTGATTATCTGGCACCCTACATTGATAAAATTTCTGATGTTGACATTTGAAGGAATAAAAGGATGAAAGTGCATAATACTAATTTACAAGGGACTAAATGAAAAACAAACCCACCCTCCCATCCCACTCTTCCCTTTCTTCATCCTCAAATACACATCAACCAGATTAACGTTTCTCACCTCCGACACCGCAAACCAGCCTTCCCAGATTGAAAACCCGTTTTTTTTTTTTGAAGTGCCGACGTTTAGATTCACTGAAGACGGTAATGGAACGCGATTTGCTTCACAAAATCGTCTATCAACATCGCCGAATTAAAGTCCATACCTGAATTTGGCGTTTTTGAGTTTCTGGGTTTGGTGTTTCTGGGTTCGATTTGAGCGAACTCTTGCTTCAATTTGAACGAATCTGGTTTCTGAGTTTGATTTGATCGAAATCTGGTTTTCTGGGATTAATTTGAGCGAAATCTGTGTATGATTGTGTAGGATATCTCCCTCGTGTATCTTTGTGTGCGGTGTTTGTGTTTTTGGGAGATTGGTTGATGGTTGTTTTGGTGGGTGGTCATATTGTTGATGATGGTTGTGTTTTGTGGTGGGTGTCTGTTGCTTGTGTTGACGGAGGTGGTTGGGTGGTGGTGGTGGTTTTAATGTTAGATGGGATGAGATGGAGGTGGATGTTGTAATATTTATTCAAATTATAAAAGCAATTAATTAGTTTTTTTTAATTTTCTTTTTTCTGATTTTGTAAGTTTTTTAGCAATAGTAGTATTTTGTTGTTTGATTGAAGAAAACATAAGTAATATCCTTAATAAAAAAAAAACTTATTATTTTTAATTATTTAATAAAATTTTGATAAATAAATTATTTATAAAAATTAATAATCAAGTACTTATAGAGTATGGAGTACAGTATATTGGTTGAATCATAGTTACCAGGAACGCACCTACCCCCTCGTCCCACGTCCCGGGTCGCACGTCCCGGAACGCGGTACGTTTGCGTCCCATTCGCCAGGGAACGGCGACCCAATTCGACAAAATAATCGTTCCAGAAATTAAAACAAAAGGGTAGAATCTGACCTTTCAATTGGCATCGGTTGATCGATTATCGTCTAGGTCATTTTTTACCCTTCGATTGTTGTTGTCGATTGCGTCGATTCTGCCAATAATCATCGGAATTGAAGTTTGGATGAGAAGAGATTAATTCGAAGAACAACCAGAATTGAAAAGGATTGGAGAAGTGGGGTGAATCTGGACTCATGGAGGAAGAAGGATTCGACGGAATTAGAGAGATTGAAAGCTGATATGAAAGTCGATTTGGGTGGGATTTGACGATATGAAAGTCGATTTGGCTGGGATTTCGTTTTGACTTTATAATTTGATTCGCTATTTTCACTCAACATGTATAAAAGTTAAATACACCCATTTAATTGTACAACACTTTTATATTCATTGTACAACACTTTTATGTTACAGGATGGGTGTTTCAAAGGTTTATGAGTGTAAATAACAAAATTCTTAGAAAAATATCTATTAATTTTATAAAGTTAATTAGTTTATATTTATGTAATTTGAATTTCTTATATATATATATATATATATATATATATATATATATATATATATATATATTAGTAGTGGCGTTCCCAATAATAACGTACCACATTCCCAATAAAAGCGTACCGCGTTCCCAACCGGTGTACCAATTAATCCTACCCCCAACGTTCCCAAAATTTTAAAAGTCACGTTCCTCGTTCCCGTTCCCGTCCCGCGTCCCGAAACGTCCCACGTTCCTGGTAACTATGAGTTGAATGCAGATTTTTACTATTCTCTCATTCTTTTTCCATTTGAGTTTTTTAGCATTTTCAAGTTATATTTATATATAATAATTACACTTTCCCCCTTCCAATTCAATATTAGCAAATTCTGCACTAAAAAGTTCCACCTAGGCATAATTGGTGACGTCATGTGCCACACCAACACATTTAACGGACTAATTGACGGAAGGACCACATGGTCCTACGAATTCATACATTAAGGACGAAATCGGGAAAAAAAATAGCTTGAGGACGAAAAGGTAAAAAGTTGAATAGGTTAGGAACTAAAAGAGTATTTAACTCATGATACCCCACGTACAAGTTGGTGAAACACCTTTTCGAGAGGTTCAAGGTTTATTTGTTTTATCTTTTCAGATTTTGACTTATCATAGCACCCGCACTGCATCACAACCATATCGGTGCTTCATAGAATATGCAGTTCTCAACTTCTTCACAGTCTTCAGCTTCAAAATCGCGCCTATGCAACGATAATCACGATCTTCCTTGAGCAAGTACTGTTAGAAATGTTACATTGATACCTCAGTCCTGCATACTTTGCTTGGTAAACCTATAGGCACGACGAACAAGAAGAAAACGCCTTTACCAAAAGGCTCCGAGTAAATTCAACTATGCTTGCCTCAAGTTAAATCTTGTTTATTAGAGTGCAAGGTTTTCCTAAATGGTAAGCAACCCAAACATGCATCTGAAACTGGTAAGTTGAGCCAAAGTTACCATCAACAAGACAGTCCGTTAAGGACTCAAATCTTTAAAGACATCATATTATTTTCATCATCTAATGTACATACTTGCACATAACCAATATCACGAGTTAACTAACAAGAGTACAAACCATAGAAAAATAGAACGATGACTTGAATCAAAAAGTACATAGAGAGAAGTTTAACAGAATTGAGTTAGTTTCAAGAAAGTAGTTTAGGATCACATCTCCAATATAGAAGATACATGGTACTCTTGAATTCAGTGATAGTCAATAAACTACAGAGCAACGAAAAAGTTGATACATACCACCAGTGGAGTGCGAAAAACGGACTCCTTGAACTTGAACATCAATCTCCAGAGCTCTTCCAACCATCTCTCAACTATACCACGCCGGTGAAACTATAATGTTTAAAAAACCATTTTAACAGTTCAAAATGTAGCGTAATGAAGATAAAGAAAAGACAGAAATTTGAACTTCAGTGCGAGGCTTGTATGCAGTTTGGAGGACATGATACAGTGCTTGCATGAAAGACTCGGCACTGACATATAAATAGCTCAACCTTATTAGCAATGGCCAAAAACAAGAAGCTATACATAACTTAAAACTCTGCATAAGAATAGATAAGTTAATCCACTTAAAACACTATGTAGTAGGCAAGAATTGGAAGCAACCTCCGATAGAATTGTTTGTACATGCCAAAGTAAATATGAATCAATCTTATCTACAAGAAAGTAAGAATTTGACAGCAAACTAGCTACGATAACTTTCATTATCATGGCACATTAAAATAAATCAATCTTCTGAGATAAAGTAAAAAAAATTAACAGCTGTACTTCTTGCATGATCCTTGACTAATGTGTGCCGATTGCCATGGTGATTCAAGAGCAATAAACAATTAAAAGTATAGCGTTACTGATCACCGTATCTTTTCAGATCAAACTTGATCAGTAGCAATCAAATGACCAAGGAACTACTTTTTCAGTATGACGAAGACCATCAACTAGGAGCTTATAAATGTTGCAGCATAAGAGTAACTTGGTGTTTTTGACTATATAAGGAAGAAATATAAGCAGAAACAGAGATTTAGATACTCATAACATCAAATGCACTTGAAATTTGTGACTGTCAAGCATACAGTACATTAAATTTTAGTTTCAAAGGGTAGAAACAATCAAGAAATTTGTTGAAGTGGAAGAAGAAAGATAATCAACTAAAATCATGTAAAATTATTTTTGACTCGTGCATAAAATGGAACTAGGAGGAAAAAAGAGAGAGACCTGTGACGTTAACTCCTTTAACACGCTCCAAAAGATATTTGCGCCGTGAACAACAGAAAGTCTTGCAACAACAGGATCATTGTCATTTAATAGGATCAACAGCACTGGCACTAACATAGATGAATACTCCATTGATTCCAACACAATCTCCTCAATTGCCCTACAATCCAAATAAACAGATATTAGAACTTGACATATATGCAAACCAGTATCTGTCTACATAGAAGTTCCAGCTAGAGACAGGAAGACATCATAAGATTTGCTAAAAGTACTCGTTATGACTTTATTGATGCATAGGGAAAATGAAATGGATCACAAAGTTTCATCCCAGTCTGTACAGGAATGCATATATTGGTTGGTTATGGCCCCACGATTATGTGACCAATGCCTAGCCACCAACATCCATTGCATAAATTGGGAGGAAAAGTCGGGATCCCTAGCATTACAGCAATACCTAGAGAATAGGAGGTGCCAAATGACCACTTAAAAACTTATATAAACAAGAGAACGGCCAGAAAAAGTATCATTGCAAGTAATGATGGCATAGTGTTTCAACATGGGGATGTGTTTGGGATGTCTCTGGTGGGTATGTGGTTCTCTCTTCTAAAGAATGCTAAAGACAAAACATGTCCTTTTAAGTTGCTTTATCCCAGGCATTTCAGTGAAGCAAAACGCAATGCAGAATGAAACAATTTTGATTGGTGCTGCATTATAGTCCTTTATTACATCTGTTTCCAATGTCAACATACTTCCTAGATTCAAATTCTCGATAAAAGAAAGGCATGCTCCGCAAAAATAAGTAAGAAATTCTCATGCTACACTAGTATACGCTTTCTTGCTGCAACATACATTCCCAAACATAAAGTGCAGTAATCTACTTCTAGCATTGTACCCTGCAACTGAAATTGTATATAAATTCCCATGTATCAGACAAGTATGTTAAAACACAATCAAGAACCAAAGTACACATCAAAATTAACGAAGGGCGCCCAATAAAAAAAGCAGCCATGTGAACCTACAAAGTCATAAAAAAAAGTGGTGCAATGGGCGAAAGGGTATGGAAAGATGTAATATTAGATTAATATTCCCCAATTGTTAAATAAATCATATGCCAATCAACAGATAATTGATAACTAAATGATGACACCAAAAATGCACTTCAAGTTTCTTGGTCCACACCAGCTATGCTCAATCATAAATTTATAACCTGGCCAAACACGTCACCCACACACCAACACATACAGAAAATCGTTAAAAAGTGGCGGAATTGAAACTCACTCGACGAGGGCTTTTCTGACAAGGCTTTCAGGAGAAAATTGGAGTTCGACCAAATACGGAAAAAGATCAGAAGTAAGGGATGAGTCGGCGGACAACAAGATATCTTTGGCTTGCTTCAACGAAGATAGCTTTACGGCCAAATCTCCATGATTGTTCGCGGCGGCAAGGAGAGACAAGGCTTGGTCTCGTAGACCTCCGGCCATGACGATATCGTCGAGAATAGATAATCGAATGAAGGTATATGAATGATGTGAATTTCTAGGGTTTTCAAGAATGGGAAAGGGTTTCTTTTGAGGCGTAGAGAGGAAGAAAACACACAGGCGCACACTATTTTTCTGTGTGTGGGTGAAATCGGAGAAATCCAATTGGGAACCGATGGTCGGAGAGAATGGAGTTGTTTATAGACAGTCAGGAAAACGAATACAGCATTGTTGTTGCAATTCGAACCCCTAACTTGTGATTTTCTGTCAAGCGGCTACAATTGGGTTTTATTGGCTTTCGAAAATGTTCTTCCGTCTCCTAACAAACTATTCATTTCATTATACTCCCTCTGTCCCAGACAGACTAATACTTTCCTTTTTATTTTGTTTCATACTAAAGTTCTTATTTGTTTTATTACCTAAAATGGATAATGAGACCCATTTATTATTTTCACAAGTCACAACAAAAACTCTCTACCAACTTTATCTCTCCTATTTTCTCTCACTTACTTTTTCATACTCACAACATTTATTTTTTCTTAATATCTGTGTAAAGTCAAACTAAGAACCTTAGTCCGGGACGGAGGGAGTAACAACGTCAATTAAAAGTAGTTTTTGTGAGTATGAAATAGAGAAAAAATATGGTAAGAAATAATAAGTCAAAATTGTAATAAGTATAACAAGTGGGTCTCATAAATAAAAAAGTAATATGAAACATACATTTTAAGAAAATGAAACTTTCCAATAAATCTATAATACAATACAAGAAGGTTTTAACCGCCTCTTAGCCTGGAATAAAGAGCGGCTCTGATTGATCGGTAACCGCTTCCATCTGACGGCCTCTGTTCCCTCTCCCTCCCACGATCTCTCATACATCGTTGGGCAAGACGGTTGCCACCGGCTGTTTCTCCCCTCTTCGTTACAACTCTCTTTCACTGTTTTCTGGGGTTTATGCGGAGGGAAGAGTGGCTGAGATTAAAAATTGTAAGCCCTAATCAACTACCTACGATTTTTCTATCTCCATAGCTGTAACGCCAACGAATTATTGTGATTTATGTGAGACCAAACCAGTTAAGAAGGGCTTAAATGTGTATCCCCCACCAACGGCAGTTCATAGCAGCAACCAAACCCACCCTCACCCAGTTGGATAGTGAATCAGGTTCTCAACCGAGAGGAAAATCACGGAGTGAAGCAGATTCTTCGACGCCTCTCATTGATCGTTTCCGTCGTTCGCTGGTATTTCACTCTGTCTGATAGGTCATTGACCCAATCATTATATTGTGTCATACCGTGCAATGTGAATCTTTGAGAACTTGGGATTGTGCATTGTTTTAACTCCTATGTAATAGTACAGGTGATTCATGGTTCATTATGGTTCCTCACACTTCCAGAACCTTTATGATGATATTTTTAAGCTGGAATTTTGTTCAGATGCTTGACTGGGTGTAGAATGAATTCCCGCGGGGGGGGGGTGTTGGAGAATTACTCACTAAAGTGGGTTGCTCTTAGTGTGTACCTCTTTAATTTTATCTTCTCAAGGTTAATATGTGTGTTCATCTATATGCCTTGGATTTTTTTTATAATTTCACTGCGAACTGTACTTTGGGGGGGGGGAGAGAGAAAAAGAGACAGAGGTGTACACCAATAATGTTAAGTCTTTTAAATTAAATATCACAAATTTTATTTGGCAAGGCAGAGGATTTGTTGACGATTAATGGAGCAATTGACGTAAGGGCTTTGGCCAAGAATCGTAAGGAAAAGATGACGAGGCATGTGGAGATTGTGCAACCAAGGAAAAAAGGTGGTGGTAGTAGCGACAAGGCCAAGAGTGGCGATGATGATGGTGGATGCAAGAGGGATAGAGGGAAGAAGGGTGAAGAGGAGAAAACCGGCAAGAGACATGACGGCGGAGGCAAATGGTGGAAGGGCAGTACAAGGTAAAATACAGCGAAAAAGGTCAAGTTGGACAAATGGAGTATCTTTATTAGCATGGGTATATGTCAGATTACACTTTAATCAGGTGCTTGCCCCATATGGCATATTTACTATAGACAAAGGGTCGTTGATATTAAATTATAAAGTCAATAATCAATTTGAAGTTTTTTTTTTCTTTCTTCACATTTTATGGATTCATAATACACCCTTAATTGATTATTGTTGTTGTTGTCACCATTTTGTATAAACTACAGTTGGTTCCTCAGTTAAAGTCACAAATGTTGTTGTTGCCATTATTGCTGGAGAACAATCAGTCAACCCACTACTATTGTGAGAAGGTGAAACTCATCCTCTGGTATCCTAAAGACCAAGTTTGATCAGGTCCGTCTCAATAATAACAGAGGCCTTGTGCTAAACATGAAAGTGGGGCCCTTAGTGTTCATAAAATTTACAGAAATGATGCAATAATGTTGAAGTAATAAATAAATAATTCATTAAAATTAAAATATATTATCAAAAGAAATTAAACTCTTTAGTTAAGGTTTGAAAAAATAGATTGACCTCCTAAACTAAAAAAAAATGGGAAGAAAGCTCAAAAACACATAATATAAGAAAAGCCCTAATAAAAGAAAATAAGTCCAAAAATGAAAATGTGAGATAGGAGAGAAATTAAAAAAGTGGGAGGAAAGCCCAAAAAACATAATTCTATAAGAAAAGCCCAAATAAAAGAAAAGAAACCCAAAAATGAAAATGAAAAGAGAAAGGAGAGGCCAAGTAGGAAGAATTGAAAATTTAAAATGCTATGTTGGCAAGGGTATTCGAACTCAGGCTTACTGGAAGGATAATCAAGCGAGTTAACAGCTTGGACAGTCACATTACTCAAATTTATTTGGTCTTCAATATATATATACACATAAAAATGAAAAAATTGGGGCCCCCAAATTTATTGGGCCCTGTGCTATTGGGCTGCTTGCACATGCCCAAAATCGGGCCTGAGTTTGATTATATTTTGTTGATTGACTTTTGTAATTTGCAACACCATGTTTGTGAAATATTTTGTATCACCCCCCCCCCCCCCTCAAAAACCATAATTAGAACTGTTTGAGTGGCATTCGTCCCTAAAATCTATTGTCCGCATTTGTGTTGGCTGGGTGATGACCGTTAAGCTGAAATACAACTTACTCAAGTAACTTCTTTTGTATTTAGGTCTGCAATTAACTGATGTAGAATTGGAATTGAAAAGAAATGTACATTAAGGTAACTAAAACATGTAGTACAGTAGTAGAATAGAAGCTTTCATGATCAACTATTTGCAGAGGATGGTGTCTGTATAGGCAGGACAATATGCCTTGATGCAAAGTCCATCTTATGATCATATTTTTATCGAAGTTTATTTTAAAATATATTTTTTTGTATTTAATTATAGCAAAAGAATACTTTGTTAGCAAATTATACTTAACATTGTAGAT
Organism: Campanula takesimana; assembly: GCA_026119855.1. NCBI lineage: Eukaryota > Viridiplantae > Streptophyta > Magnoliopsida > Asterales > Campanulaceae > Campanula > Campanula takesimana. The sequence continues at coordinate 46,264 of JAOWBW010000311.1, read as the reverse complement.
TTATGGAATGGTGGGTAGATGCGGGAGTATAAATAGATGTCTCCCAAAAGACGACATCATGTCCGAATTCATGAAGCGTCCATCATAGAGGCATCGTCATCCACCAACTAGAGATTCATCATTTTTGTAGTAACGGGAATGAGAGAGGTGTTTTACGGCAGATTTGGAACAACACATCGAACGGTGGAGGGGGTGGGGGTTGGAGAGTTTGGAGGGAGGGATTCGTGATTTACTATTCTTTAGTAAATGAAGCTTTGTTTTATGCTTTGAACAGTAAATGCTCTCATGATGGTCTATGGGTTTGTAGGAATTGAAATTACCACTGTATGGTACTCGATCCTTCCCAAACTGACTACCTACCTTTTTGGGGGGAAATATGTTATTTTCGATTTCTTTTAGGCATTTTAAGAAGCAAGATGAGCATTAGCTTGTGATGAATTCCTAAATACCAGTCTCATTATTTGCAAGCTTCAGGTAATAATATTGTTCCTTTCTGTTTATTGCTTTCATTTTCCCAGGGTGTCCTAGAGAGAAATATGAAACTTTTTTGGTTGTTCATTATGTGACGAAGAGAGTAAGGCATAACTGATGTACTTTCATATTCAACCATTAGAGTAGCATAGAACAACTTATAGATGGAGAAATTGTTTTTTCCTACTTAATATTTCCCTCTAACCTTTTTATAGTGACCCGTGCCATTGGCACGGGCTTTTGAATACTAGTATTCAAAACGACAAAATAGACCGTTTATCAATGAGTAGGGGGAGTATGTGTTTTTCCTAAAAGAAAAAAGTAAGTTATATTTTTCAAAAAGTTTTCCCTAAAATTATACTCCAATGAACAATGCAAGGGGCACAAAATAAAGTCACAGAATCTTGCTTACAAAATGAGTTGACAATATTTTATTGGTTGCATCGATAATAGACTTACCACACTCTAATTAAAACACCAACGAAATCATTCAATTAGGATATTGTGAGCAAGATTTTGTGACTATTTTGTGCTTCTAGTAGTATTCAATTATAATACTGAGTTTTATGGACATTTGTATATATCAATTTTATTGAAATAGTTTGATTATTGTCTGGCAAATTAACATTATTAACTGAGTTTTATGGACATTTGGTTCTATTATTAACATTGTCATTTCGTCAATTAAAATTTCAATATACGTTGTCACGTAATAAAATGACAGTTTTAACAGTAAAACGGAGAATTTTAATTAGTAAAACAAACAATATCAAAAGTTATAAAAAAAAAATATTGTTTAATAAAATTGATTTTTTTAAAAAAAAACTGTGAAAAAAAAAAAAAAAAAGAATTAAGATAATTATCTTACATAAGAATATTATGTTTTTTACTATGACACACCCTACATCTTATCAAATTATGTGATCATGATCATTCGATTAGACCTCATATTATTTTGACGGATATCAGTTCCGACAATTAGGCCACCTTGTTGAATGGAGTAGAAATAAATTTAACATGTAAAAATCGCTAATGTGAAACTTAAGATTTAATATATATATATATATATATATATATATATATATATATATATATATATATATATATACAATTGATCAGAGTGGATCGATTCTAACATAAAATTGAAGATAATAAATGATGATAATAATCAAAAATAAGTATCAAATTGAAATTTGCGGAATGAATAGTAACCGTGAATAGTAACTCTTTGTGAATAGTAATTTTTTGAATTTTTTTGTAAAATAATTTGTAAATAACAGTTGATAAATAATTCTAAATACTCGAGGCAGGAGTAGAAGAACTTACTTTGTATTGATTTGTAGATGAGTACAGTGGATGGTTACAATGGTTACGGTGGAAATTGTATGAGAAAATTTGTAGAGAGAGAATTGAAAATTTTTGTCTAAATTTAAACCTGATTGTTTAAGCCTGGCTATACAATGAGTTTTGCTTTGTTTATATAGGAATGGAATCTAACTTCTAAATTTGCTTTCGTTGTTGCAGAGGGCATCTTCTTTTGGTGTGGGGCATGGCGGCTTCTTCTTTGTTGAAATTGTTGAGAGGAATCTACTTTTGGTGAGTGGATGAGCATCTTCTTTTTTAATACATCTTCTTTTGAATTATGTGGAGGTGGACCATGGTTGCATCTACTTTATTGAATTTTGTTGCAGACAGAGAGCATCTTCTTTTTTGAATTTTGTAGTAGTGGAGCATGGTGGATACTTTTGAATTTTGTAAACTTTGTGGGTCAGGGCCTTGGTGGATGCTTTTGAATTTTGGTGAAGAAGGGAATCTTTGCTTTTGGTGATTTGAACTTGGTGGTGTCTCTTTTGTTGAAAATTGAGGTATGTGAACCTTTGTGTCTTTTGTCTTTTGCTGATAATTTTTCTTTGTCTTCTTTGGTGTCTCTTTTGTTGAAGATTGATGAAGGGAATCTTGGACCTTTGCTTTTGAACCTTCTGGACTTTTGCTGTGATTGCTGAGGTGACTTTGCACACATTTGTACACACGCTTTTTGTACTCACACATTTGTACACAAATGTTCAGATGAACATACTCCACACACATTTGTACATGTTCAAAGGGCATGACATTCCATTCGTACTGGTCAAATGGCACTGTAAAGGCTGTTTTGTATTTGTCTTCTTCAGCTATTTGTATTTGCCAGAAACCGGACTTCATATCGAATTTTGAAAAGATTGAAGCATCATGAAGTCTTTTTAGTAAATCTTGTTTGTTAGGTATTGGATATCTGATACATTTTAATGCCGTATTTAATAGTTTGTAATTGATGACTAACCTTGGGGCACCTCTTTCTATTTCTGCATTTTAGATACATAAAAAGCTGAGCAGGACCATGGGGATTTTCTTTTTCTTATTAATTTTTTGTTTAATAAATCTTTGATTTCTGTCTTGCAGTATTCTAATAGTTCTTGGTTCATTTGTATTGGTCTTGCTTTTGTTGGAATTGTTTTTTCATCAAAATCTTTTTCATATGGTAGAGTAATCACGTGTTTCTTTCTTTCCCAAAAAGCTGTTGGTAAATCATAACATAAGTCTTTTTCAAATTTGTCAAGTTTTGTTGAGATTATGTTTTTTTTATTTTTGAAGTTCTAATTTTTCTTCTATTTTGACATTTTGTAATTCTTCTTTAAGGAAGTTCATTTGGTTTTGTAAGTTATTTATTTTGTAAATATCTGTTCTTTGTAGATTGTTAATTTCACTGTCTGTTATTGGATATAAGAAGTCAAATATAATATTTTGTCCTAACATTCGTGTTTCTATTCCTTTTTTAGAGACTGAAAAAGGATATAACATTTGTAAGAAAGAGTTTCATAATATTACATTTGTATTTAAATCTTTTACAAGCATTAAACTTGTTTTAAAACAAATATTGTTGTTACATACATGAGCTTCTGGTATTTTGTAATTAACTTGTAGTTTTGATGAATTGGCTGCTGAAAGATTTTGTTTTGTTTTTTCAAAATATTTTGTTGGTATTAAACCTTGTTCTACACAATTTAGATCAGCTCCTGAATCTAGCGTAGCTAATCCTTTGTATTCAAAATCTTGTATTTTCATATGTATGTTGACATACTATTTTTGGTATCTTACTCTAGTTAGTGAGCATACATTTTATTCTGTATGAGTAGAGGAACTTATTTTTGGAATGAATGTTGTATTTTTGGTAAAAGGATTTTGAAAGTGTTTATCAAAATCTCTATCTTTTTTAAAAGTTTCTTTTTTGTAAGTTGGATAAATTTGTTTTTTATTTCTTGTGATGCCGATTGTGTTTCTTTTTGCTTTTGTATGTCTAGATTGCTTTGTTTTAATATTTTTATTTCTTGTTTTATTCTTTTGATTTCATTTTGTAAATCTACTGAGGAGATTTGTTTTCTTTTGTCTTGAAATATTTTTATAACATCTTGGGTTGATTGAGATGTGTGTAGTTTTTCTTTGTCAATGGTTTTTGCTATTTGTTTTAAGAATTTTCTTTTTATTGTTGGTTCATTTATCTCTTTAATTTTTTCTAGTACTTGATCATATTGTTCTAATGTATTTATTTTGTTATTACAGGATTGGCATTCTTCATTACTTGTGTTGGATGGTTGATCTGAAGAATTATAGTTATCATTTTCTGTTGATAATTCTAGATCGTTTATTTTATGTAATATTTTATCTATTTCTTTTAGATTGTTGCCTACTATTTGTTGTATTTGTTGTTTTGCTGGGTGATTACTTGTAATAGGTCCTGGTAATATTTCTAAATTATCTGGTTCTTTGTGATTGTAATAATTTTGTTTCATGGTTTGAATTGGAATTGTGTTTTGTTTAAATTCTTCTTTTGATGAATTATTTTCTTCATCGGATGATGTTTCCGTTTCGGAATTTTCGTCATTGTAATCTGTTAACATTCTTATGTCTTGATTTAAGGTTGGTTTTTCGTTTATTGGTAAATGAGTTTTTATTTCATTTAAATTTTTTAATGGATTTTTCAGTTTTGGTTCTATTCGTGTTATTGTTATAGGATTTTTAGGAGGTGGTGTTTGTTTATTAATTTTTTTTTTATCTTTATTGGTTAATTGATTTGAATTTGTGGTAGGGTATACACCATGTTGGATATTAGTGGGTTCCAAAGGTGATTTTTTGGTTTCGTATCTTTCTTGAGTTGGTAAAAGTTTTGGTTTTCCTACTTTGTACCATTTACGTATTTTTTTCTCTATTGTTGTTATTTCATATAAGTAGTCATTTTTTAAAAAACAAAAAATGGTATATGTGCTTCTTGTAACTTGCAATATTCGTAATATGTTTCTTTTATTAATTTTTGTTCTTTTTTGTTATATGTTCTTAAATTACATCTAAATTACATAGAAGCATACAAATAGCTTTAAGAGATGCTAGACATCTAAATTACATAGACTCTTTATTAGGAGCCATCGAAATAAGTTTAACAAATGGACCAATTTATTTCAATACTTATCCAAATTTTACAATTTCTTTAACCGATCCTCACATCTTAAATATCTTAACCCTTGATATCTTAACACATAATTATCAGATGAAAAAAGGATCCCATGTATACGAAATATTTTACAGATTACATTTTAAAGTAATGAACACAGGACTTTGTCCAAATGCATTTAACAAAAGAAACAAAATAGGAGAAACCATATTTTGGGAAGTAGATAAAACAAATGCTAATATTAATATCCATAAAACAATTAAATGGAATGATATTACTTTACCAGACAAATTGACATATCCCTCTAGGACCGTCCCAATTAAAGAACAAAAACAAACAAATGATTTAGAACAAATTATACAATATGAGGATGGATCTGTAGATCTAAAATTCAAAAGATCAAAATCTTTCAACAAAAATACAAATGCTAATTTCAAAATACCAATACCATCAAGAAAATCTACACCAGGAAGATACAAATACCAACAATCAAACAATCAAGATGATAATTCTTCAAAAAATGAAACAATCTTTGAAAATGAAACTGAAACAAATTCCCCACACCAAACAAACAATATTCTTGAAAATAGTAATTTCATCATAAATACAATAAAAAATGATTTCACATTAAACAAAAGAATTTTGAGAAAAGATTTTAGAAGTAAGAACAATGAAACAAACATAGAAATATTTTTTCAAACATATAATGAAGAAGAACAAAAATTAACAAAAGAAAAATTTTATGAATTCTGCGAACTACAAGAAAACCATATACCATTTTTCAATTTTTTTAGAAAATGACTACTTATACAAAATAACAACAATAGAAAAGAAAATAAGAAAATAGTACAAAGTAGGACCAGGACCAGAATATTTACAATCGAAAGAAAGTTATGACAGTGAAAGGCCACCCCTAGAAACAACCTATTTTCGTAAAAATGGTGCTAATCATGCAACCTACCCTATTATAAATAGCTATGTTATACCAGAAGTAAACAAAAACAATTTAGATCTGCATCTACAAAATAATTAGACAAATCTATCTTTGTATACTATGAGACAACAATTAGATAGAGTTGAAGAAAAAATTGACAATGTCACAAATGGAATAGCACTAGTAAGTCATGAAGTAAAGAATCTTGAAGTAGAAATCGGACCAACACCATTTAAACCAAAAAATCACAATTACAAATCCACAAGATTTACAGAATACTCAGAATTATACAATATGGACCCCTTAAATAGAACAAATAAAGACAACACATTTAAAAAACAAATACCACCTCCTAAAAATCCTATAACAATACACGAATAGAACAAAAACTGAAAAATCCATTAGATGATATAATGAATGAAATAAAAACATATTTACCAATAAAAGAATAATCAACCTCAAATCAAAACATACAAATGTTAACAGATTACAATGACAAAACTTCCGAATCGGAAACATCATCCGATGAAAAAAATAATTCATCAGAAGAAGAATTCAAACAAAATACAATTCCAATCCAAATCATAAAACAAAATTATAACAATTATAAAGAATCAGATGATTTAGAAATATCCAGACAAACAACAAAATCTTACAATGCAAAAAATATCTACGAATGGAATATTGATGGATCAAGTGAAATGGAAATCATAAATATTACGAAAGAAATGATAATAGTAGGAAACATTTACAAATCTACAAATATTACAGAAAAACAAGCAGTAGAGAACATTATCCTTGGATTTACTGGACAATTAAGAACTTGTTGGGATAAATTATTAGGAAATAGTATAAAAACAAATATTCTCGATGCTGTAAAAACAAACCATGAAGGACAACCAATAGTAGATCAAAATGGAAGTCCAATTCCAGCACAATTAATAAATTTAATATTTAATATTTAATATTTAATATTACAACTTATTTCATAGGAGATATTGACTTATATACAAAAAGAAATTATGAAATATTACAAAATCTAAAATGTAGAAAACTAGAACAATTTAAATGGTACACAGAAAACTTCCTAAAAAGAGTTTTTAATTTAGCCAACCCAAATAATTACCATTGGAAAGAAAAATTTAGTACTGGCTTATCAAAGTTATTTTCAGAAAAAGTAAAAGACACCATAGAACAAAAATATGGAAAATTGTCTTATGAGGAATTCACTTATGGAGATTTAATTACATGTGTCAATCTTACTGGATTACGACTATGTCAAGACCAAAAACTAAATTACAAATTAAAGAAAGAAAATTCTCAAACAAGAAAAGAATTAGGACATTGGTGCGAACAATTCGGTTTTGATAAATTACAATCACCATACAAAAAGAAACAATATAAAAATCATAGAAGTCCTTACTACAAAAACAGTACTTATAGAAGAAAACATAAAAATAAATACTACCAAATTGAACCTCGTACATATTACAATAAGAACAAAAGAACAAATTATAAGAAGAAATACAATAATAATAACAATCACAAATACAATAATAAAAAACCTTTTACATCATTTAAACCATATAACAAAGAAAACAAATGCTTTTTATGTAACAAACCCGATCACTATGCAAGAGATTGCCCAGCAAGAAGACAAATACAACAAATTTGTAACAATCTAAATATAAAAGAAATAGACAAAATATTACAAAAAATAGACAACCTAGAATTATCAACAGAAAATGATGGCTACAATTCATCAGATCAACCATCCGATACAAGCAACGAAGAATGTCAATCTTGTAACAATGAAGTATGCCTGTGTAATAACAAAATAAATATATTAGAACAATATGATGAAATACTAAAAAAAATTAAAGAAATAGATGAACCAACAATAAAAAGAAAATTCTTAAAACAATTAGCAAAAACCATCAACGAAGAAAAACCAGACACATCTCAACCAGCCCAATATGAAGATGTTATAAAAATGTTTCAAGACAAAAGAAAACAAATCTCCTCAGTAGACATACAAAATGAAATCAAATAAATAAAACAAGAAATAAAAATATTAAAACAAAGCAATTTAGAATTACAAAAATCACACAAAGAAATAGAAACAAAATTAGCATTACAAGAAATTAAAAAACAAATTTACTCAACTTACAAAGGAGAAACTTCTAATTCCAAAGAAGAAGACTTTGATAAACATTTTAAAAACCCTTTTGCTAAAAATACAAAAACCTCCTCTTCAGAAACAACCACATATTCCTCCTCAGACACAGAAGAAGACATATTTACACTAACTAGAGTCAGATACGAAAAATGGTATGTCAACATACATATTAAAATAAAAGATTTTGAATATAAAGGAATAGCTATGATAGATTCAGGAGCGGATCTAAATTGTGTAAAACAAGGATTAATACTTACAAAATATTTTACAAAAACAAAAAATAGTCTTTCAGCAGCTAATTCGTCAAAATTAAAGATCAAATACAAACTACCAGAAGCACAAATATATAACAACTATATTAGTTTTAAAACAAATTTAATGATCGTAAAAGATTTAAATACAAAAGTAATACTAGGAAACCCTTTCTTACAAATGTTATATCCCTTTTTAGTTTCTAAAAAAGGAATAGAAACACAAAAACTAGGACAAAATATCATATTTGACTTCTTATATCCAGTAACAAACAGTGATGTCAACAATTTACAAAAAATAGGTATTTCCAAAATAAATACTAAAGATTATATGTTCATAAATAGTAGTTATACCCTTATATATATATATATATATATATATATATATATATATATACAATTGATCAGAGTGGATCGATTCTAACATAAAATTGAAGATAATAAATGATGATAATAATCAAAAATAAGTATCAAATTGAAATTTGCGGAATGAATAGTAACCGTGAATAGTAACTCTTTGTGAATAGTAATTTTTTGAATTTTTTTGTAAAATAATTTGTAAATAACAGTTGATAAATAATTCTAAATACTCGAGGCAGGAGTAGAAGAACTTACTTTGTATTGATTTGTAGATGAGTACAGTGGATGGTTACAATGGTTACGGTGGAAATTGTATGAGAAAATTTGTAGAGAGAGAATTGAAAATTTTTGTCTAAATTTAAACCTGATTGTTTAAGCCTGGCTATACAATGAGTTTTGCTTTGTTTATATAGGAATGGAATCTAACTTCTAAATTTGCTTTCGTTGTTGCAGAGGGCATCTTCTTTTGGTGTGGGGCATGGCGGCTTCTTCTTTGTTGAAATTGTTGAGAGGAATCTACTTTTGGTGAGTGGATGAGCATCTTCTTTTTTAATACATCTTCTTTTGAATTATGTGGAGGTGGACCATGGTTGCATCTACTTTATTGAATTTTGTTGCAGACAGAGAGCATCTTCTTTTTTGAATTTTGTAGTAGTGGAGCATGGTGGATACTTTTGAATTTTGTAAACTTTGTGGGTCAGGGCCTTGGTGGATGCTTTTGAATTTTGGTGAAGAAGGGAATCTTTGCTTTTGGTGATTTGAACTTGGTGGTGTCTCTTTTGTTGAAAATTGAGGTATGTGAACCTTTGTGTCTTTTGTCTTTTGCTGATAATTTTTCTTTGTCTTCTTTGGTGTCTCTTTTGTTGAAGATTGATGAAGGGAATCTTGGACCTTTGCTTTTGAACCTTCTGGACTTTTGCTGTGATTGCTGAGGTGACTTTGCACACATTTGTACACACGCTTTTTGTACTCACACATTTGTACACAAATGTTCAGATGAACATACTCCACACACATTTGTACATGTTCAAAGGGCATGACATTCCATTCGTACTGGTCAAATGGCACTGTAAAGGCTGTTTTGTATTTGTCTTCTTCAGCTATTTGTATTTGCCAGAAACCGGACTTCATATCGAATTTTGAAAAGATTGAAGCATCATGAAGTCTTTTTAGTAAATCTTGTTTGTTAGGTATTGGATATCTGATACATTTTAATGCCGTATTTAATAGTTTGTAATTGATGACTAACCTTGGGGCACCTCTTTCTATTTCTGCATTTTTAGATACATAAAAAGCTGAGCAGGACCATGGGGATTTTCTTTTTCTTATTAATTTTTTGTTTAATAAATCTTTGATTTCTGTCTTGCAGTATTCTAATAGTTCTTGGTTCATTTGTATTGTCTTGCTTTTGTTGGAATTGTTTTTTCATCAAAATCTTTTTCATATGGTAGAGTAATCACGTGTTTCTTTCTTTCCCAAAAAGCTGTTGGTAAATCATAACATAAGTCTTTTTCAAATTTGTCAAGTTTTGTTGAGATTATGTTTTTTTTATTTTTGAAGTTCTAATTTTTCTTCTATTTTGACATTTTGTAATTCTTCTTTAAGGAAGTTCATTTGGTTTTGTAAGTTATTTATTTTGTAAATATCTGTTCTTTGTAGATTGTTAATTTCACTGTCTGTTATTGGATATAAGAAGTCAAATATAATATTTTGTCCTAACATTCGTGTTTCTATTCCTTTTTTAGAGACTGAAAAAGGATATAACATTTGTAAGAAAGAGTTTCATAATATTACATTTGTATTTAAATCTTTTACAAGCATTAAACTTGTTTTAAAACAAATATTGTTGTTACATACATGAGCTTCTGGTATTTTGTAATTAACTTGTAGTTTTGATGAATTGGCTGCTGAAAGATTTTGTTTTGTTTTTTCAAAATATTTTGTTGGTATTAAACCTTGTTCTACACAATTTAGATCAGCTCCTGAATCTAGCGTAGCTAATCCTTTGTATTCAAAATCTTGTATTTTCATATGTATGTTGACATACTATTTTTGGTATCTTACTCTAGTTAGTGAGCATACATTTTATTCTGTATGAGTAGAGGAACTTATTTTTGGAATGAATGTTGTATTTTTGGTAAAAGGATTTTGAAAGTGTTTATCAAAATCTCTATCTTTTTTAAAAGTTTCTTTTTTGTAAGTTGGATAAATTTGTTTTTTATTTCTTGTGATGCCGATTGTGTTTCTTTTTGCTTTTGTATGTCTAGATTGCTTTGTTTTAATATTTTTATTTCTTGTTTTATTCTTTTGATTTCATTTTGTAAATCTACTGAGGAGATTTGTTTTCTTTTGTCTTGAAATATTTTTATAACATCTTGGGTTGATTGAGATGTGTGTAGTTTTTCTTTGTCAATGGTTTTTGCTATTTGTTTTAAGAATTTTCTTTTTATTGTTGGTTCATTTATCTCTTTAATTTTTTCTAGTACTTGATCATATTGTTCTAATGTATTTATTTTGTTATTACAGGATTGGCATTCTTCATTACTTGTGTTGGATGGTTGATCTGAAGAATTATAGTTATAATTTTCTGTTGATAATTCTAGATCGTTTATTTTATGTAATATTTTATCTATTTCTTTTAGATTGTTGCCTACTATTTGTTGTATTTGTTGTTTTGCTGGGTGATTACTTGTAATAGGTCCTGGTAATATTTCTAAATTATCTGGTTCTTTGTGATTGTAATAATTTTGTTTCATGGTTTGAATTGGAATTGTGTTTTGTTTAAATTCTTCTTTTGATGAATTATTTTCTTCATCGGATGATGTTTCCGTTTCGGAATTTTCGTCATTGTAATCTGTTAACATTCTTATGTCTTGATTTAAGGTTGGTTTTTCGTTTATTGGTAAATGAGTTTTTATTTCATTTAAATTTTTTAATGGATTTTTCAGTTTTGGTTCTATTCGTGTTATTGTTATAGGATTTTTAGGAGGTGGTGTTTGTTTATTAATTTTTTTTTTATCTTTATTGGTTAATTGATTTGAATTTGTGGTAGGGTATACACCATGTTGGATATTAGTGGGTTCCAAAGGTGATTTTTTGGTTTCGTATCTTTCTTGAGTTGGTAAAAGTTTTGGTTTTCCTACTTTGTACCATTTACGTATTTTTTTCTCTATTGTTGTTATTTCATATAAGTAGTCATTTTTTTAAAAAACAAAAAATGGTATATGTGCTTCTTGTAACTTGCAATATTCGTAATATGTTTCTTTTATTAATTTTTGTTCTTTTTTGTTATATGTTCTTAAATTACATCTAAATTACATAGAAGCATACAAATAGCTTTAAGAGATGCTAGACATCTAAATTACATAGACTCTTTATTAGGAGCCATCGAAATAAGTTTAACAAATGGACCAATTTATTTCAATACTTATCCAAATTTTACAATTTCTTTAACCGATCCTCACATCTTAAATATCTTAACCCTTGATATCTTAACACATAATTATCAGATGAAAAAAGGATCCCATGTATACGAAATATTTTACAGATTACATTTTAAAGTAATGAACACAGGACTTTGTCCAAATGCATTTAACAAAAGAAACAAAATAGGAGAAACCATATTTTGGGAAGTAGATAAAACAAATGCTAATATTAATATCCATAAAACAATTAAATGGAATGATATTACTTTACCAGACAAATTGACATATCCCTCTAGGACCGTCCCAATTAAAGAACAAAAACAAACAAATGATTTAGAACAAATTATACAATATGAGGATGGATCTGTAGATCTAAAATTCAAAAGATCAAAATCTTTCAACAAAAATACAAATGCTAATTTCAAAATACCAATACCATCAAGAAAATCTACACCAGGAAGATACAAATACCAACAATCAAACAATCAAGATGATAATTCTTCAAAAAATGAAACAATCTTTGAAAATGAAACTGAAACAAATTCCCCACACCAAACAAACAATATTCTTGAAAATAGTAATTTCATCATAAATACAATAAAAAATGATTTCACATTAAACAAAAGAATTTTGAGAAAAGATTTTAGAAGTAAGAACAATGAAACAAACATAGAAATATTTTTTCAAACATATAATGAAGAAGAACAAAAATTAACAAAAGAAAAATTTTATGAATTCTGCGAACTACAAGAAAACCATATACCATTTTTCAATTTTTTTAGAAAATGACTACTTATACAAAATAACAACAATAGAAAAGAAAATAAGAAAATAGTACAAAGTAGGACCAGGACCAGAATATTTACAATCGAAAGAAAGTTATGACAGTGAAAGGCCACCCCTAGAAACAACCTATTTTCGTAAAAATGGTGCTAATCATGCAACCTACCCTATTATAAATAGCTATGTTATACCAGAAGTAAACAAAAACAATTTAGATCTGCATCTACAAAATAATTAGACAAATCTATCTTTGTATACTATGAGACAACAATTAGATAGAGTTGAAGAAAAAATTGACAATGTCACAAATGGAATAGCACTAGTAAGTCATGAAGTAAAGAATCTTGAAGTAGAAATCGGACCAACACCATTTAAACCAAAAAATCACAATTACAAATCCACAAGATTTACAGAATACTCAGAATTATACAATATGGACCCCTTAAATAGAACAAATAAAGACAACACATTTAAAAAACAAATACCACCTCCTAAAAATCCTATAACAATACACGAATAGAACAAAAACTGAAAAATCCATTAGATGATATAATGAATGAAATAAAAACATATTTACCAATAAAAGAATAATCAACCTCAAATCAAAACATACAAATGTTAACAGATTACAATGACAAAACTTCCGAATCGGAAACATCATCCGATGAAAAAAATAATTCATCAGAAGAAGAATTCAAACAAAATACAATTCCAATCCAAATCATAAAACAAAATTATAACAATTATAAAGAATCAGATGATTTAGAAATATCCAGACAAACAACAAAATCTTACAATGCAAAAAATATCTACGAATGGAATATTGATGGATCAAGTGAAATGGAAATCATAAATATTACGAAAGAAATGATAATAGTAGGAAACATTTACAAATCTACAAATATTACAGAAAAACAAGCAGTAGAGAACATTATCCTTGGATTTACTGGACAATTAAGAACTTGTTGGGATAAATTATTAGGAAATAGTATAAAAACAAATATTCTCGATGCTGTAAAAACAAACCATGAAGGACAACCAATAGTAGATCAAAATGGAAGTCCAATTCCAGCACAATTAATAAATTTAATATTTAATATTTAATATTTAATATTACAACTTATTTCATAGGAGATATTGACTTATATACAAAAAGAAATTATGAAATATTACAAAATCTAAAATGTAGAAAACTAGAACAATTTAAATGGTACACAGAAAACTTCCTAAAAAGAGTTTTTAATTTAGCCAACCCAAATAATTACCATTGGAAAGAAAAATTTAGTACTGGCTTATCAAAGTTATTTTCAGAAAAAGTAAAAGACACCATAGAACAAAAATATGGAAAATTGTCTTATGAGGAATTCACTTATGGAGATTTAATTACATGTGTCAATCTTACTGGATTACGACTATGTCAAGACCAAAAACTAAATTACAAATTAAAGAAAGAAAATTCTCAAACAAGAAAAGAATTAGGACATTGGTGCGAACAATTCGGTTTTGATAAATTACAATCACCATACAAAAAGAAACAATATAAAAATCATAGAAGTCCTTACTACAAAAACAGTACTTATAGAAGAAAACATAAAAATAAATACTACCAAATTGAACCTCGTACATATTACAATAAGAACAAAAGAACAAATTATAAGAAGAAATACAATAATAATAACAATCACAAATACAATAATAAAAAACCTTTTACATCATTTAAACCATATAACAAAGAAAACAAATGCTTTTTATGTAACAAACCCGATCACTATGCAAGAGATTGCCCAGCAAGAAGACAAATACAACAAATTTGTAACAATCTAAATATAAAAGAAATAGACAAAATATTACAAAAAATAGACAACCTAGAATTATCAACAGAAAATGATGGCTACAATTCATCAGATCAACCATCCGATACAAGCAACGAAGAATGTCAATCTTGTAACAATGAAGTATGCCTGTGTAATAACAAAATAAATATATTAGAACAATATGATGAAATACTAAAAAAAATTAAAGAAATAGATGAACCAACAATAAAAAGAAAATTCTTAAAACAATTAGCAAAAACCATCAACGAAGAAAAACCAGACACATCTCAACCAGCCCAATATGAAGATGTTATAAAAATGTTTCAAGACAAAAGAAAACAAATCTCCTCAGTAGACATACAAAATGAAATCAAATAAATAAAACAAGAAATAAAAATATTAAAACAAAGCAATTTAGAATTACAAAAATCACACAAAGAAATAGAAACAAAATTAGCATTACAAGAAATTAAAAAACAAATTTACTCAACTTACAAAGGAGAAACTTCTAATTCCAAAGAAGAAGACTTTGATAAACATTTTAAAACCCTTTTGCTAAAAATACAAAAACCTCCTCTTCAGAAACAACCACATATTCCTCCTCAGACACAGAAGAAGACATATTTACACTAACTAGAGTCAGATACGAAAAATGGTATGTCAACATACATATTAAAATAAAAGATTTTGAATATAAAGGAATAGCTATGATAGATTCAGGAGCGGATCTAAATTGTGTAAAACAAGGATTAATACTTACAAAATATTTTACAAAAACAAAAAATAGTCTTTCAGCAGCTAATTCGTCAAAATTAAAGATCAAATACAAACTACCAGAAGCACAAATATATAACAACTATATTAGTTTTAAAACAAATTTAATGATCGTAAAAGATTTAAATACAAAAGTAATACTAGGAAACCCTTTCTTACAAATGTTATATCCCTTTTTAGTTTCTAAAAAAGGAATAGAAACACAAAAACTAGGACAAAATATCATATTTGACTTCTTATATCCAGTAACAAACAGTGATGTCAACAATTTACAAAAAATAGGTATTTCCAAAATAAATACTAAAGATTATATGTTCATAAATAGTAGTTATACCCTTATATATTCAATCGATGATTTCTTATTTCTTGATTAAGCTGTTTTTTAGAATGATTACATGTTCTTCAAACAAAAGCAAGGGTAAGAAAGAAGATGCCAAGATACAAATTAGATCATTAACAAAACTCCCACTTTTTGTTCATGACAAAACTCCAAAAACAGAAAATAGATGTGCTATTCTTTCTCCTGAAACAAAACCTTTCTTTCCCCCTCTTACAAAAGCTACCAAATCTCTTTCTTCCTCGTCACAAATGTCAACCACCTACAAAACAGCTCTTAAAATAGAATACCCTCAGCCAACGAAATCACAAAATTCCCAGGTCACAAAACAAATTATTTCCAATACTAATCCTAGACAAACACCACCCACTTCGTATTCATACAAAGATTATACAGAACCCATTTATATTATTGAACCAGAGATTTTTGAAATGATCCCAGATTGGCACCCATACCAAATCTCTGAATTTCTTCTACCAAATCATCATAATTATATTCCAGACAATTTTACAAAAAACCAATTTTATTATGAAACTATTTTGACCCAAACACAGTCAGCTACTTTTCAATATTCATCTGACCATCTCAACCTTACAAAAACAAGATATTGTAAAGTAAAAATACAAAAATTTCTTACAATTTCTGACTGGGGTCAAAGACCCAATGAATCAAAAAGTTTAAATCTTTCAAACAATTCATCCCAGTTTAATTATTGGGATTATATTCTAGCCTGGTCACGGGCATTTTTTAGACAAAACAAATCATTTTCTCTTTCATATTTCTTCTATTTCAGTCCTCAATTTTCTTATCCAATTCCATATTGGTTCCATCAATGGTGGAGTACTTTCGGACTGGATAAAACAATTGCTCCTTCAAGTGTACAAAAAGCTTTTGAACAATGGTCAACAAATTCTTCATATCCAGAGCAGATCGCTCAATCTCCCTTATGGGCATTATTTTGTCATAATTTTCAAGTCACATGGATTTTTATGACAGAATTTGACATACAGGAAGAACAAATGTGTGAGTGTGAACAAATTGGTGTACAAAAAATGGGACAACAAATGAAACAAATGCAAAGGGGAGGACAACAAATGAGTGTACAAATGGGGAATTTAAACAAAGAACAAAAGTGTGCGTGTGTATAAAAACCTATTCTACCTATCCTGACTCGAAAATACAAAATCAAATGGTGGGACAAAATAGATATCACTCAATGTAATCCTACAGCAATCACAAAATATTTTCATGACAATCCGAAATACTGCAAGAAGATTCCTCCTAAGCAATCTCAACAAAATTAAGAATTCCTTGCAAGAAAACAACAAATTATGGCACAAATGGCTGGATGCTCAAACCCGACAGATCTAGACAAATTAATGTCACAGTTCAGCGATGATAGCTCATCTTCAATGGCTGACGGAGACACCATGCCCAATGACGATTTCTACACACAAGCAGATGATTTGGATCTATAACAATGGCCCCTCAACAAAGAAGACACCACCAAGTTCAATCACCAAAAGCAATGTTTTTTTCACAAAAGTTCAACAAAGCAAGAGCCGCCCTGGCCCACAAGTCCACAAAATTCAAAAGAAGATGTCACAAAATTCAACAAAGTTTCAACAAAGCAAAAAGAAGATTCCCTTCACAAATTTCAACAAAGCAAGAGCCGCCCTGGCCCACAAGACCATAAATTTCAAAAAGAAAATACTTTCCGCCACTCATTCACCAAAAGCAGATTCCTCTCAACAATTTCAATAAAGAAGAAGCCGCCATGGTCCACAACAAAAAGAAGATGCTCTCCACTCCCTATATGCACAAAGCAACAACAATAGTAGCTAGATTTAATACCTATATAAACGAAGCAAAAACTTATTGTAAGACAGGCATAAATTTAGGCTTAAATTTAGACAAAAACAATCTTATAGTTTCTCTCTCTACAAATTCTCTCATACACATTCCGCTGTAACCATTGTAACCATCCACTGTACTCAATCAACAATCAATAACAAAGTAAGTTCTTCTACTCCTGCCTCGAGTATTTAGAATTATTTATCAACTGTTATTTACAAATTAGTTTACAAAAATTTTCAAAAAAATTACTATTCACAAAAGTTACTATTCACGGTTACTATTCATTCCGCAAATTTAAATTTGATACTTATTTTTGATTATTATCATCATTTATTATCTTCAATTTAATGCTAGAATCGATCCACTCTGATCAATATATATATATATATATATATATATATATATATATATATCACGTTTAATATGGATCACTGAACCAGTTGTCTAAAGATAATCTGAGTTGAGAAAACCCTAATATTATGAAACATCAATCTTAAATGTTTTTTAATGAACAAATCAATCTTAAATGTTCGAACCTACTAATTTTGCCTTGAAATAAGGCATCCTTGTTATTATTATTATTTTTTTGTTGGGGGGGGGGGGGAGAGGGGAGATGGATTTTCCTTTTGCATAAATGGAGATATTAAGTTGATCGTTTGTTCAAACAAAATAAAAGAGGTAAACACTTAGGTACATGTTCACATTTAATCATGTAATCTAGCACTAAAGAACTGCCATACAATCGGTAGGTGAGACACTTTGTTCTTTTGCTAGTCAAACAATTTCCTCCTAAAAACCTTCTACCTACCTTTCAAGGTCTTTAAAAAATAAAAGAAAAAGAAAAGAAAAAGAGAAACAACAACTAGATCATAGATGTGGAGACCCTCATATGGTCAGCCACAAGCAGCTCTTTGAGCCCTTCATCAGGGGAAACAATTGCACGAAAGGTTGGTCTTGGTCAACTCACATATTGGCAAGACAGTCAGCACATAAATTTCCTTCACGAAGAGCGTATTGAATGAAGTAGTCGGCAACTCAAAGTAAAGCACGAATGTGGTTCATAACCTGCATGGGGGTGATTCTCACTTGTAAGGTCTTGAGCTTCACTGCATCGAGAGAATCAATTTCAATCATGACATTGCCTTTGCCCATACTCTTTAGGATTTCGAGTCCAACTAGGATCTCTTGGAGCTCGGCCTTTTAAGGCCCTTACAACAATAAAAGTGGCATTCACAAACTTGCCACAACATTATTAGCTTGTATAGCCACTGATTCTTGATTATTAAATCATCTTCATTGGCCTTCTAGAAAGTTTTCATCCATTTTGTTTTGTCCCCCCTCCAAGCCGGACAAAGTACTTATCAATACCTTGTAGAACATGAGAGTGATATGAACATAAAGTACATTATAATGGACCGTTGACTTGACAAATTTTCATGTACTAAATGCTCCCGATATTCACATCAAAATTGTTAAACTGGTCTGAATATTGGTGGATAGAGACTAGGGTAGAGGTTTAGTGTCCTTGAGGCGCAATTTTTGTGATAAGAGGATTGGAAGTATAATGCTGATAGATGACTGTTTCATAGGCATTTATAGTATCAAATTGCATAAATTAATCTCAATTTTATTTTCATTTTAGTTTGATTTAGTTTATTTTATCACAATGTTCGTGGATATTATGCTTGGGGTATATTTTATGGTTGAAACATGTGTTTTGGAGCAATTTTAGCATGGATTTGTATTCACACACATCATTGGGTGATAAAAGTGGCAACAAATGAGCATTTTGTAAAGAAAAAGGACAATTTTCAACGACGACCGTGCTAAGAGCAAGTTCGGAAATCAAAGTTTCTAGTGACATGACTGTGTCAAAGTATGAGCACGGCCGTGTTATGAGAAAAAAACTGCATATTTGGAAATGTGTCTTTTGGAGGAACCCTTTTATAAAGACTTGACCTTTTAGCTCTTGTGTTTACATAATGACATGTAATTATCAGATTTAAATATCTATAACTTATTGTAACATTACTCTAGCATAATTTGCATTCCAAAAACATCATTAAATTATAATAATCATCATTTGTTCATAGTGTTCTTGTGGTTGGAATTCTTGAAGTATAGTACAAATTGAAGGCTTATTTTCAGCCTTGATCTCTTATTTGTGAATAGGTATCTATAATCTCTACTTCATTTTCTTATGTTTTATTCATATTTTATTATATTTGCATTATGATTAGTGAGTAATCCCCCAATTATTTAGGTGGAAACTAAGCATTATGTGTTTATCTTATTAAATCATGTACCTTTTCTCCCTTTATGTTTTAATCAATTTTCTTCATATTATTTTCAACACATACGAATACGATGATGTCCATATTTCGTATGAATCTTAGTTAGTCAAGAGAAGTACTTAGCCGTTAATCTTGACTAACAGAACCATGTGAATTAAACTAAATACTATTAATCATGAGAGTAGATTAATTGATTAGGGATGATCTTTCGGTAGAAATTACGTGGAATTTTATAAAACTTGGATTTTGACTAATGTACGAAATCCTCGAGAGATAGGTTGTGCTAGTCTTAAAATACGTGTGCTAGGCCTTGATCGCTACAAGATAGCACGACTTAGCGTAACATCCTTTATTATAACATGAATATTTTTATGAATGCATGATTTGTTAAGATGAACGCATGATTGTTTTCCAACCCCAGGAATTTATTCATCATATGAGTTTAAGTTTAAGTAGAGTAATTTCCATTGTTGTTTATAAGATAACGACAAAAATATTTTCTCCCAATCGTATTTATTTCATTATATTGCATAAAATCAAGTATTAAAGCATAGTAAATATTCTTCTCGTGGGATCCACCTGCATTTTCCCATATATGTACTATGACAACACCGTGCTCTTGTGGAATAAACTAACCCATTTGTTTTGACTTAACAAATGCACATTGAAATATATAAATGGAGGAGAAATAGCGTGAAGCAGATAAAAAGTTGGTGATATATGTAAGAAAATATCAAATGTTTGTTGACTTGTTGCTAAGGCATTACAACAATATATGTATGATGTTAAAAGTTGTCAAAATGTCACACAAGGTGTGCATTCTTGATGGATTTTCCTAACATTGTAATTCGATCTCTGAGCTATTTTTTCTATTTACTTTCTTATTTTTATCTTCAAATAATCATTGATAAATCTAAAATTATATAAATTGCAACAAACTTATTATTAATATAGAAACGTACATATAATGGAGAAGAAAGGAGAATAAATTGATTTCGCCATAAGATTTTGACTCTATTGACTCTATAAAGTAATAAAAAACTAAAACTACTCTCATGGAACATGAAAATACTTTGTGAACCAAAAAAAGAAAAAGAAAAAAAGAAAGAGGGTAACTTTGTCATTAAACTATGTAGTGCTTTGAATTTAACAGGAAACATTAAAAATCTTAACGAAATTGTGAGGATATGATTATAATGTCCAAGTCTAGTAATTGGTGATGATTTTGTAATAAAATGGTTTAGGGACATAACCCGGTAACTCATAATAGTTACGGAGGCTTCTATATTTTTTTTATAAGCATTAATTTCGGGCTAATAGCACATTATTGCCCCAAAAGTTTTACGCGATCTGCAATGCCAGTCCAATCCGTAACAATATTGGGTTATTTTGGATGACTGTTTAAAACACTAAAAGGAAGTTAATAGAATGAAAGAAAAATTACACGATGTTCTTGAAAATGCATTGACCACCCTTAAGGTTTAATAATTATCTTCTAACAACTATTTCGTTAGTAAATACAACACACATAAAAGAATACAATTTCAAACAAATCCTACATCACATGCAAGTGTTTGTTCAGACTAGTCTGTCTTCATTCGTGATAAGATTCCTATTGACCTAAATGTCGCGTGCGCGGGTCATCCAGGCGGAAGTATAGGTTCCTGAGACACAACGTGGAAAAGTAGGTTAGGAGTCTTTTCAATATGATTCTTTTCTTGTATTTGTTCGATGAGAAATGCGAGTCTGTTTTGTCCAATTTCTTCCTCCCCTCCCCGGTTTTAACGAATTCCGTCAAAAAATCCTGTTTTGATAAAAGTTAAAATTACACCATAGGTCCCATTTCATTAAATTTTGGACCACACCCCCTATACTTGTACCACTGTGGAGTTTTAAGTTATATTGTGTAATTTACCCATATTTTTAAGAATTGTCAAAATTTGACCAATAACTATGAACATGATTAGGGATGGCAACGAGTCGGGCTCGAATCGGATCATGGCCGACCCGAACTGGATCTCAAATACACCGATACGAAAATTCAAGAAGCCGTGCCCGACCCGACCCGAATCTTATTAAAAGTATATTTTTTTTAGCTCAAAATTAATTAATTAAAATATATTTTTAAGCACAATGTTGAATGTTGTATGGAAAATAGTCTAAAATCATCCAAATCTCACTTACAAAGACAAATTAGAAAAATAAAATGTAAGATAATATTAAAAATATTTAAAATTCACCATTTATTAAGGGTTCGGGTCGGGTCGGGTCGGATCATCATGGTTCACGTCGGATCGGATCGGGTTCGGATCGGATCATCAGCATGATCCGAATCCGATCCGAACCCGCTCGGGTTTTAAAAATTACAAACCAAACCCTATTTTTTCGGATCGAATCGCCTTCGGTACGGATCAGATTCGGTCAAATTGCCATCCCTAACACATGATGGACCAAATTGCCAAAAATAAAACGTTAAAATTGCAATTCAAAAGCGTGAAACTTTGGTCCGGACCCAATTTCCCTTACAACTTTGCATAACACCCAATTAATCCCCAACTCAACTGCTCTTCTAACGACTGCAATTAGAACCGCTTAATTCCAACGCAACCCGCATTCTTAACGGGTCTGCAACAAAATACAGAACACAGAGAGAGAGAGAGAGAGATCAGCTAGGGTTAGGGCAAAACTACATCGACAATGGAGGGTTGGGACCCAAACACGAAATCGACGCTAACGCAAATCCCGTTGCTGTCGACGACAGCCGGTCCTCGCGACGGAGCTGCATGGACACAGAGGCTCAAGGAGGAGTACAAGGCCTTAATCGCATACACATCCATGAACAAGTCAAAGGACAACGACTGGTTCAGGATCTCCGCCGCAAATCCAGAGGGAACTCGATGGACTGGCAAGTGTTGGTACGTCCATAACCTACTCAAGTATGAATTTGATCTCCAGTTTGATATTCCGGTGACGTATCCGGCTACCGCGCCTGAACTCGAGCTGCCTCAACTCGATGGCAAGACTCACAAGGTTTTCCTGATCACTCAATAGCGTAACTTTTACGATCATTAATTTGGATTGATCATTAATTTTGATGTATTTGTTTTGGTGGTGTTAGATGTACAGAGGAGGAAAGATTTGCTTAACTGTGCATTTCAAGCCTCTTTGGGCCAAAAACTGGTAAGAATTGCCTTTTCTATCTGCTAGAGTTGAAATTGGTAATCTCAAGTTGGAGGTTTTCATTTCTGCACATTCATCTACATTTTTAAGTATTATGTTTTGTTTTAGAATGATGTTTTGTAGCTTTGTAAAACATTAGCTTATATGTCAACTGGTTATCCCTTCATTAACTCATCGATGACTTATGTTTCTTGGGAAGTCAAAACTGAGCTATTATTATGTTAGAATATTTTGTAACTATTTTTAACTTACTATTTAGGGCAATGAAACCAATTTGAGGTCCGTGTCCCTTAAGAAATCAAGGAACTAGTAGCAGTCTTACTTTTCCACTGTTAATGTGTCCCTGTTTCCAAAAACATAGTATTTGTTTGTTCAAGTTGGTTTATATTTTTATTGCAGACTTGATTGAGGATTGTTTGTAGCTTTAGCTGTTGCATTACATATTTAAAGGAAGTCGCTTGTTCTTTTGCAATGCGCTGTACTGAAATTTTTGTATGTTTGTTTTCTGTTTTGGCAGTCCTAGGTTTGGTATAGCGCATGCTCTATGTTTGGGTCTTGCACCTTGGCTTGCGGCAGAGATTCCAATCCTGGTTGATTCTGGCATGGTTAAGCACAAAGACGATGCAGCGACATCCAGTGAGTCATAGTGCTCTCTATGTACTATAGTGTATGTCATGGAAGATCTTGATCTAAGAGGTTACTATTCAACTGAAGTTAATAAGTGTTGAGGCCGAATTGTGCTATACATGAGAGATTACATGTTATACTTAGAGTCTAAGCAAGTATTATGAGGTTAAACAAGTATTTATGTAAACATAACCTTAACTTTGAGATGATTTTGTGGGTATTCCATTTGAAATGTTTTAAATTTTTTGTGAAGGCTTTTGTTGGATGTGTGTGAAGTTTCTTTGATATTGTACTTTCACCTTTTACCATGACATTGTGACTGCAGCTGATATAAATTTAACACGGTCCTTCTTTCACTTTGAATATCTTTTATATTTACTTGGGTTTGTTAGCAGTATTGTTTTAGTATATTGCCACTCTTAACTCTTAAGTAAGAATGTAACTTGTTCTCCCTAAACCAAAGGTTTATTTAAAGAGAAAGGAGATTTTCAGATTTACTAGGCAACTGAAGGCTCTGTTTCTGGAGAATGTTCCAGGTTAAAATCATTGAAGCATCACTGCACTAGGCATGACAGACTGAAGCATTAGATGTGAGATTGATGTACGAAGAACCCATTGAAATTCTACATTTGGGATATTAAGATGGATGCCAAAGCAATGTTAAAACTATTGCAGTATGCGTCTTTTTCTGTCGCATCTCAAAACCATATCCATGTGTGAGTATAGTCCTTTTTATTGCTGCTGTCGAGAGGTGCATACGCCACCACCAACAACAACAACAACATTACCCCAGTGCCGCAAAGGCTCCCACCTATGGTGGGGTAAGGGGGGGGGGTCGGATGTACGCAGCCTTGCCCCTGTATTAAAGCACAGAGAGGCTGTTTCCAGATGACCCATGATGAAAATTGCGTCGAAAATTGCATGGACTGACTGCTGCTTCATCACAAAGAAGAGCAGACAGTTTAGTGACCCATTTTGCTTTATTCCATCATATTCCCAAGCCAAAAAATAGTGAGTCTTTGGCTCCATCGGAAATGATGGTAAATCAATCTTTGTCGAGAGGTGCATACGCCACCATCACTTGTAAATAAATCAATCTCTAATGGTACTCTTTTCTGTTTTTTGGCTCACCGTTTCTGTTTCTCCTTTTTATTCCAGGGACTGGTTTTGTTTCTCTACACTAGGGTCATAAATCATAGTAACAAGTGTGCGAGACACTAGTTAAGACTAGTCAAGTGTATGTTTCTAGAAAGGTCTTATATTGGAGTTCTCATTGCTGCATTGGAGAATGCATTGCAATGTGTTCATAGTGCACATTGGTTTTTCTACGAAAGGTGTATTGGAGATTGATTTGCAAAGTTTTCATAATGTAGATTTTATCCATTAATGGGTGGGTCACAAGTTCCCCAGGACTGCCCTCTACGTTTATCCCCATATAGACACGCATTGAAATAACCACAAGGCCTTATCTATTGTTGTTTTACATTACGCCGCTCTTTCTTTTGAGTTCATTTGATTTCGCTTCTGCTCGTGGTATCAGTCTTGGCAATCTCTCTTTATTTTTTGATTTAATTCATTGCACTCCATCAGTTTTCCTTTGGACCATGTTCAGATTTCTGTCAAAGCTAAACATGCCAATGTCTAGCCATGCCATTGACTTGATTAACTAAGTTTTCTCAGAGCAATTTGACATCCTTCTTGCGCGGTACATTTAGAACTTTGCTGACTTTTCATAATGTCAATGCATACCCATTTTGATGAAGCGTGTATTTGTAAGGCTATGGTTGATTGGACTAGTCTTCCCCGACTGAGTGACTGTTGCTGCGTTGGTGAGATTGTTAAGGAAGATGGCTTCAGCTCACACATCAAAAGATCGCGTCTACAAATTTTATGGAGGACCTTCTCAGACTCAACATCAGCTGTGTATTATAGAGGTAACAGTAAATGTATATAAGCATCTGTGTAAGGTACAGATAGTATGTTGTGTGGTGGTAAAGTAATGTACGTAAGATTTGTGCCTTCTACAGATGCTTAGGACCAGATACTAAAATTTGTGGCTCTGTTGCTTGGAAACTCAATAGAGTGGCCTTCCCTATAATCATGATGATGTGAAATGCCCTTTATAAAAATGTTGCTTTCCTGCAACCCTATATGTACACGATCATGTTCCAGTTCGGCCAAGTTGCTAACGTGCGATAAACCCTGCTGATATAATGCTTAGTTGTATAAAAGGAAGAAATTGATGCAAAAACATTGAGAGGTGAGACTTGATGCATGGACCTAGTTACTCGTTGCGGGGATAAGAATGAGAGCATGGGTAAGGACTAATAGCGCGCCAAATCAAGATGTAATCCGCACAGATGATGTTGAATAACCTTTTCTTGCCCTGTCTCAACAAATATTCAAACTGTATATAACGTTACTTTTTAAAGAATCAATCAACTACATCCAACTTCTTCGCACTTTATTTTCAGTCAACAGTATTTAACATTAATTGTTTTGGAATTTATCAAGTATATCGAGATCTTGAATTTTGCGTCAGCCTTCCTCTTAAGGTGCACAATACAAGGAGAGAGAGATGAAGGAAAGGAGTTATCTTTCTTTTCTTTCTCCTGTTTTAGTTTCGGCTTAAGGTGCGGCCCTGAAAAAGTTTCAGAAAGGGTAAAATGTGAGACAGAAACTGATTAATATCTTTTCAGGTGCAAAATTTATCAACCCAACAGGAAACTTCTGTCCAAATACAGATCCAGGAAAATGAAAATGTTTTCACAAACATGTTCTGCCAGCAGGGTTGCACGATTCGTAGTTCGTCCGATTCGAATTCGTGATACGAATTCGCGATTCGCTCAACCCACAGAATCCGATACGTAGAGTATTTACAATTATTACGATTCGCGAGAGAGTATTACAATTATTTGATTTTTGGAAATGATTGGTTTATGGGAATAGTCTTTGGCAAACATGTATTTGCAGTGAGGACTGAGGGTTAGCAGCTACTTGATATGGCGTTGTGGCTTTTCAGATTTCTAGAGTTGTTTGAAGTTATTCTTAGAAACCTATCACTAGTTAATGTACAATATTTATTTATTGCAACAAAGACTTTTCAAATTTAGAGGACATTAATTGTGATTCAAAGAGATTTTACAAGGTATCGGAACACGAATTGATATGCGATTCGATACCGGCGAATCGATACGCGATTCGATGCCATGGGGAGCGAATCCTGCAACCATGTCTGCAAGTTTCTATTCAACATGGAACCAGAAGTCAATCTGCCTACTTGTGGTCTCTCTCTCCCTCTCTCTCTTTTTTTCCTTGTGTGTGTAATCATTTCCCGACATTATTGCTAGGTATACTAATTTTTATTCTGATTTATTTCTTATTGCATATTGTTGTCAAGCATGTTATTTGCTTGATATCAGATAAGTCAACAAGTGATAGTACTCTTTAAGCTACATGCCTTAATGTGAAATGGGATGAGAAATATGCTACATGCCTTAATGTGAAATGGGATGAGAAATATGCTACATGCCTTAATGTGAAATGGGATGAGAACTATGAAATATAAAAGTTTTTTTTTTTTTTTTTTTTAATATCCTATTCGTTAATTTATCAAAAGGGGTGATGTTGCTTAATCTGGACCGTAGACTGAAGTGGATCCTTTGGTGAAGCCGTCCTCGTCCAATAAAGACCAAAAACTTTGGGTCACTGTCATTGGCCTGTAGAATTCACTGTGAGAGATAATTTCCTGGAACCCACAAAGATGATTTTTTAGCATTTTCTTTCCTGGCTAGAATCTCAATCTATCTTCTATACTTATTCCTTTTAGCATTTTCTTTTCTGGCTAGAATCTCAGTATAGCCACAAATTCTGTACATGGCTGAAGTAATTATATCACCCCTTTTACAGGTAATTTTCGAGAAACTGACTTCGTCTCTTCTGATGAAGTTAGAACTTAGCATAGACTACAAGAAGGAGATTAATAAGCTGGAATCTACATTACCAGCAATTCAAGCTGTAATTGAAGATGCAGAACAACAACAACAGAAAGACAAGAAAGTTAAAGTGTGGCTGAATCAGCTCAAGGAAGTTGCTTTTGATATTGATGACCTGCTGGATAAGTTAAGCACACAAATTCTCGAGAAGAAGATTAAGAAAAAGAAGGTATGGGTATCTTGTTTAGCTCTTAAATCATTTTCAAGTTCCTTTGTTATGCCCCGGAAACTGAAAAGGATTCGAGAGAGAGTAGATGAATTAGCTAGAGATATGTCTCAGTTTCGGTTCAGAGAAAGAACGACGTATGAACGATCTCTGACTGTTGAAAGAAGAGAAACAGGACCTCATGTAGATGAGTCACAAGTTGTTGGCAGAGGAGATGATTTGGATGCTATAGTGAATTTGTTACTATTGGCTAACCAAAACAATCAAATGAATGTTACAATAATACCAATCCTTGGAATGGGAGGGATAGGGAAAACGACACTTGCTCAATTAGCATACAATGATGCACGAGTGAGGGGTCATTTTGATCTGAGAATGTGGGTATCTGTGTATGATTATTTAAATGTAAGGAAGATCATGAATGAAGTCCTGGACTATGCAACAAACAATAAGCACGAGCCAATGCAAATAGGTGTTTTGCAGTCTAAGTTGTTTGAATCATTGTGTGGGAAGAGATACCTTCTGGTGTTGGATGATGTGTGGAATGATGATCAAGATGAGTGGGAGAAACTAAAGCTTCCTTTAAGAGGTGGCGCAAATGGAAGCAAGATTTTGATCACCACACGGAGCGAGAAAGTTGCATCAATCATGGGCACAATGCAGAAATACGCATTAGAAGGTCTTGAAGTGGACGAGTGCTGGAATCTGTTCAATCAACGTGCTTTTTCAGGGAAAGAAGAGCAAAATTACCCAAAGTTGATGCCGATTGGGAGACAAATAGTCCAGAAATGTGGAGGGGTCCCTTTAGCTGCCAAGATTCTTGGAAGCTTGATGCGCTTCAAACGGGAGGAAAGTGAGTGGTTACATGTGCAAGAGAGTGAGGTCTGGAACCTACATGAAGAGGAAGACAGAATACTGTCCGCCCTAAGGTTGAGTTATAATCATTTGCCACCACACTTGAAACGGTGTTTCACTTACTGCTCATCATTTCCCAAGAAATTTGAGATGACCAAGGAAAAATTAATTCATCTGTGGATTGCAGAAG
The DNA here is from genome assembly GCA_026119855.1 of Campanula takesimana. Taxonomy (NCBI): domain Eukaryota; kingdom Viridiplantae; phylum Streptophyta; class Magnoliopsida; order Asterales; family Campanulaceae; genus Campanula; species Campanula takesimana. The sequence goes on along the minus strand of JAOWBW010000311.1, from coordinate 17,289 downwards.
GCCTCATTCAATCACCAGAAGATACTTATGCAACTAAAAAGATGGAGGACACTGGAAGCGAGTATTTCAACGATCTTTTGTTGATGTCATTTTTTCAAGCTGTGAATGCATGCGATGAAAGCAGCAAGATGCTGTTCAAAATGCACGATCTGATTCTTGATCTTGCAAAGGTTCTTGCTGGAAGTGAGTTCTTTACACTAGCACAAGAAGCACCAGTGAATCATGGTCATGGAAATTTCTCAAAAGTTCATGAGCAGAATCAGGCTCAAATCCGCCATGCTTCAGTTTTCTGCAATTTCAAGTCGTTTTGGATGCCAGAAGAACTTTCTGCTGCAAGGAAATTACGAACTTTCAGATTCTTTTCTCCTACAAATGATTCCCAGAATGTTATTTGTTCTGCGATTAGTGTCTTTAGGCGACTAAGAGTGCTAGATCTTAATGGTTGTGGCATTAGGAGACTGCATAAATCAGTTGGTTCTTTGATACAGCTCAGATATCTTGATCTCTCCGATACACTTGTTGAAACTCTGCCCAAAACTGTGGGTCACCTTTATAATTTGCAAACTCTGAATCTTTCAGGTTGCCGTGGTCTCGTGTATTTACCAAAACAAGTATCTAAACTGGTAAACCTGAGGCATCTGATTGTAGATGATTGCATTAGACTTACCCGTATGCCTCCCGTGAAAAGATTGGTGAATCTTCAAACATTACCCCTTTTTATCGTGGGTAAGAAATTCGAGGAGAGTCTTTTCCAACTCGTGCATCTAAACCTCAGAGGGGAGCTAAACATTAAACATCTGGAGAGAGCTGGGAGCGCAGTTCCATATCTATGTCTAATGCACAAGCAACTGCATTCACTCAGACTGTCATGGGGAAATGACGAGGCGAAATCAGATTTTTCATCAACACGGTCAGTAGAGAGGCATGATCATGACTATAAAGCCGCAGAGGCTCAGCTCAACTGCTTGAAACCCAATAAGAGTCTAAGAAAATTGCATCTGAATGGCTACTCAGGAATGGTGTTTCCTCAGTGGATGGATCAAGTCAGTCTCCCTAGTCTGACGGAGTTGGAGTTGAAAAATTGCAAAAGCTGCCAGAAGCTTCCTGCTCTCGGGCAGCTACCTTGTCTCAAAATACTCAGCATTCAAGGCCCGGAAGGCATGGTGAACCTTGCAAGTGAGTTCTATGGTGAAGTAGGAAAAAGTACTTTCTTTCCTTCATTAAACCAACTTACACTGAAAAATCTTCCAAATTTAGAAACATGGGAAAGCCCAGATTTGGTACCGGCATTCCCATGGCTAGACAGGCTGACCGTCGTAAAATGTCCTAGCCTAATAACCATGCCAAAATTTCCATCTCTTAGATACTTGGAACTACGAAATGGCAATGCTATGATACTCAGGTTAGCAATAACTCAACTCACCAAACTGCATATCTTACTGTTTCCCTCCATGTTGATTTCGTATTGATGATGGGGGTTTGATTTTATAGACTCTCTCTGTCCCGAAATGATCTTCTCATTTGCCATTTTTCATTGTCCCAAAAAGTTCTTCCCATTTTTACAATTTAGGCTTAAATGTGCATAAACATAACATAGCTAATGAAGCAAGTGTTCATATCCTTAAAAAGTTTGAATAGTCAAATGTGAAGATCATTTTGGGACGGAGGGAGTATTTATTTTCTTTCAAAAAATTTTCCCACCTTTTTCTTAATCTCTTCAAAGCTTTCATTTTTCTCAAATACCTTTTTTCCCTCTCCTCTTTCCTTTGATGATTCATGTTAGCCGACCCAAACATTTTGGGACTGTGTTTTATTTGTTGTTGTTGTATCCTTCCATGTTGATTTCTGATTTCTCTTTTCTAAGATCACTTAAAACTGATGCTTATATCTCAGGTCTGCAGCAGAACTGAGTTCACTCCACACTCTTATTATTGATGTCTTTCCAGATCTTCATCATCTGCCAGGAGGAATATTGCAAAATAATGCTGATCTCGAGTCTTTGACAATAAGCTCATGCCCCCACCTTAATTCACTGCCTTGGGATTTGAGAAACCTGTTAGCTCTGAAATCACTGACCATTCGCTGGTGCGAAGCTCTATCTTCACTCTCAAGGGAGATCAGAAACCTCACCAGTTTAGAATCCTTGGAGATCACAGAATGCCATAACTTATCCTCCTTACCTGAAGAAGGAATTCAGGGTTTGCTTTCTCTCAGATCACTTTCCATTGAAAACTGCTCTAACTTGACTCGTTTGCCTAAAGGCATAAAGTTTCTTGATTCACTTGAACGTTTAACAATCATGTACTGTCCGGCCCTGGTTAATCTACCAGAGGAGATTCAACATCTTTCTGCACTACGTAATCTTACTCTAATGAGCTGTCAGAGTTTAGCATCTTTACCTGAGGGGCTTCAACATGTTAAGACACTACAAAACCTCGAAATACGAAGCTGTCCGAACCTTGTTGAATTGCCTGAGTGGGTGGGGAAGCTTGTCTATCTTCGGTCATTGACCATCTGCGACTGTCAGAATATAAAATCTCTGCCAGCGGGCTTAAAGCATCTCAGAGAGCTTCAGCACATATCTATAAGAGATTCTACTCATCTTGAACAAAGATGCGAGAAAGAAAGAGGTGAAGACTGGTTCAAGATATCTCATGTCGCGTACATTTATGTTGGATCGTCAGCATAGAAACAGAGAAATAGAGCCAAAATAAAGGTTAGTAATCACTTAGTAATCTTAAACAAGAATATATATATACAGCAATGTACAACAGTTTCCATGGAGTTGAATCAGGGACTATCTATGCTATTTCTATTCCCATTGCACAATTTCATGAAATTTCTTGATGTTAATTCAGTTGCTTTAAGTCTCTTACCTCAAGGATTCTGGATTTTCCTCTCAATTTCTTCCCAGATAACCATTTTCCGGTTAGCCATCCTACAATGATAAAAACACCCATAATGTTTCGGGCATCTCAACAAAATAATCAGAGTACTTCCTCCGTCTCAAAATGAATGTCTCCGTCTCAAAATGAATGTCCGTTTTTTTTTTCTTCAAATTTGCTCTTCGTCAAGAGTAAATTTGAACATTACATTGATTTTGGGACGGAGGGAGTACAAAATAAAAGGGTGCTTCTTTTTGAGTTATGCAGTGGAATCAAGGGAATGAATGAAAAGTTGGAGCTTGATTATTACTGTCGAATCCATATTGAAAATTCCCGTATACATAAAAACCCACATCAAGAATACAGAGAAAATAACCTCCAAAAGGAACAAAATGTAAACATAAAACCAACTTCAGTAGCTACCCTCTGCTTTAGGCAAACAATAATTCAAATTACAATACAATCATATGTCGATCCTCAATACACACAATCATATGTTATCCCAACTCAATTTCTCTTCATTACTGACTCTTTTCTCAACCGCAAAACTCGTATTAATTCAAAAGTTTGGACCAGCTGCTAGGATCTCCTCGGTCAGCTTGTTGTCTGTTCCAATCTTGTAGTCGAGGAATACCTCAAAGTTCTTCTTGAACAGACCGCCCAACTTCAACAAGCTGTCTTTATGAGCCTTCTTGTCAGGCCACTGTCAACAAAGAATATCATACATGGATTGAGCCAAAATCATTATCAGAACAGATTCAAGCTATAGTTAATATTAGAGGAAAAGATGTTAAGTAAACTTACCGCATTTGCTGGATCCAGAATTTCAGCCGGCACTCCGTCAATTTCAGTAGGAATTTCAAGACCAAATATGTCGGTTTTGGTGTAATTTGCATCCAGAAGGGTACCCGAGTGGATTGCATCAATGATTTTCCGTGTGTATGCTAGCTTAATACGGCTACCTGATCCGTATCTGCAGAAAAATATTACAGAAATGAATTTACAAGTGAAAGAAAAACAAAAACAAAAAACAAACGCATAAGTTGAGAGGATCTTGATAGTGATAATTCATACCCTCCGCCAGACCAACCAGTGTTAACAAGCCATCCAGTTGCTCCATGCTTTTGCATTTTTTCAGCCAGCATGGCTGCGTATTTGGTAGGATGAAGCATTATGAATGCTGCACCAAAGCATGCTGAGAATGTTGCTGTTGGCTCCTTTATACCATCTACTGTTCCAGCCACCTTAAAGAAACATCTCAAATGCATAAGCAAATACGATACTCCAAAAACCCTGAGGCCAATTAATATTCTAAATATACAGAAAAAAAGAAAGAAAAACGACTACATATAAATAGGTTTGATCAGAGAATACCAAAGCAGTGTAACCACTGATGAAATGGTACATAGTCTGGGCCAAGCTCAACTTGCTCACTGGTGGGAGCACGCCAAAAGCATCGCATGCCAGGAGGATGACGTTCTTTGGATGAGGACCCACACATGGTATTTTGGCATTCGGGATGTATTCTATTGGATATGCTGCCCTGGTATTCTCTGCCATTTCACAACATCATGAATCAGTATGTATATGCACATGCATATGTGTGTGTATATATATGACATATTTACTATACCTGTTACAGATTTGTCCGAGTAGTCCACCTCTCGGGTATGTTCATCAAACACTACATTTTCCATCACTATCAAAGAAAAATAAACGAGTCAAACTCTGATTCCATTGACTTTCGAAATTGAATTTCCAAAGAACAATAGTGCAGATTTTGCCTTAGAAAGTCATATAAATACCTGTTCCAAACTTGATAGCATTAAAGATATCAGGCTCCTTATCCTTTGACAGATCAATGCACTTTGCATAACAACCACCCTCAATGTTTGAAACACCATTCTCACTCCAGCAATGCTCATCGTCTCCAATCAAATACCTATTATGATCAGTAGACAGTGTCGTCTTCCCAGTACCTAAGACAAAAATGCGAAAGAAGGGAGTCATGAATTAATAAGCGGATTAAAGGAAAAAAAAGTTCCGCAAGACACTAATTAAAAGGGCCACACATTTGAACGGAAGTTGCGTGGGTCCCTTTTGGGACGGACCCACTATACTATACCTGATAATCCAAAGAAAAGTGCCACATCACCATCTTTACCCATATTGCAGCCAGAATGTAGGGAGAGGATTTGACGCTTAGGCATGAGATAGTGCATAACGCTGAAAAGACCTTTCTTCATTTCCCCAGCATATTGGGTGCCAAGGATGACCATTTCTCTCCTACCCAGATTGAGGTCTATGCTAGTGGAGGAGGTCATATAATGGGTGTAACGGTTACATGGGAATTGGCCTGCGTTGTATATTGTGAAGTCCGGAGTACCGAAATCCTCCAGTTCTTCAGGTGTGGGTCGGATACACCTGTCACCCACTTGGTTATGTTCTAAGCTAATGTAATGGTGAACTTATGCATATATCCTACAATCTATGCAGTTTAGTAGTAGAAGAAGAATATTCAGGAATTAGAATTAATGTATAGTTAACAAAACCTTGTGAGATCAGTTTAAATTTACTTACATATTGTGCATGAACAAGGAGTGATAAGCCCTGGCAGATACAATACGGACTTTGATACGGTGATCTGGGTCCCAGTTTAGAAACTGATCATTCACATAAACCTGAAATAATAGTTACAGGTTACTACCCAACTTCTCATCACAACTCAAATGGCAAACATTAGACAGCATATAATTCCCATTATATCGTGAAAACTCATATGGTTTTGAGATAAAAACGTATATGCAGGGTTTCCATCCAAATTTGAAATCACAATACAAATATGCTCCAATCACAATTAGGACCAGAGACAGAACCCGTTAAAAATAAAATAGACTAGTGCCTGATACAGGATCTGGCATGTACAGAATTACTTCACATTTGTTGTTCCATTTCAAAGGTATACTAACATGTTAACTTTCTATAGATACCCATCTTTTCAGTTTCAGATATATGATTAATCTTATTATTATTTAGTTGTTATTGTTAAGCAGTTTCAAACAGTGTTCTAAAAGACGCCGGTCTAGGCCGCCTAGGCGCTAGGCGTTCATGAAACGCCTAAGTCCCGCCTAAGATATTAGAACTATTTTTGAATTCTCGGCCCCGCCTAAGTCCGTTTAGACCCCGCTTAGCGCTTTTTAGAACCTTGGTTTCAAATAACTCTGGGGATGATCACCGGGAATTAAAACATATTAAGATCTTGCAGATTTTGGCTTCAATAATCATATAATGGGATATAATATGACAGTGGCGACCCGCCCTATCATGCTATCTTACATAAGCCCATGATCCAGGCATAATGGGAGCTAATGAAGGAACATTATCATGATAAAGAAAGAGAGATGGAGATATTTTAATGGATGGTCAAGGATTCAGCTGAAATTTAAGAATCCATTTAAGATTAAAGGGAAAACTTCATTTTTGTCCATCGTACTTTGGGTTGTATTTCACTTTTACCATCATACTTTATTTTTTTTCATTTTTACCATCGTACTACAAACAATAGTGTCATTTTGTAACAAATTTGGGTATAAAATGACACTATTGTTTACAGCATGATGGTAAAAATGAAACAAATTTGAGTATAAAATAACGAATTTGGTATAAAATGACACCATTGTTTGTAGTGCGATGGTAAAAATGAAAAAAATAAAGTTCAACGGTAAAAGTAAAACACGCTCCAAAGTACGATGGACAAAAACGGAGTTTTCCCCAGATTAAATAACTTGGTCAACCATGTCTTTATCCATTGTATATCACTGCTTGCTCATTAACACCATAAATAGTCCCTTCCAACCAAATAAAGACAACTGTATTTAACAAGGCCATGCTTCCCGGAATTTAAAAGTAAATGTTTAATTTATTAAATAAAAACTGCTAGTCTTGCTGCACACGATCGATCAAGAAGGTGGATGTACTATATACACTTACTTTATGCTCCTTATAAGTCAAAGGTAGATGCAAATGGAAAATGACTAGTAAGCCAATCTTTATAGATCTAATAGCATATCAGTAATAGTTACTACCTCCGTCCCAACATGAATGTCCATTCTTGTTCTTGATCCATAAAAGAAAGAAATTCATTTTGGGATGGAGTACATTTTAGCTAGTGTAGAACATGAACAAATTGAGTACCTTTTCCAATGAGCAGAGGTAATCAACTGCACGTTCTCTGTTGACCAAGAAAGTGTGTTCATCCATCTCAATATTGGGCGAACCTCTATGAAGAATATTCAAATATGTCGCAGTTAATAAGAGTAATGGTGAATTTGAATTAGATCTATCAAATGTGAATAAGAGAAAATCAAAAATAATATTTGTGTTTCACTTACTTTCCCCACCAAAGATCATCTTCAGTGGTCTCATCCCTGACAACACGTTTATCCCTTGGTGATCGTCCTGTTTTTGCTCCAGAGAGTGTGGCCAAAGCACCACTAGATGTGATGAAAGACCCTTTCTCATACTGTATGGCTTGCTCGTAAAGCTCTATTTTCCATAAATCATATAATAATCAGCGTATAACTCAAAGTTAAGAAACTAAAATTAAAATCTTATATTTAGATCGAGATTACATCAACAAAAAAAAATCCTTTTATCACTATCAAGGGGTATATCAAGGGGTAGAGTATACATTCAGATTGAGTTTTGCGACACTAAAAGAAGCTATATGCCTATATTGCTCAATTTCCACAGGAGTAGCATTTTACTCTTAGGTATAGAATAAAGTTCAAACACCGTTCTTTAGTAGATTTCATCTAGATAACTATGCTTGTTCTCTCGAATTTTTCATTCTAATAATTTCTATGGTACAAAGTAGGTAGCCCGATGCCCTGAGTATCCCAAGGCCCGGGAAAAGGTCCCACCACAAGGGTGAAATATAGGTAAACCTTACCAAAGGCAGCTTATGTTGGAATATAGTATATGACTTATTCTCTCTATTACACTATTGTTATTTGTTATTTGTTATTTGTAATCTGAATCATGCCTCCGTATATACTTTATTATCTCTATGTACTCTCTTTGCCCATGGACGTAGCTAACCGATCGTTAGCAAACCACGTAAATTTGTGTTCTTTATTTATGTTTACTGTTTTCTATTAGCCTTTCCCGATTCGTATAGTATGAACTATTATAGACACTGAGACACACGTTAATTTGTTTCATTAGGATAGAAGCTTGATAAACTGATGAGTTTTTATTTATTTTTTTGGTTTACCTGCAGGGGAGAGATTGTAGAGGATGTGGGTGAACTTGAGGGCACTGTCACTGGTCCCAAGGGTAGGATACGAAGGGTGATGCGTCACGTGAGCTCTCGGAGTTTCACCGCCTCTCGCCGGATCACCTCTCACCACCTTCGGCCCTGTCTCCCTCGTCAGCGACGCCAACGACGCACTAACATAAACAAACACAAAAACACAATTAATCAAAAATAAATAAGTAAAATCAAAATCACGAAACGTAGGCGCCGGTGAATATGTACCTGATGGATTGAAGCTGCTGTCGGTTGCGATCTTCTTCAGGAATGGAAGCAAAAGCAGAGGCGGCGGAGGGAGTAGTCGTTCCGCTTCCTTTGATCGGAGTCGTCGGAGCCGATCTCTTCTTCTGAAGCGAATGCAACTCGTCGATCGTCTGAGCTGTCACCGGCGGCGCACTGTCGTCGTGACAAATTTCGTCCTTCTTCTTGTTGGTGGTAATCTTCGGCAATCCGTTTCGGCCTTTCTGACTATTGCTAGGAAAGCTGAATCCACCATTTGTCGCCATAACTTCTTCTCAATGATCTCTCTCTCTCTATCTAAGCTGCAACCATTAAATTAAACTACATAATTATAATAACCAATCTACAACAATTCAAATAATTTGATGTTATTCCATTCCTATACATGGAGATTGAGATCTTGACAAACCAAATTATAATATCAACAAAAAAAAAAAAAAAAAAAAAAAGGAAAATCTCTAGAAAAACTTGTTTTACTCTCGTTTTAGTTAGTGTAAAACCTATTTTCAACAATCTCGTTTTAGTGTAAAACATATTTTCAATAACCAGAATCTCTTATTAGTATAAAACAAGTTTCACATATCTGTTGTTAATGAAGATGTTTTTCATAAAACTGTAAAGAGATTGGTGTAATTACCGGAGAGTGGAAGTAATGAAAATGGAATTAGAGAGGAAATTGAACAAGTGAAATTATTTTAGAGAAAATGGAGATGTGATGAATATGAGTATGAGAAGGGGGTTTTTATAGGGTTGTTAGTTGACAAAGTGTGGGTGTACGTTGGGGTTCGGGGATATGGATAAGCATATAAAAATAAGAAAAAGTCGAAAATCTTTTGCATTAAAAAAGGCGAAACAGAAATCATCATATGCTGGTATTGGGATATGGCACCTCGCCACCTTACCCTGCTGGCTGCTGCGGATTTGAATTTGCTCTAGTGGACCGGCTAGATTGAGTGTGTTTTGGGGGAAACTAGTTCCTTCATAAGTAATAAAAAGTCATGTTTTTACCTTTATACCTAAACATGAAACCCTGAAACCCTAAACCTTAAACTCTATAAAAAGAGGATTTTTTATAACTTATGGAGGAACTAGTTTCCCCCAATATTTTCTCGGCTAGATTTTACCAACTCGTCGCTTTACATTAGTGTTCGGTGGATAAAATATTAAAATAACTCAATTTAGTCCAAAATAACTGTTACTTTTGGTTAAACAGATGTAAGTTTGACTTATAAGTTTAAACAAAAAATAATGATCATAATAAAAATCTAAAAATTGTTATTAAAAGTTGAACGACATAAACCGACTTGGGTAAGGGGGACCCGTATGCTCTGGGCCCATACACTTAGGAGGCCTATACCGAGAGGACCATTCACCTGAAGCCCATAATCTCATATGCCGACATCAAGTAGGCCGAGCAGGCAGCTCTTGCCTAGGCCGAGTACAAGAGGCCTAATCCCTAGCCGGCCTCCAGGACGAGCCGAGTTGGATGACGGGCCGTGTTATATCAAAGACCTCCCATTATCACAGGGAGTCCACTTACAGAGTTTGATTACAACTCTAACAGTGAAGATCCTTATCTAAACAAGGATATCTCTTCTACAAGATAACGGGGATATCAATCATCCTTATCCGGAGTCTATCTCCAAGGAATACGAGTTCCACAGTAATACGGGCTCCCTGGCTTTCTTAACAAGTTAGGACTCATTCACCCGCGCCTATAAAAACAGGTCCTCACAACAGGAGACGGGTAATGAACTCTTTGGCTCTAAACTAGTCAATTGATTTCTCCATTTCATATCACCCGTATTCTTACTCTCACGCCGGAGGGCCTTTGCCGGTGAAGCCCCGACGCAGTTTACAATTGTTCATTGTGCGCAGGTCCGAACGGGGAGATCTCTTTGCTGGATCTATCCGAACCGCTAGACGGAGGGCTGATCCGACACGTTTTTTGCTGCATCAGTTTGGTTCCATTGCCGGGATACGTCGTTGGAGAATCTCTGTTCGGAAAACCACAAACTTCCCCATGTCTAGAACTCACGTCGACGGTCGGGAAGCTAGCGTTACACCAGACGCTAATCTCAATCCGCCACCTCCTAACGTGGCAAATGACAATGTTCCGAATCAAGGTCTCCCTCCTCCACCTCAGGGAGGCGGGATGCACACCCGTTCCAGAGGACCGGCGCCTGAAATTGCTCACCGGTATGGAAGACAGAGGCGGACGACTTCACGTCCTCAGCTAACCGAGGTTGGCCCTTCTAGGCCGGCACCAATTGACCGAAGGGCATTGTTACATCAGAATCTCTCAACCCTTCAGCAACTAGCTGATGCTCAGAGAGCTCTTCTAGAATTTGATCCTGACCACTCCTTGGCACCATTCGCCCAGCCCTCTGGCACGAGAGGAGCTTTGGGAGGCAGAGAAAGAAGTGACCGAAGGGGGAACACACGCACTGAGGACAGACGTCATCAGGAACCGCGTGATGCCCCCCCAGGAAATCAAGCTGCTCCACCAAGCTGACTAGAAGGTCGATTTGGCCCAATTAATCCCGATGGAAGAGATCCGAGGGATCAAATAAACCGAAGGAGAGAGGAGGAGGCAGAATCTCCAGATGTGAGATTTCTAGGAGAAAGGCGGCGATGGCAAAATCAAGATCAAGTCCCGCCTAGACAGGAGCCACCTCGTCATACTCCTCCGAGACGACCTCGTGATGATCCAGACACAAGTCGTGTTGTTGGAAGAGGACGAGACAGAGAAAGAGACAGGCCGAGAAGCTCCCATCACAGCTCAGGGTTTAGTGAGCAGATCATATTGGATTTACAGGAGATGATGGACAATATAGAGATGAACCAGGGGCAGAGGAAGCCGAAAACCGACTACGACGGAATGCGTCCGTTTGCTCAGTGGATAAAGGATTCTCCACCCAATCCCCAATTGAAGCTTCCCCACCTGGACAAGTATTCCGGCAGTTCAGATGCTATGGACCACCTTCAGTCTTTCGAAGGAATGATGGCCTTGGTTTCCAACAAAGACGACGTACTTTGCAAGGCCTTTACTAGTACGTTAGTTGGAGCAGCCAGGTCTTGGTTTATGGACTTAGAGAGAAGAAGCATCAACTCCTTTTCCAAATTGAAGTCAAGTTTTCTAGAGTATTTCGCCACTGCCGGGGCTAGAAAGAAAAGATTGTCGGATCTGGCAAACATAGTTCAGGGGAAGAACGAGTCGACTATGGACTTTTACAATAGGTTCAGAGACTTGGATGACTCAATAGAAGAGAGACTTACAGACAGGGAAATCATAATGTGCTTCTATAATGGGCAGAGATCAGACGAGCTCACCTATGAATTGTCGGTAAGAGAACCTCTTACAAAATCTGAGCTGTACCAGATGGCCTACGCGACAGCCACCGCTGAGGAAAAAAAAAAGAAACTGATGTCCGGATATAGAGATCGAGACCGAGAATGGGAACGTAGGCCAGTCACTCCTAACTCGGTCCAAGGTACCAGTGGAAGTGGTAACCGAGGGAAGAACAGAACGAGACCGACCGAGGTCTTTACCCCCCTTACCAAGCCGATTTCCGAGATCATGAACCTGGTGAATCTCCCAAATCCAAAACCTCTTAAAGATAACCCAAAGTTCCCATGAGACACCAGAAAGTACTGTGCCTATGTTGGTCCCAATGGGGCAACAAGGGTATGAAAAATGCTAGGGGGGGTGAATAGCGTTTTAAAATTCTTTTCAAACCCTTTTGCAAATCAATGGCTTATGCGCACAGTTCTCAAATAAGCTAAGTATAGCGCGCAGTGAGAGTGTGAAATGCACAGCAGAAGTTTAAGCAGCACCTGCGCAGGAAAAAGCTGCGCAAGGATAAAAACGCACGCGCTAAGTTTTAGCTTAAAGAGTTGGATAAAATGTTCTAAGGCAATAAGAAATAACAAACACAGTAGCAATAGTAGCAATCTGATAAGATCAAACAAAGCATTAATTCAGAAATGATTAAGCAGGAAGTAAATAGCGAGATTAAAGAACAAGCTATTTGGAGAGGTTCGATCAATGAAAGATCTACGTCCTCTACCAAGATGGTTAGTCTTGGATTTTCTAATGGAGATCTTATTATATGAGAGAGTTACAAGATACAACAATGAAACACAACTATCTCAAAGATCTATAATCTATGAAGAACAAATCCTAGACTAAACCGGTGTATCTCAAGAAGTAAGATCTAAATGATCAAAGCTTCAAGAGGAGTGTGTGTGTGTGTTCAGATATTCTGGGCTCTATGAATCTATGAGATGAAGAGCACGAAGAATTCTGGTGATTTAAAGGCTTAGGATCTGGGCAGGAGTTTGAAGGTATGAAGGTTTGAAGGTTGATCTTGAATCTGTGAATAGTAAGCAGCAATCTTCAGAAACTTCAAGGATATTAGAAAGCACAAACTCTAGCAACTTGGAAATGAAGATGAGCTGGCTATTTATAGCTGAGAGCTTGAATATAGCCATTGGATCTCTGAGCAAGGACGATGAGCTGGCACGATATGATTGGTGCGCAGGTGTCCTTTATAGCCGTTGGGGCTCTAATCAAAGTTGATGACCTGGCACAATATGATTGATGCGCAGGTATATAGAGCCGTTGGAGACTGAGCATGAAGACCAAATTCAAAAGCTTCTTCTAGAAGGTTGACAGCTGTCTTCATTTGAAATATATCTCTTGAGCGCGTCTCCACCGTTGGATCTGCTAAGTGTGCTTGTTTTGTCGTTTCTGCACACCTCAGCACTTTTAAAAGCGTACATCTTCAAAGCGTTTTCCAAGTTAGGTGATCTGAATGTATCGAAAGCTGAGCAAGAATGCTGCGCAGGATATACATGCGCAATGGTGTCCTGCGCAGAGAAGTCCTGCGCAGTAACCACTGACACTTGGATCTTCATTCCTTTTCGCTTCAAGTCCTGTGTTCTAAGCCTATACTATAAAATGGACTAAGCTAAAAATTGAAGTTATAAAACTTCTTACATAGGGTCCTAAAGTCCATAAAATATTAATAGGTGATGGTATCAATCAATTCTAACAAAAATAGGAGGGCTAAGAAGTAAGCATACCCAACAATCTCCCCCTAAATGATTGATGCCATTACCTACTATAACAAAGGCAATTCATTGTACTTGATAATAACATGTCCGTAAAGATGTGATTGGTAAATCATGCCTCAAGTCAATGCACACACTAGCCAATGTCATAGATTTCTAGTCTATCCAAAAGATTAGCTTACAAAAAGGGAAAGACAGAAATATCATTCATCGCATACAAATAATATGAGTTTTAGTTTTAAGTATGCGTTTAAACTGAATGTTTAAACATTATGCGCTAAAAATATGAACAGTTAAGATTATGCGCATGGGTTGAAATAATGCAGTCATTGTTCCACAAACAAAGAGTTTGAATTGAACAAGGTTTTGGAAACACATGATGCGATTTTTCTCATTAAAACTTGGAAGTGTAAAAAGTTGCAGATTACAAGTTTGAATAAGAAAAATAAAATGCGCACAAAAAAGAAATACTTTGCGCAAAAACAACAAAAAATTACATAGAACCTAGTCTATGTTGATCCGGTGCAAGGCTTCGTGCAGCTCATTCTGCAGACTGTTGAACTTATTCATAAGTTCAATCTTCAGTTCTTGAAGATTGATGCCAACAATCTTCAAGAAGTAAGCATACCCAACAATCTCCCCCTAAATGATTGATGCCATTACCTACTATAACAAAGGCAATTCATTGTACTTGATAATAACATGTCCGTAAAGATGTGATTGGTAAATCATGCCTCAAGTCAATGCACACACTAGCCAATGTCATAGATTTCTAGTCTATCCAAAAGATTAGCTTACAAAAAGGGAAAGACAGAAATATCATTCAGCGCATACAAATAATATGAGTTTTAGTTTTAAGTATGCGTTTAAACTGAATGTTTAAACATTATGCGTTAAAAATATGAACAGTTAAGATTATGCGCATGGGTTGAAATAATGCAGTCGTTGTTCCACAAACAAAGAGTTTGAATTGAACAAGGTTTTGGAAACACATGATGCGATTTTTCTCATTAAAACTTGGAAGTGTAAAAAGTTGCAGATTACAAGTTTGAATAAGAAAAACAAAATGCGCACAAAAAAGAAACACTTTGCGCAAAAACAACAAAAAATTACATAGAACCTAGTCTATGTTGATCCGGTGCAAGGCTTCGCGCAGCTCATTCTGCAGACTGTTGAACTTATTCATAAGTTCAATCTTCAGTTCTTGAAATATTTCTCTGAATGCTACAGCCTCACCGACATGGGTAGCCATTCCTCTGCGCATATCTCTGTTGTCTTCTCGCAGCTCTTGGAAGTTGGCTCTGTACTGTATTTGATGTCCCGCCATCTGGTTGAAATATGACTGCTCAGCAGCTTCAATAGTGTTGATGACGGTGGCCTGCGTTGCTTCGAGTCTTTGGTCAGTGTGGAGGCGCTGAGTGTTCACGCTGGCTTGAATATCGAACATGGATTGATCCATCCTAGTGTTGAACCCATCAGCGAAATCAGTCATCGCTTGAGTTATGCACTCCCTGACACTTTCCATATTAAGCGTATTAGCATGCGCGGACCGGGACCACCTTGTTCCAATCTCTCCAACATCATCGCTTCCATCCCTGCAAACCCTTCATGCAAACCATCAGCCAAGCTCTTGCGCAAACGCTTAAGCAGTCCTATAAACCCATCATTGATAGCGGTATAGGTGCAGACGTTTTCAAGCATCCCAGCTATTGACTTCAATGAGTCCAGGACCATTTGGTCTAATGCATCAGGGACGCGTTGCACAGAGGGGCCTGCTGAGGTACTTGCCTTTGATATATTTTCCCCCTTAATGGCAGCAATCTCTAAACGCTGCCCATCAAGTTGCTCTTGGATAGCTGTCTGCGCAGTAATGAGCTGAGTCATTTGGGACTGCGCAGCAACCTGATTGACTTGAATAGTATTGAGAGCCTGGAGAATTTGGCGTAGATCAGCGGAGGAAGATAGAGAGGAAGTAGATACTGTAGGAACGGAAGGAATAGCTTGAGCTGGAGGAGGAGAGACTTTGGGAGGAGAGTGCGTTGGAGAAGGTTATTTGGGAGAGAGATGAATAGGATCAGCAGCAGGAGACCTATGCGTAGATGAGTGCGTGCTGCTGCTATCTGTATCAGTTGTGCGCACATCTCCTTCCTTTTCTCCTTGAGGAGGATCAACAGCAGCTTGCTGCGCAGCATCATCGCCCTGCGCACACTTGGTAACCTCATCCGCATCCTCATCTTCCAAGTCCAAATCATCATGAAGGACAGAGGTGCCAGGTTGAGTATTACCAACCGGAATATTGAGGCGTTGGAAGGCACTTGATGATGGTTCAGGACAAGGAGGAGCCGCAGCTTTTGGTTGTCCTTTCGCAGTGCTGCGCACAACCTGTTTCTTGCGCGGAGTTCGAGGAGGATCTTCCTTAGCAGGTGCAGCAGCAGCGGTCTTGGCAGGCGTACCGGAGACGGGAAAGGCTTCATCCAGCCAATCATCACTATCTCTTGTACCATGAGCAGGAGGGGCTTCAGCAGCCTTTAGATCTTGCTCCCTCTGCGCGGTATCATCCGCAGCATCAGCAGCAGTCTCATCCATTCGAGACTCGCTGTCTTCTTCAACCATAGCCGCCGCAGGAGGTAGTCTGGTAAATGCAGGCTTTTTCTTGGTTTTAGCAGGAGAGGGAGCAGGCGCAGGAGGATCTTTGCGCTTCTTTGAAGGTTTGGGAACAGGGGGCGGTAAATCAGATCCAATTTTAATGCCAGCAGTTGATCTGACATTTGGAATTTCCTTCACCTTTTCTGGCGCAGGAGCTGCAATACCTTTGCCTTTGCGCTTTGCCTGCGCAGCAGCAGTTTCAGGTTCAGTAGGCGCTGAGGCCTTGGAAGGCTGCGCGGCAGTGTTCTTTGCTTTGGGTTGAGGGGCTTCATCATCATCATCACTATCAACCCAATCTTCCTTGTCTGGGCTGGTGTCCTTGTTCCAAATCTTGCGATAATCACTGCGACCAATTTCATTGCGCAGGGAGTAGAGGTGAGAGATGGAATAGGTCTTGGTGCAAGGGACTTTGAGATCAGGACGCTTCTGCACGAAGGTGCGCAGTTCAGAGACGTTCATCAGAAACTTTGATAGTAGCCTACAGTGAGTTCTGTACTTGGCTACTTTCTTGTCCATGCGCTTGTCATAGCTCTCCGATGCATCCCATAGCTCGTCAAAGAGAACAGAGGACCAGTCTAGAGCATCGCCATTATAAACCGCAGCACAATAAGCCAACTGCTTGGAAATGAACTTGCCCTTATTTCCATTTTTGCAGTTTACGGAGTCGCCAATAATGGTGCAAAGGTGATACATCACCTCACCAAATTCCTTGCGATCATGAACGCTCCATTTCTTTACAAAAGAGGGTCCCCCAACCAGTTTATGTGCAAGCTTGTTTTGTTAGCTTCAGAATAAGCTTCTGGCGCATCATCAACCTTAAATCCGCAAAGCTTTTTAAGTGACGCAGGAACAATGCGCACTGAATAATTCCGAACGACTGAGCGGATAACATCAATCTTCTCGCGAGTCTGCTTGTGTGTCATGGTGACTCTCTCTGCATTCTCAAAGAACTCCTCTACAAGAGAGGGGACATAGAAATCCTGAGCCAGTGTAAAGAGAGTAAGATGCCGGAAGAATCCATAAGATGAACAATCCTGCGTCCGACAGCATCTTTGTGTAGCGCAGCAAGATCTAGTTCCCAGCCTTGTAGGAAATAGAAAGAGTTCTGCGCAAAATAAGAAATAGTTT
>JAOWBW010003109.1:0-40653 GCA_026119855.1 Campanula takesimana | reverse complement strand
CAATCCGGTAGTGAGTGCGCCCATTTACATCAATTTCCACTAGAACAGCATGGAAAAGAACTCATCCACGAGGAGCGCAAGAATAGAAATCTTGGTCCATGGTGAATAATGGAGCAGACCAGCAATGCGCAGAGTCTCTATGATTTCTGCCCCATTACTTCACCAGATAACTCTAATAGATCAATAGTTTTCTTCTAATTTGAAATTTGCAAGGTCCTGAAAAAAAATGATTGATGTTAGAAGTGACATAGGCGCATAGAAACATAAAATGATCAAAGTAACAGGCGCATAAAGAATAGTAGGCGCATAATAGAATCAGGCGCAACAAAAATTATAGAGAATCAAGGCCCATGATTGAATTAGGCGCATGAAATATTAAAGGCGCAAAGAGTTACAGGGCGCATAATATGGTTCTATGTGAATACTAAGGAAAAAATAAACAACGAAATTTGACTAAGTACGAAGTTAGGCGCATAAGGTTTTAGGCGCAGAATGATTTAAGCGCATATACAAGTAGAGGGCGCAGAAAGCTTCAGGCGCATAAAAGAATAGGCGCATAAAAGAAGTATATAGGCGCATATCGTGAGAATTTTAACTTAGTAAGAAAAACAAACAACAAGCATTCAAAATGAAGAGATGAAAATCAAAAAATTTCAAATTTTCGAAAACAAGGTAGAAAATTTTTAGAGACCAAACATGCAATAATGACGAAGAACACGAAGAACGACCCTTGAATGCTCGAAGAACACCAAGAACACGAAAATCATGAAACTTCACCAAACTAGACAAATAATATATCAAAATGACCGCATGACAACAAGGAATCTAATATGTAAACAAAAATATGAACAAATCAATAATGAAAGCACATGATCAAAAGAATGACCGAAAATTTTGAAAAATTTTGAAAACAAAAATTCAGATTTGTACAAACAAAGCATTGATCGTTGAATGTTGGTTTTAAAAAGATTCGAAATCAAGAATAGAACAAAACCAACAAACGATACAGAAAACGGATCATCGAAACAAGAAAAAATCAAAGGAAAATGAGCCGGGTTTTGTAAAAACGAAAAAGCACTGAAAATGAAAAAAAAATCAGAAATGTAAGGAGATTAAAGGTTGGCGAATTCAATACCATTTCGTCTTGTGTAGATGTTGATGCTTTCTTAGGACCCATAAACTTATATATATATATATAGAAAATGAAGAAGAAAATGGAGAAGATGAAGGTAGAGAGAGAGAGTGAGAGCCGGGAGAGAGATAGAGACGAGAGACAGAGAGGGGAGTTTTAGGTAGGAGGGAGTTTATATTTATAGGTTAGGTTCAAAATTTTGCACAATATAAAAAAACCAGTCAAAAATTTAAAAAGATGGGAAGTTGAAAGGATGGCATTTATGAGGGATTTTTGAAAATGGCGGCTCATCATGACAAAAGGACATTCATTAATGAGGGATTTTTGGGATTTGAAGGGTATTAATGGCTGAATGACCTAAAGTGTCATGATGTGACATTTAGGTTTTAGAAAAACTTGCTCCACTTTCCCTTTAAGTGTATGAGCAATTTTGACTAATTTTTGCACAAACACCAAAAACATCTATTTTGGTGTAAGTTTGGGGTGCAAGAAATATATCCCAGAAAATAAAAATTTCGAAAAGCGTAAAACGAGGGAAAAATTTAATTGCACAAGTACCCTTGAACAATTAAAGGAATGTCAAATGACATAGATTCCTATAATAATGAACAGAATTAACATACCTGGTACTTGTGTATTTAATACGTTCACAATCATTGAAATTGAATTTTGAGAAATGATTGAGCCGCAATAGTTAATGCGCGCATGAAGGGGCGCATTACTTCAGCAAGGCGCATCCTCATTTAGGCGCATATTCATCAAGGCGCATAAGAGAGGTTAAGGGCGCATAAGCGTTTAAGCGCATGGATTGATAGGCGCGCATGGATTGTGCGCGCAGAAAATGAGGGATGAGCGCGCAGTTAGTAAGGCACATATATGGCGCATAGTTTCCTTTGAAACTTGTGAAAAATTGATTTAATCATTTGTACCTAATATACTCATAACTCAACACAAACATAAGAATCATTAGTATTGACAAAACTATATTGAATTTAGTTGAGTTCAAGCATACCCATTTCGCCTCTCAAACAATGAACCTTTTCGCGTCAAGTGCTTTCGTTAGAATGTCGGCGATTTGATAGTCGGTTTCCCACGTGTTCCAAATGTATATTGCCTTTCTCCACGTGGTCTTTGAGGAAGTGATATTTGATGTCGATGTGCTTGGTCTTTGAGTGCATGACAAGATTTTCAGAAACCGCAATTGTTGATGTATTGTCGCAGTAGATGGGACAATTTTCTTTCGATGATATCATAGTCCACCAATTGTTGCTTCATCCAGAGTATTTGGCAACAACAACTTCCTGCATCGATATATTCGGCTTCGGTTGTTGAAACAGATACAGAAGCTTGTTTCTTACTTGCCCATGACACAAGTCGATATCCGAGGAAATGACAGGTGCAACTAGTGCTTTTCCATCAATTGTGCATGCTGCATAATCCGCATCTGAATAACCTACAAGTTTAAAGTTCGAATCTTTGGTGTACCAAAGTCCAGGTTAACAGTGCCAGAGAGATATCTTATAATACGTTTCACAGCAATTAAGTGTGCTTCTCTAGGGTCGGATTGATAGCGAGCACAAACACAAACACTAAACGTAATATCAGGCCTACTAGCAGTAAGATAAAGGAGTGAGCCAATCATACCTCGATAGAGCGTTTGATCAACACTTTACCTTTTAGATCTTTGTCGAGTTTGTTTGCCGGTGGCCATAGGAGTATCGTATGATTTAGCGTTTTCAAGTCCAAACTTCTTGATTAAGTCCTTTGTGTACTTGGCTTGATTGATAAAGATGCCTTCACTCATTTGCTTGATTTGAAGCCCGAGAGAATGTTGAGTTCTCCCATCATGCTCATTTCAAACTTGCTCTCATTCATTAGTTTCTCAAAGCGCTTGCACAACAATTCATTAGTAGAACCAAATATAATATCATCAACATAAATTGAACAAGTAATTTATGACCATTATGTTTGGCAATGAAAAGAGTTGTATCGATTTTACCGCGAGTGAAGCCTTTTTCGATGAGAAACTTGATATGTGTATCATACCATGCTCTTGGTGCTTGTTTGAGTCCATACAAAGCTTTCTGGAGTTTGTACACATGATTTGGAAATTGTGAATCTTCAAACCCAGGTGGTTGAGCAACATAGACTTGTTCTTGGAGTTCACCATTTAGAAACGCGCTCTTCACGTCCATTTGATATAACTTGAAGTTTTTGTGAGCGGCGTAAGCTAGAAATAATCTGATAGCTTCAAGTCTTGCTACGGGCGCAAAATTTTCATCGTAGTCAATTCCTTCTTCTTGCCTATAGCCTTGTGCAACCAATCTTGCTTTGTTTCTCGTGATGGTTCCATTCTCATCCATCTTGTTCCTGAACACCCATTTTGTACCATCACTCCATGATCATTCGGTCTTGGAACTAGAGTCCAAACCTTACATCGTTCAAATTGATTGAGTTTTCTCTTGCATTGCAACAACCCAATTGGGATCTTGGAGCACTTCATCAGCCTTCTTCGGTTCAATTTGAGAGATAAAAGCAGTGTAAGCATCAAAGTTTGTAGCTCTCCTTGTACGAACCACCAACTTGTAGATCACCGATGATATTAGCAATTGGGTGACCTCTAACTTCACGAATTTCAGGAGGTAAGTTAGGTTGATGTCGTAGAAACTTGAAGGTCTTCAATTGGTACATCTTCACCAGATTCAAAGTCATTGAAATTTGGGGTTGAACTGGCTCATAGTTGAAATTTGGGTGTACACCAGATGCAGCAGTAGAAATAGGCGCGTGAGAGGAATCATGAGGCGCATCATTTGAGTGAGCGCAGCATAGATGATTCACCAGGCGCATTATACATTGAATTAGGCGCATTTGATGTGGATGGATTTCCTTGTGTTGATAGATTTTGATCTTGAGTGGGCGCAAACATAAATAGGAGCACCTGTATCATTTAGCTCATAGAATCATCAGCAACATTTGGAGCCAAATGTGGCTCAAGGATAGAATGTTCATCAAAATGTAACATGTACAGATTCAACTATCACTAATGTAGTTCTATTAAAAACACGAAAAGCTTTAGAGTGTTTGGCATACCCAACAAAAATACCTTCGTCGGCTTGGCATCGAATTTACCTCTATGTTCGTTTCCGTTGTAGAGGATATAACATTTGCAACCAAAGATTTTGAAGAATGCAATGTTGGGAGTTTCTACCACGCCAAGTTCATACGGAGTCTTGTTGTGAAGTTTGTTGATGAGGGAACGATTTTGAGTAAAACATGCAGTGTTGATAGCTTCTTCCCAAAGTACTTAGGCAATTTAGCTTCAGCTATCATCGTCTTTCCCGCTTCAATCAACGTTCTATTCTTTCGTTCAACAACACCATTTTGTTGAGGACTCCGGCGGTTGAAAAGTTGTGATCTATCCCATGATCTTCACAATATCGAGCACACCGTTGTTCTTGAATTCTGTTCCATTGTCAGATCGAACACTAACGATGTCATCTTCTTTTTGGTTTTGGAGCAGTCGAAATAAGGTAGTGAGAATATCATAACAATCATCTTTTGTAATCATCATCTCTACCCATGTATATCTTGAATAATCATCCACCACAACTAGAGTATACTTGTTTCTTCGAATGCTTGCGGTGGAAACTGGTCCAAATAGATCAATGTGAAGCAGTTGCAAACATCTTGTAGTTGAAGGATTTGACTTGCTTGAAAATGACTGCTTCGGTTGTTTGCCAGTTGACATGCGGCGCACTTTTTGTCATGATGATCAGCAACTTTGGGAAGTCCTTTGACAAGATTATTCCTGCTGAGTTTAGATAGATACTTGAAGTTCAAGTGACTTAAGCGCTTGTGCCACAGCCAACTATTTTCGTTCACACTTTTTGCTACAAAACAAAGATTAGTACTAGAGTTCATACTATGGAAATCAATAATATAAATATTTGTCTTACGATATCCCGTGAGTAAGATAGCTCCAGTTTTGCCATTCTTGATAAGACATTGCATTGAAGTGAAATGGCATTCTAATCCTTTGTCGCAGAATTGAGATATGGATAATAAGTTGTGCTTGAGCCCTTCGACGAGTGAGACTCTTTCAATACACACTTTGTCTTTCTTGAGCTTTCCATATGCTACAACTTGACCTTTGTTATTATCGCCAAATGTTACGGAGGGACCTCTTTCTTCATGGACATCTTCTAATAAGGATTCATCTCCAGTCATGTGTCTTGAACACCCACTATCGAGAATCCATTCGTAATTTCTAGCTTTTGAAGATCCAGCCATGAAACAAAGAACCTGAAATATATACATTTAAGCAGGTCCCCTTTATTCTTTTGGGTCCTAGGGTTAGCAACTTTTGACAACCCACTCTTGCTTGACCTTAGGATTTTTACGTCCTTTGGCATTTGGAGTGAATCGCAAAAGGCATTCCACGGCCTTGTGTCCTGAACAATCACAAATGGAACAATGATGAAAGCCACCAATCACAGTGAGTTTTCACAGACTCTTTACTTTTCTTGGGGATGGCATTCTTCTTTGGGTCAAATGAACTAGCCTTAACAAAATCTTTCTTTTGAAATTTTGGAGCGCTTTTTCTTGGAGGGCGCATAGGACTAGGAGGCACACGGCGATGAGGCGAGTGGCTCTTAGGCGCATAATGAGCACTCGGAGAAGGAGCGCGCCTATTTTCAAGAATGATTTTACTAGGAGATGGTTCATCTGTAGCTATATCTTTCCCATTAGCTTTCCCAAATTGCTTAGTTGGATAGACATAATGGAATGTTTGTCTCTTGACTTTTTCCTGTCCTTTACCCATTGAATTTGAATGTTTTTCCTTGGGAATTTCAAAAGTTTGTTGGTTGGTAAATTCACTATCTCTTTCAGCACAGACATCACATTTAAAGTTGTCACTAGTTGATAAGAATCCCAAGCCACTTTTATCACCACTGACTTTTTGGGACTCAAATATGTTCTCCATAGTGACACGAGAATTGGACCACTCATTTGTAATCTTTTTAAGATCAGTAATTTGAGCAACCAATTCATCGTTTTGAACTTTAAGAAGTGAGTTCTGTTCTGTTAGAAAAGTGTTTTTAACAGTAAGAGGAGTCATGCTCTTTATCTGCTCCTTAAGGAGGGTGAGTTCAGATTTAAGTAGAGATTTCTCGGTCTTAAGCTGGGAAATTTCATCACATGATAGTGCTAAAGCTTCCTTCATACTATCAAATCTAGTGATTACCTTTTCAGCCTTTTTGAACAATTTTTCTTGTTCAGCAATCACTTCATCATCATTGATTTTGGAGATTGGAGCAGTTGGTTCAACCTGTGGTCTAATGTATGCTCCTTTTCTCAATTTGTTCCTTGCTCCAAGATCACATCGTGAGAATAGCAATCCACCATCGTTTTGAGCCGGAGTGAGAAATCCTTGTTCAACGAGCTCGCTGATGGTTGGTCCTTTCTTCTTTTTCACTTCTTGAAAACCTGCAGATTTCTTGATAGGTTTATTCAAGGCATTCATATCGGGAACATCCTTGGAGAAGTCATCATCAGAATCATAAGCATCAACTTCATCATCATTTGCCATCAAACAAACGAGTCCATCATCGGAATCTTCATCGCTCTCATCGGAGTCTGTTTCAATCCAAGTGTTGTGCTCATTTGCTGGTGCTTCTTCTTCAGCAACCATTCCCTTGTGACGAGTGAACTTGGGAGTGAATTTGGGAGTATGGCTGCTCTTCTTCTGCATATATTCAAATTTGGGGATCGGACAGCTTGATGCAAAATGTCCGGGTTTCCTGCAATTAAAACAAACAAGATCTTCTTTTCTTTTTGAATCACTGCTCCTTGAAAACTTTTGAGGAGCTTTGCTGGTAGATCCTTGAAATTTGTTGGTTGAGCCGGGTCTTGAGAATTTTCTGAACTTTGAAATTTCTTCACAAATAAAGCGAAGTCTTCATCATCCATGTCTAATAGCTCAGAAGTAGAAATTTTGGGATCGGAGCTTTTCTCATCTTGTACAGGCGCAGGTGTAGGCGCAGCTTCTCTGTGCGCCATCATAGCCATAGATTTTGACTTTCCTTCAGTTTCGCTGATTCGTTGGAGTTTGAGTTCGTAAACTTTGAGATTTGCATATAGGTTCCTTAAAGTCCAAACATCTAAGGTTCCAGCGTCTTCAAGAGCGCTAGATTTATGTAGGTATCTTGATCCAAAAGCTTGTAGAAAATTTACATTCAAATCTTTGTTGGTAAACTTCATGCCAAGTGAAATACATAGATGATAATTTCACAGTAGCGTTCATAAGTTTGCCTTAAGTTTTCACCGGGGAGTTGAGAGAAATTGTTGAACCTCTTTTGAACTTCGTATTTCTTGTTCTCCTTGCAAACGGTGTCTCCTTCAATATGCTCTTCAATAGCATCCCATAGCTCATTTGCAGTAGCACAATGCATGACTTGTTGTTTCATAGCCGTGCTTAGAGTTCTTAGAAGAATGTTTCTTGCTTTGCCATCATTTGCAACTCTTCTAATTTCTTCCTCGGTCCATTCTTCCCTTGGTTTGAGAACTGTAGGTTGGGCAGCGTTGGTGCGTGGATTTGGATTCGCCTTCATCGGAATATAAGGTCCATAAACGACGGTGTCATGGAGCCTTTCATCGATTGAGTTGAGATGAGTCAGTATGCTGAATTTCCACACGTCAAAATGATCTTCATCAAAGACCGGAACGTGAGTGTAGTTTGCAGTTGCCATAGGTTTTGAGTTTGCCATTTAGAATCGGCACCCAAGCTGTTAAGCTTGAAAAACGAAAAATGTTTTATAAAGGTGTTTGCTCTGATACCACTTGTTGGTCCCAAAGGGCAACAAGGGTATGAAAAATAGCTAGAGGGGGGGTGAATAGCTGTTTTAAAATTCTTTTCGTACCCTTGAAAAACTCAATTGCGAATGCGCACTTTATCAAGTAAGCGTTATGAAATGCGCCTAAGTGAGTGAGTGAAATGCACAGCGGAATTTAGTAATGAAAATAGGCGCAAAGTGTGATAAAGGGGCGCACACACACTCTAAGTATTTTGGCTCAAAGTGGTTGAAATAAGAAACTAAGGCAAATGATATAACAACACAACACAATTCAGTTCAATCAATCTACAATGAGTAAACAAGCAAATAGTGAGTGAAAATAATAACTTGAAAGAAATGACAAGATAATAACACAAGCTATTTGGAGAGGTTCGATCAATGAAAGATCTACGTCCTCTACCAAGATGGTTAGTCTTGGATTTCTAATGGAGATCTTATATAATGAGTGAGTGTTACAAATTACAATGTTTGAGCTTATACACTAACTCAAGATCTATTACTATGAAAGAACAAATCCAAAACATAACCGGTGTATCTCTTAAAGAAGAATCTAAATGATTAATCTTGAAGAGGTGCGTGTGTGTTCTTAGTATCAAGGCTCTTTAGATCTTTGAGATGGAGAGCATGAGAAACTAAAGTGTTAAGGCTTGAAGATCTGGGCTAAGGATGAAGGTATGAAGATGTTCTTGAGAAATCTGGAAAAACGAAGGCAATCTTCAAATCTTCAACAAATGCTTAGAGAGAGAAATTCTTGAAATTCTTAGCAAAACTCAGCAACTTCAAAATGTTGAAGTTATGGGGTATTTATAGTGAACTTCAAAAAAAACTAGCCGTTGGAAATCCTTGTGGATAAGATGAGCTGTCGCTCGTTGATTGGAGCATGTATATATTATGGCCATTTTGACACTCAACATAAATGTGACCGTTGTGGACACGTGTCAATAGATTAGGCGCATAAGCATCTTTTAACCACCGTTGGATCATTGGCGTAATTTGAATTCTCTTCAAGTCTTCGAGTCTTCAATAAATCACTGAGTGTTGAATAAACACTTTGAGGCGCGTTTGAGCCAACAGGCGCATTGAGCCAAGAGGCGCACAGTAAGCGTGCGCTTAAATCAAGGGGCGCAGAGGCGCGTAACATAGCTTGTGAAGAAATCCTTATGCGCGAGCTCTAAATGGCGCATGGCGCGAATGTAGAAGGCGCGTGGCGCATGGCGCAGGAGGCGCATAAGCGCGGCTCAAACTCACTGAGTGATTTTTCTTGAAACTTGATCTTCTTGCCCTATTTCTAAGCCTATTCTATAACAATGGACAACTTAAAAAAATGAAGTATAAATACTTCTTACATGTGGGTCTAAAGTCCATGAAATAAAACTTAGGTGATGGATCAATCAAATCTAATAAATCCTATTACATTAAAAACTGAGATATGTGTGGGCATACCCAACAATAGACTAGTTGTTTCCTCTTTTTTTAGAATGAAAAAGGGATCCTACTCACCCGAGAAGCATTGTGGGTGAGAGCATGCCCTCCTATCTGTTTTAACTCTTCTTTTTCTTAGTAATGGCCAATTTCTTTTGAGTTTTCTACATTGTTATCTTTTACAAAAGCAAATTAACGTAGAGATGATAGAAGTGTGCAATGAGAACGACTATTCAAATGCAATTCCATTCTCTGGAACACGCCCCGTGCTTAATATGATGCTAAAAAAAAGGATACTTCCCCGGTCTCGGACTTGGCAAAGATTTGTAAGGGATCAAAGAACCACCACCCGTCATTCTATATCCATCTGAATATGGTCTAGGGTACGAGTCACCATTCAAGAGTATCCCTAAGGAAGAAAGGGATTGGACTTCATACATAGTGCCAATAGCACCTCCCTATCGAAAGACTCTAAATGGGTACTTTGTGCGCGAGGGGGAAAACTTGCCATACTTCATGTTCTGAACCATGGATCCACCATAGGGGGAAACGACATTCTTCGAAAATCAATGACTGTGATCCGTACTCACTTGAAATAAACCGATGCAATTCTCGTGGCTACCTCGAGAATTAGGGGGTACCAA
The DNA here is from genome assembly GCA_026119855.1 of Campanula takesimana. Taxonomy (NCBI): domain Eukaryota; kingdom Viridiplantae; phylum Streptophyta; class Magnoliopsida; order Asterales; family Campanulaceae; genus Campanula; species Campanula takesimana. The sequence continues at coordinate 30,601 of JAOWBW010003109.1, read as the reverse complement.
GGCCGAAGTATTCAGTGAATGGGACTTTGTGTTGGGAGAAGACCTACTGCGCTCAATTTCTCAACTTTTAGCTAGCTAACGACGACTAAGACAATCATAAGAAATGACGCTCTGAAAAAGATGAAAATGAAGAGAGAAGTGAGACGAGCCCATGGAGAAGAGAGAGCACTGGGAGAGAGATAGAAGTGAGAGGGTGAAAGATCTAGGATGAGGGAGGGATAGGGAGAAATTTTGAAATGTTACTTTAGGGCCCCTTCCCTACACTACCCATATAAATAACTCCCCACTAATAATTAAGACCCAACTCTCTAACTGCACAATTAACCTTATGCTAGGCATAAATTATTATAACCTGAGATTGCAAGCGTCATGAATGATGAATTAATAATAACTCTAACGGATTAGATAATAATAGAGAGTCATATGACGAGATAGATCAAGAAAACAAACAAATCTTAAAAGAAATTAATAAGCAAGTAGGTCATCGTGGAGGAAATGGTCCTATTAATGCCGGAGAAATGCAAATAGTTAATCTGGGGACGGACGATGATCCGAAAGAGACCAAGATTGGCAGTTTCTTCAAGGGGGAAGACCGACAAGCCTTCATAGCGCTTCTCTGAGAATTCGTAGATGTGTTCGCATGGTCCTACAAAGATATGCCGGGGCTATCCAATTCGATTGTTGAACATAAGAAACCGCTGCTTCCCGATTCGAAGCCAGTCAAATAGAAACTCCACAGAATTAAACCTGAGTGGTCGGTACAAGTCAAGCAAGAGATAGAGAAACTCCTGAGTGTCGATTCATAAAAGTGATAGAGTATCCAACCTGGTTGGCTAATATTGTGCAGGTTTCCAAAGATAATGGAAAGGTCTGTGTCTGCGTAGACTTCTGTGACCTCAACAGGGCCTCTCCGAAGGATGACTTTTCTCTTCCCAACATAGACATGCTCGTTGACAATACAGCAAAGTAAGAAGTCCGTTCATTCGTAGACGGATTCGCTGGGTACAATCAAATCCTCATGGACGAGGAAGATCAACACAAAACAGCGTTTACTACACCTTGGGGATGTTCTGTTACACAGTCATGCCATTCAGACTCAAGAATGCCGGAGCCACTTACCAAAGGGCTGTAACTGCGCTATTCCATGATATGATACAAAAAAGAGATGGAAGTATACGTCGATGACATGATCATACACTCTAAAGGCTCCGATGGAAAACACTTTGTTGACCTCAGAAAGTTCTTCGAACGACTGAGACACCACAAGATGAGACTTAATCCGGCCAAGTGCACATTTGGGGTAGTGAAGGAAAGGTCCTTGGATACGTGGTCGCCGAGCGTGGTATAGAAGCAGATCCCGCTAAGATTAAAGCCATTATCAACATGCCATTATCAACACAAAACAACGTTTACCACACCTTGGGGGATGTTCTGTTACACAGTCATGCCATTCGGACTCAAGAATGCCGGAGCCACTTACCAAAGGGCTGTAACTGCGCTATTCCATGATATGATACATAAAAGAGATGGAAGTATACGTCGATGACATGATCATACACTCTAAAGGCTCCGATGGACAACACTTTGTTGACCTCAGAAAGTTCTTCGAACGACTGAGACACCACAAGATGAGACTTAATCCGGCAAAGTGCACATTTGGGGTAGTGAAGGGAAAGGTCCTTGGATACGTGGTCACCGAGCGTGGTATAGAAGCGGATCCCGCTAAGATTAAAGCCATTATCAACATGCCTCCACCTAAGACACAGAAAGAAGTAAAGGGATTCATGGGTCGCCTTCAATACATTAGTCGCTTCGTCAACCAACTCACGACGATGTGCGAACCCATCTTCAAACTCTTCAAGAAGAATGCATCCCTAAAATGGACCGAAGAGTGCCAAGAAGCCTTCGAAAAGGTCAAAGGATACCTGATTAATCCTCCTGTATTGGTTCAAAGTATCATGTTGTTTTACAGACTGCCTTAGTAGTAAAAGTGATTAATTAACCTCATTTCGAAAACTTTTTTTTAAGTTTATGAATTTCATTTTTTTGCTTATTCTTCCTTTATGTGTCTGAACAAATGCTTGTGCGATTGTCTGTTATCTCATCTTGAGTTGAAAATGTCTACAAATGTCTACTCAAAATGTTGTTATAAGGACTGCTTTATTAAAAGTGAGTAATTAATTTTTTGTTTGAGGTGGTCTCCCATGAGAACAAGGGGATCCGTCTCATCCATGAGACGGGTCGACCCATGCCCCATGGGGCATAACCCGCCACGTGGAAGCCTCTAAAAAAAATTATATTATTTTTTCGGCTTTTCCATCGTTTACCAAAAGTAATAGTTACCATAACTTAATGTAATGACTGTATATATATAAAGTAACATTGTTCATAAGTAAACGTAATACCTGTTTTACAAAAATAAAAACTCGTTTTACCCATTTTTTTCAAATGTAATACTAACTATAATTACATGTAACCCAAACAATATCTAAATATAATTATCATTTATACTAAAATGTAATAGTGCTTTTGCAAAATGTAAAATATTGTGTATTTTGATTTAATTTTTTGAAAGAAAGTAACATTTGAAAAGTAACAACTATTGTAATTGTTTGTACAAGTAAATGTAACACTTTAATAAAAGAATTATAACATATTTCTATAGATAATGTAATACTTTTACATGAAACACTAATCAAGTGTTTTTAGCTCTAAAAATGTAAATGGTTGAATTATTAATTTTTCTATACATATGTGTTACAATTATGTATAAACATTATTATATATAAGCAACACGCTCGTTACATTTTTAGTTGTAATAAGTATTACTTTTGGCAAACGAAGTAAACATAGAAAAAAACACTGTTACTTTTCTGTATATATGTATTACTTTTATGTATATAAACTGTTACTTTATATGTATACAGTCATTACATTAAGTTATAGTAACTATTACTTTTAACAAACAAAAAAAAAAAAAACAAAAAAAAAATTATAAAAATTAAACAAAAAATTGGGCCTATGAGAGGCTGCCACGTGGTGGGGTCGCTCCCTGGGTCATGGAGTTGGTTCAATGGGCCGGGTCATGGGTAAAAAAATGACCCGTCTCATCCATGAGACGGGTTCTCATGTTCTCACATGAGTTGTCTTTTTGTTTTTCTTGGTTACACAACATGAATGGTAAGTTAGACCTATTCACTTTACTTTTTGTCCGGAAAGATATGGAATTGTCATTTATCTGTTGCAATATGATATTTACTCACAATTGTTAAATTGTCATTTTGATTTTTTTTTTTTTATTTTTTTTATTGTTGAATGGTAGCCCATTGACATAAGTTTTGCAGTCGCTAAGTGAATTGTAGTTGTATATATATAGGATGTTATAACAACAATACAAATACGTTTATTTATTATACATTCTTAAGAGATATCTCGTGTGAAAACGTGTCATGAACTGACAATATATATTTTTGGACAATATGTTTATATTTAAAGAGTATTTTTCAAATTAATCTTTAAAGTTATAGTAACTTTTTTTATTTAATCTTCTTTATTTGTCAAAGCTTTTGATCGTGCGTTTAACGCACGGATGTTACACTAGTTTTAAGTAAGGTTTAGAGGTGTTATAATTTGAGTAAGTTTAAATTGGTGATAAGATCCGATTTGAAATTTTAAATTTATTTAATGTAATTATTGTTATATTTTGGTTTTATTAAGATGGGAGCTAATTAGTCAAATCATTTCCTTAAATGAATCTTGAATACATTATCCAATAGAACAAAGCCATGTGAATTTACACATCACAATTCTACTTGGGTGACTGTGGATTAAGAATAAGTTTATGCTTTAATATATAGTACCCCTTGTTTCCAGAAAGATATTCCTATTTTGACTTTTCATAGTCAGCTTAAATGAACTTTGATCAAGCATTGATGTTAATCTAATGATCACAATGAAATTTTAAAAATTGTTAATGATAAATCACTTGTGATTTATCGATTACAATTTTTACAATTTCAATAGAATGAGTAGAACAACATTACTGTATGATCAAAATTCATTTATGTTGACCATAAAAATTCTAGGGCAAACTCCGTTTTCATCCATTGTACTTTACATGTTGTTTCATTTTTACCATTATACATTTTTTCTTTCAAACATACCATTGTAGTTACGAAAATGTGTCATTTTAACCCCTAATCCGTGCCCCAATCCGCAACTAATCCGTGCCCCAATCCGTGATTTTAGGGTTAAAATGATACATTTCCCAAAGTGCAATGGTATTTTTGAAAGAAAAAAAGTATAATGGTACAAATGAAACACACTTGAAAGTACAATGGATGAAAACGGAGTTTGCCCAAAATTCAATATGGGACTATTTTTCAGAGATGGGAAGGAGTATAAATTTTGTAAAATTCTTTTTCCCTTTTCCCTCGGGTTAATTTCAGATCCCACCCCTGAGGTTTGGACAAATCTCACTGCCCCCCTTAAAGTTTAGAGTCGTCTCAATGACCACCCTTTTATCAATCAATTGACTATTTTACCCTTAATTTATTAAATATCTCTCATTAACTACATTTAAATCACGAAAAACTCTCGCATAATAAAAAAAATGAACACAAGTTGTATTTAAATTTATTCTCCATTTTCAATAAATATTATTTCTATCTATAAATAATTGTAAATGAATTATACTTTTATTTTTTTATTCAAAATAAAATAAAAATAGAGAAGCATGAATATTTTTATATTGATATTTAAAAACACTTGAAAAAATGAATAAATTTAAAGACAACCCTTTTATTTAAATATATATATTTTTTGGGTATTATTTGAGATTTCATAACGATTTAACTAAATTTAATTTATAACAAAATTTCACATAATATCAACAAAATATATCTTTGAACACAAGTGTTGTATTAAATTTATTTTCTATTATAAGCTAAAATAAAAAAATAAACATAGAAAATAAAAATATATAAGCATGCATATCTTTTATATTAATTTTGAATAAGTTTTTACTATGCCCACATTAATGAGTATCTAATGATTTAGATTGCATATTATTCTATCTCTCAGTTCTAAAATCCATAACATGTTATCTCTAACTCAAAATAAGTAAATATGTAAGCTTTAAAATATTTAATTTTATTTAATTTTTATATTTTTTATGTCTTTATAATTATCAAGTTTAAAAATATTCATATGTGTATGCTTCTCTATATTTATTTTGATTTTAAAAATGAATAAAAAGAAGTATAAATCATAGACATTATTTATTAATAAAAATGATATTTATTGGTAATGGAGAATAAATTTAAGTATGAAAATTACGTATAACTTTTTATAATGTGAGAGTATGTAGTATTTTAAATATAAGTATATAAGGGGTAAAATAATCAATTGATTGACAAAAGGGGGTCACTGAGACGAATCTGAACCATAAAGAGGGCAGCGAGACTTGTCCAAACTTCAGGGGTGGGCACTGAAATTAACCCCTTTTCCGTCCCTCCCTCCCTCATAAATAATTTGCAGGAGGAGTACTTATTTTATGTAACGGAGGTTGTAGAACATATGGTGGCGCCACAATGCACTGGGAAACCGTTCCACCCGGCTCTCTTTAACCGCCAAGAAATCTTCGCTGCCGCTGAAGGAGGTCGCGGATTCTAGCTCCATTAAAGGAGAAAGGAGATTTCAATGGAAGCGAGATTTCTCTGAGAGAATCAACAAGCGTATACGCTCTAAAAGTCCTCGCCGATTGTTCCTCCGCCGGTGAGAATGACTGTTATGCGCCCTCCATTGACGATGCGATATCATATCGAGGGACTCCAGGTAACGCACTATATTTTTGTTTTTGTTGCTTGAATTTGAAATGGATCTTAAGCTTTTTTCATGGGGGTTGTAATTACTCCCTCTATCCCAAAATAGAAGACCAAATTCGCTCTTGATCAAGAGCAAATTTGGGCTTTCATTTTGATGAGACAGAGGTAGTAGCATTTATTTTTTGTTATCTGTACACTGCCAGGATGATGATTTACACCTGCAGTTGTTCAAAATCCTTAAAACGATAATGGAGATTCTCGCCCAATATAACAGGGGCAGTAATGTCATTTAAAGTTGGCACTGCTGCTGGATACTTGCTCCAGTATGGATTTTACTACCTCAATACCGAACCGTACCTCACCCCTCATTACTTGTTTGTGCATTTGACTTGTCAAATGTTTGTAACTAGTATTTCATTTATTATTCCCCACCCACTTTCTCTCTCCTTCATACTCACAACACCTACTTTTCAAATACTCCCTCCGGTCCAAATTAACTGTCGTTTTTGGACTTTTCACAAAGATTAAGAAATGCAATTATTACGGTATATTAATGGTGAAAGTTCCATGCTTACCATTATTTATTGTCCACCCTTCTTACATTATTACACTCATTAAGTCAATTAACAAAGTAAAACAACTTCCAATGTAAGGATAAATTAGGAATTTTAATTGTTTTGACCCAAAAGTGACAATTATTTTGGACCAAAAAAATTGCTCAAAAGCGACAGATATTTTGGACCGGAGGGAGTAACTTTTTATAATAAAAGATTATTATTCCTTAATCCCCGTGTCAGGATCAAGAATCCTATTTCGGATGGGACGGAGGGAGTATTTATTTTATTATATCACGTTGATCTTGGTATGTAGATCCAAGAATGTCTCTGTCAACTATGGCCGGCCAGTACTCTTTTAGTTGTTGTCATACTCATCACAGATTACCATAACTGAAAACTGAGGTGAATCTAATGTTTCTTTAAGAACTATATCTATCGAACCACCTTCTTTAATATAGATTGAATCCACTGCTACTACCCCGAACTTTCCTTGTTCCTATAAATGGACTTACTAAGCTTGGAATGATTTAAATTACGACCACAACAGTATCCATGCAAGGCCTAGAAGAACTCAAGAAAATGACAAAGAATATCAGGAAATCCTTATGCTTAATTATTTTCTTGGTCAGGTTTGCAAATGGCAGCAGCGACGAGTTTGGAGTTGGGGTAGGAGTGGTTCTTGATGTGGATTCTCTAGAAGGGAAATTGGGATTAAGTTATTTGTCAATGGCTCATGATGATTTTTATGCAGCCCATAAAAGTTACAAGACAAAGCTTGTTCTTCATGTTAGAGACTCGAAAGGGCATGTTGTCGACACGGCTGCTTCAGGTAAACAACTTCATCTGATTTAGTCTCCAAAAATCCATACTGTTTGTCATATTCCCACAACTGATGCCAGGGACAAGTAGTGTTTCCTTTTGCATTATCGTACAATATGTAGTATGTCTCACTTTAACGTACCTAAAATAAAGTCTGAATCATTGTTTAGTAAAAATTTTCTCACTGATAAGTTAATTAATTTCGAGATTTTCTCCATACTTGCATTGCTCCACATATATCCAAGTCTAGCCCTAATTTTTGTTTTGTTTTTTACTTTTGTTCTGAATCACTGTTACCTGGTCACCACATTGGACGCTGACTGATTCAGTTTAAGCCAAATAGATAAAGCTCTCCCTACTCAGTTTAATGCAGCTGAATTCCCAGGTCTTGAACCATGGTTTAGTTAGAGCAACATCCTAGTTACCAATGGACCTATGCAATTGGTGGTCAAGTTTAGTCTTGATTTGAAGGGTCATCGGAGTGTCCATCCCAATATTTGGGTCAACTATGGCTTTTGTTTAATGCAGAGTAATTACCTTTTAGCACCCAAAAAAAAAAAAAAAAAAAAAAACAGTCCTACATTTTGAAAATAACTTGTATTGACTATTGACTTTGACTTTGACATTCACCTAACTTAAGCATGAAGCATATCTGACCTAAAGCCTTGGAGTCATCAGTAAGACATTTCTCCAATTTTTATTTATTTATTTTTGGTTTATGATAGGGAAAAAAATGAATGCTCATTCTTAGACAGAGGTAGGCAGAGCCGGCCCAGCTTCAAGTCCAATGAGTCGACCGACTAGGGCCCCCCAAAAATGTGTAAATTTTCGGGGCCCCAAATTTTCCTCCTGTTATATAGTAGCCCATTTTTAATTATAATGGCTGACATAAATATAGTATTCATTAGCCCAAAGTGTTTTAAGTTGCAACCTAATACCTACTAATAACAAGCACAAGCTCACACTCTAAATCAAAGCCGTGATGGATTTCCTAATTCCTAAGGGAATTCTATTTCCCTAATTCCCTATAAAACCCTAGCCAAATACACAATAGTTTAAAAAGAAAACCCGAAATTGTTATTGGAAAAGAGAGTTACAGCAGCCACGCTCCCAATTCTAAAATTCCGATTCAGTGATTATGTGGTCGTCGAGGTAAGAATTTAACTTTTCTTGTTTTTTTTTTTTAATTTGTGATTAAATTGTTTGATTGTTTAATAGATTATTTGTTTTATTTATTACTTTACTTGTTTGTTATTCCATTCCAGTTTGTTTGTTAATACTTTTAATTTTAATTGTTTGTTTCTTTTACTTCCTTCGTCTCAAAATAACTATTTAAGAATAGTTGAATTTATGTTTAGACATGAAAACAATTAAAATGCTTAAAAAGATTATTTTGAGATGGAGAAAGTAGTACATTAGTATTAGTGATTTTTAGTTGGTTGATTGAGTTAGTTGTTGTTTTTAGAGTTTAGGAAATGTCATCACGACATGACATAAAGAAGAAGGCCAAAAAACAAGATCAATTGACTCAAGCTTTATGTGGTTCTCATAATAAGTATTTTACATATAGTAAGACGGCTGAACTTTCATCTATTTGAGTTGAACCTTCATCTATTTTTTGTAAATTACGTGCTTCAGTTTAGGGCCCCCGTTGAAAAATTTGACTAGGGCCCCAAATTTAACAGGACTGGCCCTGGAGGTAGGGTAGTAAATTATTTACTTTTGAGCATAAGAAATTATTTACTTTTGAGCATAAGAATTTATAACCATATTAATATTTCCTGTCACAAAATAAATATCGCGTTTGATCTGTAAAACTTTTTAAAGAATTGTGCTTAACTTGTTTGTATTTTTACTGTACCATTATTAAAATACACCATATTGTTTCTGTTTTTAGAAATGAGACATTTATTTTGGGACGAGTAAAATCAACACTTATTTTAGGACAGATGGATTGTATATCAATCAACACTTAGTTTAGGATAGATGGATTGTATATCAGTGAAAGAAGTAAGGATTGTAATTCACCCCATTAATGCATCAATGGTTGTACCTTACAATATTCCTATCCACAATGTTCTCCACATGTGTACCTCTTCTCAAAAACAATGAAGGCATGGTGGTGCTATTAAATGAAGATTGCAGAAATTTCTGTGTCATTTGTATTGTGATTTTTTATATGTATGCATCACCTCTTGTGTCATGTCTTCCTATCTGCACTATCATCTTGGATCTTTTAATAGATTTCTTTTGTTGCCAAGCGAAATATAAAATTTAATCCACTCTTTGTTTTCATTTTCAAATTTTAGCTTAAAAACTAAACATGTAATTAAAATAATCCATTATAGTGATGCATTTATTTTATTTTCATCTTCTTCTTCTGAGATACGTTCTCACTCTATTTTTCATGTAAATGCAGCATTAGATTTACTGAAAGAAGTGAAGGTTAATGCTATAATAGCACCTCAGAAATCTTCACAAGCAAGTATATTGATAGAAATGGGGGACAAAGCTCAAGTGCCCATAATTTCTTTATCTCCAACAATCCCTTCTCTTCAATTCCCTCCTCCAAATCGAGCAACTAGTTACCTTATTCAAACTTCCCAAAGTGATGCTACTCAAATTGGAGCGATTGTTGCCATTGTAAAAGCCTTTCCGTGGCGGCAAGTAGTTTTTATTTTCGAGGACACAGATTGTGGACTGCCACCCTATTTGGCTAATGCATTGCATGATATCAATGTTCAAGTTTCTTATAGAAGCATTATTTCTCTTTCATCAACTGATGATTTCATTCTTAAGGAGTTGTACAAGATGATGACCATGCAGAGTAAGGTATTCATAGTGCAAGTATCACCCTCTCTTGCTACACGTTTATTTATTAGAGCAAAGGAAATAGGCATGATGAGTGAGGGGTATGCGTGGATCATTACCAGTGGATTAATGGATTTATTATGCTCATTGTCAATGGACTCCCCCGGTCTATTAGAATCTATGCAAGGTGTATTAGGTGTAAGGCCTTTGATTCCCCAGTCTGATAAGCTTGAATCCTTCACTAGTACGTGGAAAAGGAAATTTCTTCAAAATAATACAAGCATCAAGCAAGCTGAGGCAAGCATTTTTGGTTTGTGGGCATATGATACTCTTTGGGCATTGGCTATGGCTGCAGAAAGAGTTGCAATTAAACAGCAGCGGGTTACTGCATTTCGTGATTTCTCCAAGCCTGTGAACTCGACAGATCCTTTTCATTTTGGATTTTCCAAAATGGGTCCTAAACTTCTCCAAGAAATTCTCGACACAAGATTCCGAGGAGTTGCTGGTGATTTCCATCTCAGTAATGGGCAATTACAGCCCTCTGCTTATCAGATACTAAATATAGTTAGTAATGGGGAGAGAGAAGTAGGAATTTGGACTCCTCCATTTGGAATTACAAGAGATTTCAAAATGCTAAACATAAACAATTCTTATTCAATTTCAAAGGATAATTTGCAGGCCATCATATGGCCAGGTGAATCAGTAGTTGTACCTCAGGGATGGGAAATCCCGGTAACCGGCAAGATGCTGAAAATAGGAGTGCCAGTGAAAGAGGGATTTACAGAGTTTGTAAAAGTGGAAAGAGATCCTCGTACCAATTCTGTAAAAGTAAGGGGGTTTTGTATTGATGTTTTTAACTCTATCATTAAATTACTACCATATCCTGTTCTATACGAGTATGTTCCCTATGATAAAGCTGATGGTACAAGTGCTGGTAACTATAATGATCTAGTACATGAGGTCTTTTTGCAGGTAATTTGCTTTTCTCAAGCTAGTTCATTTACCAAATTGTTTCCCTGATTTGTAATTGTAGCCTTCTAATGATGAACAAATTTTCTTTCTTCTTCTCAATGGGAGCAATATAGAATTTTGATGCAGCTGTGGGTGACATTACAATCACCACAAACAGATCAATGTATGTGGATTTCACAATTCCATACACAGAGGGAGGAATATTCATGATCGTACCTATAAGAAACCAAGATTGGGATGATAAATGGACCTTTTTGAAGCCATTAAAGAGCGATCTTTGGTTGACAAGCATTGCTTTCTTTATCTTAACTGGAGCTGCCGTATGGATTCTTGAACACAGGATAAACACTGCATTCAGAGGTCCCCCTTCCCAACACGTTGGAATGCTCTTCTACTTTCCGTTCTCCACATTTGTTTTTGCTCATAGTAAGTCTTCTTACTTTCCTAATATATACAGTACATGACTTTGAAGCTACTCAAGTTGATCACGTTCAATAATACTAGTGCTCCAATTTTAGTGTTATGAAAATGGATGGATCATACTTGACAGGGTGGATGCCATGCCAACATGACCCACTAAAGACCGATACTCAGATTCAGGTATGGGTATCTGATACGGGGGATCTCAATGTCAGATCCTCCAAAATTTCAAGATTTTACGCCACATGTTGTGTAAAATAGCCCCACCCACATCCACACCCATGTCCTGTCGACACAGGTGCTTTGGCAAAATTAAAGAGTAGGCGCATCACAACTTGAAGTGCTAATAATTAATAAAAACATGATTATATGGCACCTATAATGTCAAGAGCGAGTTGGGTCTCGTTCCAATAAGACTTAAGGTCTTCATTTTGTGCCTGCAGGAGAACAAATAGTGAGCAACTTAGCAAGGTTGGTTGTGGTGGTATGGATATTTGTGGTTCTGATATTGAACTCAACTTACACTGCGAGTCTATCATCGAGGTTAACTGCACAAAGGTTTGAACCGGTCTTCAGTGATGTACATCAGCTTCTCAACCACAAACACATTGTCGGGTATGAAATGGGTTCATTTGTTGATGATATCTTGAGAGAATTGGGTTTCGAAGAATCCAACCTCAAGCCTTTCGTATCTGATGAGGAATGCACGGATGCATTGAATAAAGGAAGTCAAAATGGTGGCATCTCTGCATTCTTCTCGGCTGGAGCACATACCAAAATTTTCTTCTCAAAATATTGTGACAAGTACATGGTTGTTGGCCCTATCTACCGTACTGGTGGCTTTGCATTGGTAAGTCCTCTACGTGTCCCTAAGTTTTCTATGAACTTTTGTCCCTGAGTGTGTCTTTTTGAAGAAGGTAATGAAGTTCACCTTTAGGCTTTAGCAAATCATTTTCAAATGGACACTTCAATATTACAAGTCTATAAGGTGGATAATAGGATCTTTGTTTCTGTCATCTACTCAAATTTCTAATTCAGCTTTATTAGATTGTCCTCACAGTCAAAACAAACACTTTTAGGCGCGGAGGAAGTATATGATATATCTCTTTACAGCCTCTAAAACTTGAAAGTTTCTGTACTGGCTTCATATAATGTTCAAGAAACTTATTCTATAACAGGCTCTACCTAAAGGATCACCTCTACTTGCTGATGTCTCTCGGGCTGTAATTAACATGATAGAAGGGTCTCGGATATCTCAACTTGAAAAATTGTGGTTTAGCTATGAACCAAAATGTACCAACCCTGAGGACAGAATCTCCTCCGATGGTGTGAAGTTGGGAAGCTTTCTAGGCGTTTTTGCTATAACCGGGGGTGTTACTGGAATTTGCCTTATAGTTTACTTTGTTCATTTCACATTTAAGAACAAAGAGGATCTTCAAAGGATTACGAATTCGAGTCCCACAACTTGGTCAGGAGTATGTGGGATATGCAAATACTTTGACCAAAGAGACCAACAATGGCATTCTTTTTACAAAGATGGGCATTTAGGATGCCAAAACAACCACCAACAATGTTGTCAACATCTTCATGGAATTTGCCTTGTGCCATTACAAACCCCTCAATCACCAATATCACCGAGAATCTCTATTAGTGCACTTGCAGATTCTCATTCTGATAGGGCAGATGAAGATGTAAATGATGAAATACGTCCCCATCAAGAAGATGCGGCTCCAATGGACCATGTTTGAATGATATACTTTTTCTGCAACCTTATACGATCCTCTGTTTCGATCGACGGTGCATCATAAAGTGATATACATTTGGTTAATTATTACTTCTTAGGATCATTTTGTAGTTACTAAGTTGTTATATATGTACATACACCAACATCCAACTACATCATGTGGAAGGTATGATGATGATGATGATACTTTCTGACCTAATATTATGGTATACATATGTTGTTAGTATATGTGCACATCAGTGAATCTAAGTACATAACAATCTATTGCTTTGTATATGATGCTCTTGTACTTGGTAATCACATCATCTCTCTGTTTAGGTGAGTTGCCTACATATCCCAAGATTGCCATGATCTGACTTGAAATGCTTGACATACTTGGCTTGTGTAAAGTAACAAAAAGATAGTCACACTTTGATTTTTGTGGTCAACTCAATCGAACTTTGACAAAATAATAATAATAATAATATGAAAATTCGATTTTCCTCTTTTAGATGGTGTCGCTTTCATGCCAGATAACCATAACCATTAACGAAGTGAACCTTCCTAGTTGCCATATGATTGGGAATAAGATATTGGAGGTGAACTTCTGAGTTACCAATGATTCAATATCTCTCCTCATATAGCTAAGCACAACTTCTTAAGATGTCAATAACAATATCCTCCACACAAGGCCTAATTTCAGAATACAAATAAGCGATGAAGAATAAGTATATGGGAGATTTTGTATGCTTATTTATGTTCTTAATCAGGTTTATAAGTAGCAGCAGCAGCAGCGAGTTTGATGTTGAGGTTGGAATGGTTCTTGATGTGGATTCATTACCAGAGAAATTGGGATTAAGTTATTTTCAATGGCTCATGGTGATTTTTATGCTGCTAACAAAAGCAACAAAACTAGGTTTCTTCTTCATGTTACAGACTCCAAAGTCCAAAGGGCAGGTCATCAATGCTGCTGTTTCAGGTAAACTATGCATTCATTCTTGAAAGTGCCTTCTTTTTGTAATACTGACCCTCTTCTTTTGTTTAGATAACAACAAAGACCTGTATTTTTATTAGCAGCTACTCCGTACCAAAATGAATGTCCACAGTTTCTCTTGAGCAAGAGTTGATTTGGACATTTTCGGGATGGAGGGAGTAAATTCTAGTCATCCTAAATAATCGAACAAAGATGTGGTTTATTAAGGAAAAAACACATACTCCCTCTATCCCATGCACAAATTTCCCTTTGGGCGTCGCATTGTAAGTCATGACACTTTCCTAAATAGAAATTTTATATACTTCTATTTCTTTATTCAATGGAATCCAGTTGTCATACTTGCAACAACTATCAATTACCATTCTATTCCTCACTTTCTCTCTCCTACTTCACTTTTCATACTCACAACAAATACCCATTACTATTCACTCTTTAATTCCCGTGCACTCCAATTGGGCACATTGTTATGGGACGGAGGGAGTATTTGATTAGGAAAGTCAGGATTTGGCGTGATGTTAATTGTCTGTATTTTTTAGTATGAAAACTTTCAAGTTCAACCCATGTCATGCTAGCAAAATTTTGAATTTTGGTAAGGAATGAAGATGTGGTGTTGGTGGTTATAGCAGTACAGCTAGGGTCAACTACATGTGATGGATACCTGTGGAGGGAGCAGAAGTGGTGGTTCTGTTCAAGTGGGGCACTCACAATACTTTTGAATTTATATACTATCTCCTTAATCATCGTGCATCTTTAAAATTAACGGCTTTTTTGGGACGGAGGGAGTATATAGGAACTAGAAAGGTAGGTGGTAGTAGTGGTAAACTAATATAAGATGGTCTGTTATGCATATTTCTTATAGATGACTTATAATATTGGTGATTATCTTAATTACTCCCTCCGTCCCAAAATGATTTTACATTTTGACTATTCAAACTTTTTTTTTAAGGATAGGAACACTTGCTTCACTAGCCATATTGTGTTTATGAACATTTAAGCCTAAATTGTAGAAATGAGAAGAGCTTTTTGGGACAATGAAAAATGGCAAATGAATGAGAAGATCATTTTGGGACGGAGGGAGTAATTAAGATAATCACCAATATTATAAGTCAATTTGAACACTCTGAATAATCTGATGTAATCCAATTTTAGTTGGACCGTTCATTATGTAAAAGTGAATAATCTATTTGAACACTGTGTGACTGTCTCTGCTTATCAGAGGCGCTGGGCTTCCCCAGCATACGCAACCATAAGAAATCTTTTATATGGTGTCGCATTCATGCCTAATCACCATAACCAATACAGAAGTTAAATTAACGTTTATTTAAGATATATGCCTATCAAATCACATTCTATTAATTCAGGTAGTAAGTAGTAACTACCACGAACCTTCCTAGTTCCCGTATAATTGAGAATAAGATATTGGGGTTGACTGACTTATGAGTTTTGAATGATTCAAAATCCCCCCTCGTGTAGCTAAGCACGACTTCTAATTAAAACCAGCAAAACAATATCCATACACGGGCTGGTTGATGAATACAAAGAAAATGAAGAAGAATATAAGCAATCTCATATACTTTTTTATGTTTTTGATCAGGATTATAAGTGGCAGCAACAGCAACATCGGAGAGCTTCGAGTAGGGGTAGGAGTGGTTGTTGATGTGGATTCTTTTGAAGGCTAATTGGGATTAAGCTATTTGTCTTGTTACTCAACTTATCAAAGTTACATGACCGGGCTGGTTCTTCATGTTAGAGACTCCAATGGGTCAGGTAAACTATTTCATCTGATTCTTTCTTGAAAATACCTTATTTTGAATTTTCCCTCTTCTTTTATTTAAACAACAAAAATACCTGTAATTTTAAGACCAGTTATCTTTTAGTCATTTCAAATAAGCAAACAAAGATAGGGTTACTCAAGGAGAAAACCAAAACAAGTCCGAAACAGAACTCATTGGTCAGGAAATTCATGTCGGGATTTTCTCCATAGTTGCTTCCCAATATGTCCAAGTTTAGTCTTGATTTCAAGTGTTCTGTGAATGGATATTCCAAATTAGTTATCCATTTATTTATTTATTTATTCTAATAAAATAAGTTTCCCCCTATTTTCCCATATCAATGCAGCACTAGATTTGCGGAAACAAGTGAAGCTTAATGCCATAATTGGTCCTCAAAATTCATCCCAGGGAATAATTTATTTCTCTGTAACAATTCCTTCTCATCTATTCCATTCTCCAAATCAAACACCTAGTTATCTCATTCAAAAATCCAAAACTGATGCTACTCAAATTATTGCCAATGTAAAAGCCTTTCAATGGCCGCATATTTTTCTTGTATTTGAGGACACAGATTATGGAGTTGAAATCCCTAGTAGTAGGTGGAAATGGCAATTTCATCAGAATAATACAAGCATCAAACAAGCTGATCAGCAACTTACTTCATTTGGTGATTTTTTGTCCGAGTCCTTCAACTCTACAAATCCTTTTGCTTTCGCAAAGTTTAAGACGGGTCCTAAACTTCTCCAAGTAATTTATGTTGGCAGCTACAGTGATCTAGTAAATGAGATCATTTCGCGGGTAATTTTCTTTTCTAATGCTACTTCTTTTACCGAATTGGCTTCTCTGATTTTTGTACGTTTAGCCTTCTAATGATAATTAAATCTTGCTGCTTCTACTATGAAATGGGAACATCTAGAAATTTGATGAAGCTGTGGGGGATACTGCAATCACAACACACAGTTTTGGGCCGTACGTGTACCAACGTTGTGATGATAAATGGAGGTTCTTGAAGCCACTAACACGGGAGCTTTGGCTAACAAGCATTGCCTTATTTATCCTAACGGGCGCTGCAGTTCACACTGTAGGAGAAAATGGTCGTGATGTAAATCGTCTAGAGTATTTTAGTATGGTAACTTTCGACCCACGTCACGATAGAGACATTCTGGAGTTTGATGATGATAGAGGGGGTGGTGGGGCTGCTGGGGATCAAGTGCTAGAGATGGATACCGGTGCTCGGCAGGGTTGGTGGAAGAAGGTTTGGCGTTTATTATTGAAACAGACGACTCAACATTAGTAATCAAGTACTAGTAGCGATCCAATGGCGTGAAAAAAAAAAAAAAAAAAATGGATTTGTTAAATTAAATCCTATCCACCCTCATCATTCCTTTGTTTTAGGGAAATGTCTTACTTTCCATTTTCGTTTGTCTCGAAAGGTATGAAGTTTTAGGGAAAAATAAAAAGTTTTGAGATGGTCATGTTTCATTAAGCAATGGTTACATATACCTTCCCCTTCTACATATTATACATATACATTCATCATACTACCACTAAACCCTAGTTGTACAGTACAAGTACTCTACTCCTTAGATTATGTTACTGATTAGACCTACCCTCTTCAAAGAACAAGTCAATCTATGAACCCCCCCCCCCTCCCCTCCCTCCAAACTAAACATTAAAATCAACAAAAAAAAATTTTTTGAACTAAGTTAACAGAAACTCATTGAAGGTTTCCTCTAATGTCCACCACCCATCCTAATTAGTTCCTCAGCTAGCTCCTCCACCAGTAACCCCAAAATAGCCACCGCAATCTCCGCCCCACTTTCTTTTATCTGGGCCCCATCATACCCCTTCCACCCTACAACCTCTCTTCCGAAATCATTTTCTACCATCATGTCAATGGTGTTTGATTCAACTTCTTTCCATGAATCCAACCTCTTGCAAACTCTCTTCGTTACCCATTCACTGTCGACTCCAATGTAATTTTCTTCACTGACAAGGTCAAACACCAGCCTTTTCATTTGCGACGGGTTTTTGATTTGGTTCAGGAGAGTTGAAGTGTTGAAAACCTCGTTAATCAACTCGTTTGAAGTTTCTTCTAAACAAGAATTTGATTCATTCTCGTAATCGCTTGTTTCTTCATCGTTTTCATCTTCTATCATTCTCTTCTCAAGCTCAATTGGATCCAAGTCTGCAAGTCTCTCAAATCTTCTAAGCTTTTCCAGAAGTTGATTTTTTGTTCCTGCAAGTCGAACATAGAGATATATTATCAGAACAAGCTTCTTCTTTTTCTATTTTCTTTTTCCTTTTTTTTTTTTCTATTTTTGTAATTTTACCATGAAATTCTCAATGAAAAGACTATACTATTAGGCAGTACCCTTTTAGTTTTTCCCAATAAAGGATTCCATTTATAAATTAGGAAACAACCTTCGTGAAATTTTACCTAAGTAAAAGTATATACAAACAAGTAAAAATATTTTAACATAATTTAACAAATCAACTGTGACACATATTATGAGACAGAGTAAGTGGAATAGTAAAGTTACAAACTTGAACTTGTTTGAAGTAGAAGATGCAAATCATACCAAAATGGGTCAAGGGAGTTACATAAAAGTACACTAGAGAGCAACAAACTTGAACTTGTTTGAAGTAGAAGATGGAAATTATAACCTAACATGGTAATTTTACAGTTGTGCTTTCAAAATCAAAACAGAAAGGAGGGAAACAGAGATCATAACTCAAATGGGTTCCACTAAATTTAAGTAAGCGATGGGATCAAACGACCAAGAAACATGGAAATAGAAAGTAAACTTTGCCACCAAATTGGCTACGACAATCGCTACGTTCGATTAAATAGAAAATGAATGTTGTGCCATTAAATCGTAAACCCCACCACCTGTCGCAAGATGAGTTATAACCGAACCACTTGCGGTCCATGAGTAACAAAGGTAAGTGTACAAGGTACTTGCGGTCCATGAGTAACAGAGGTAAGTGTACAAGGTACTTGCGGTCCATGAGTAACAGAGGTATGTGTAATGGTACAAGTACATGTCCAACAAACTCTAAGCCATATCAACACATAGATAGTTCATGTTGTCTAACAAAAAAAAAAAAAACATTTTTGCATCAAGAAATGTGCTATTGCCCATAAACATTGCATTTTGTTTCAATAAATGTTGTGCAATAAGATTAGCGCGGCCTCTAGAGATATTCATGTAGTCTTATCAGTGAAATCGTTCACGAGATTAATGTAATTTATCATAGTAGCCATTTCGCAAGGACACGAAACATGTACATCATTCTGCTCAATTTTTCAATCAAAATGAATCCCACAAATTATTAATAACCCTAACGAAGAATAATCTACTAGATTATGACCTCTCAATCTATCTCAACCAGCATGATTCCAAATAATAAAATGCACAAACAATTGCTATATTGAAAACGACACCACAGCCGATTAGGAAAGGAACAACATTTGAATATTTAACGTGCACGTAACACAAAAATGCATAAATATAAAAATGTATACTTACTTTGTACATTAGCGTAGCTGCATTCTTGGTCATATTCATCATCATATTCATCTTCCTCGTCTTCAACTTCTTGTTCTTCTTCATTATCGTCTTCGAATAGAGGATCCAATACAGATACTGGACTGCATTGTTCTTTTTTCTTCCTCATTTTCTATATTTTCTTTCTGTAAGATTTCTGCTTCATAATTTTCTTTCTCCTATTAAAAAAAAAAAGAAAATTTAATTGTTAAATTGCATTCTAAGATGCATTTCTTGTCAGATTCATTAAATGAAATAATGGTGCAAGGATTGGTAGTTTGATGCCAAATTCAAGTTTGACTATCAACTTCTATTTTAAATTTCACCAATATAATCTTGTGTTCTATTATTGTGGTCCATATATAAAGCCAAAATTAGTTTTGTCCTTTTTCCAAAAATAATTTTCTAGGCAATATTATAAAACAAAAATATTTTTTGTTCAGAGATGTGATCACAACAGTACAGCTATTACAAAGAAGACTTCTACGGGTAGCTCCAAAAGATGAAGAAATGACATAGAACAGCCCCCTCAAAGATTCGTTGCCTACACAAACATTGGGGGCATCTTGGTCATTTAACCTCGACAATCCGGCCATGGAATCAGACCAAGAAATCGTGTAGCAGACAACTAATTACGTTTCAAAATACATGTCGTTTTATATTTTTTCACACATATTAAGAAATACAATCAACACGTATAAAAAAACTTATGTACCCCTAAAAGAATCCAATTACCTAGATAATTAATGTTTAAACAAGTGATAATTTGTAATTAATGAATGAGGTATAATTAGAAAACAAGAACAAAGATGTTTGGGAAATAGTAAAAGGTCAAATATTTGGAAACAAAATTTAACTTCTAAACTGTTCTATGTATTTTGAAACGGTGGGGTACCGAAAACTAAAATCTAAGTACATCGATAAACAATTTGATTATTCAAAAAGTAAAATCGCAATTGCGATAAATCAATTGACAAACCTCATTGCAGTGGCGGCTCGGAGAGGTGACCGGTGACAGGAAATCCGGCGTCCGGCGACAGGGGGAAGGACTTTGCAGGAGAGTGAAACGAAAAGGGCTTAATGGGCTAGCACAGAAGCACTTATCACAAGAGCCAAACTCACCGTCTTCTCCTTCTACCTCTTCCATATCCTCCTCAGACCTCGAGCTACAAGAAGTCTCCAAATCCAAAGATTTCTCCTCATTGGTCTCAGACCACCCCAGCACTACTAAGCCTACTGTTATTACAATAACACGAAGGTAAGCCAATTTCATATGCACCTCTCGTGTCATTCAATTCCACCAGAGTAGTCTCTTTTGTTGATAATGCACGTGCGGTGTTCGACAAATTGCCCGAGACAAGATTGACACCAATTTCGCGCTTCTTACTCTTACTACCCCGATCCTTGAGTCTTTTCAGGAGTGATCCGAATAGCCCAAACCCAGAATTTTTGGCTTCGGGTTTTTGGGATTTAATAGACTGTTTGTGAATTCGGATTGCCGCATCGAGCAACATGGCAGCGGTTCTAGCTGGGACGTGGAGAAAGACTTTATTAGGGCTTTTACCCGGAGACTGAAACTGGAAGAGAGGGGATTTTCTAACGTCCGGGGAGTCATTGAAGGAGAGAAAACAGGCGTGATTACAGAGATTGGTAGTCGGTTTACGTTTCTTGAGATGTAGAGTGGGTTTGGGAGAAGGAGAGGGTTTGTTGAGCTGACAACGTCTGTCAGCAATGTAGTCATGAAGGTGGAAGGGTTCTTGGTCTTGAGTAAGGAGTTCATGTAGATGCTTATGAGGCATCATTGAGAGGGAATTTTTACTTTATTAGACAAGAAAGGAATGATGGTGGTGGAAAAGGGAGAAATTTGAAATGGAGTTGGGGTTTTTTTTTTTTTTTTTGAGAAGTTGGAGCAGGAAACAAAGAAAGAGAGGGTAATTCAACGTAAAGGGGGAAGGTTGAAAAGTGGGAAAGGTTTGGTACTAATGGTGGAGGTGGTGGAGGCAAAGGGAGGGAGAGAGAGAAGTGTAGAGGAGGGTTCCTCATTCAAATCTGGTGGTTATGATGTCGAGGCATATAGTGGTCATAAATTATCAACTTTCCCTCGATACAATTTTTCTCCTTTTGTTCTTTTGAAACTAAATAAATTAAACTTTTCAAATTTTTTTATGCTATACTTGTACTATTAAAAATTAATAAAGTTAAAGGAGAAATTTTTTGGAGAAACTCCATAAGTTATAAAAAGTGTTGTTTTTATAGGGGTTAAGGTTTAGGGTTTAAGGTTTAGGTTTAGAATTTAGGGTCTAAAGGTTAAAAAGTGGACTTTTTATAACTTGTGGAGGAATTAGTTTCCCCCAAAACCAACTCAAGTTAAAGTATCTGTTTTTTTTTTCTTTTTATGAAACAAACGTATAGACTTTTTTTTTAATAATAAAAGCAAATGTTTAGAAGTCGAATATCTACAAACAAAGGAAGCTCAACTCAAACAGTGGAGACTAGCATTTTCAAAAGCAACCCTAGAGACAATACCCACCAAATCATGGATGAACCCAAAAAGATATTGACCATCGCCGAAATTCTTCACGAACACACTCTTACGAGACTTCCAAATGGATGACATATTTCCTTCTAAACATATATCCAATACGTTGTTTTCCAAAGAAGCAGCAATTAAATTAACAATTAATTCTTCATCCTCGTCGTGTAGTAGATTAAGATTAGCCAACAAAATTTGTTGACGATATACAAAATCTGCAACGTACTTTTCCTCTTTTTTCAATTAATGCAATGTACTATTTAGTGACTACATAATGCAATGTACTATCTTGTTGTTTTTTATATTATGCAATATGCGTTAAATCAGCTTAACGACGTCAAAAAACTTAACGAAAATATCGACATCTGTTAGAAAAACCAACCCATGTTAAATCCACCAATATTTGTTAAGAATACTAACTCTTTCTCTCTCTATCTTCATCTTCCCTATCTTCAAATTAGTATTTGAAATTGTAATTGAAGCCTACTCTTTATTTTGAAAACCAGGATCGATCTTTGCTATTACAATAGTTCTGCTATTACAATAGTTGATATGCATATTTTGGAGTTGATATTCACGTGATTCGCTAGACGTGTATATTTAGATAGGATTTGATGCATATCCCTTCTTTTATTTCCCGAGATATACCAGAGTCCTTCCATAATTAGCCTCTAGTACAAGTAGTATATATGGATCATACTTGTGATCAGTTTATTAATTAAGAAGAAAACAAAAATATCAAGAAAAAATAGTTCATGAGGAAAAGAAATTCACAAAATTTTGGGGGAAACTAGTTTCCCCCTAATGTTAAAAAAAGACCTGTTTTGGAAGTGGGTATATAAACCTCTAAACCGGTTCATACAATTCTCTTATTCATTTTTAATAGCGAGAACCGGTTGAAAAGGTACGAGTCTTTCTCTCTCCATCTCTAACCGTGCTCTCTCCATCTCTCTCACTACTCTCTGACCTAACCTCCGTCTCTCTCACTCTCCGACCTAACCTCCATCTCTCTCACTTTCCGACTAACCGTCGCCGTCGCTATCTCCATCTTACTCTCTCTCAGACCTAACCTCCGTTCATACTCACTCTATTTCACCCGATTTCACTCGATTCCAATCACAATGAGGATAAAAAGAGCAGCGAATCCCAAAGCAAAGAGATATGTAATGAAGAAGAGGACGGGTGTGATGGAGGTATGTGTCGATTTCAAGATTTTTCTGTTGATTCTCACTCTATTTTGTTCGTTTATTGTGTTGATTTCTAGCATTTTTGTTCGAATTTTGTAATGTTTGATTAGGTATGTGTTGATTTCAAGCTTTTTTCTCTTGATTCTCACTCTATTTTGTTCGTTTATTTGTTTGATTTCTAGCATTTTTGTTCGAATTTTGTAATGCTTTGATTAGGTATTTTTGAGTGTTGTTTTCAACTTGATAATTTTTACAAGAACAAATTACATGTGTTCTTTGTAATTTTTGTAGATAACTACCATTGCGTGATTGTTTTTGTTCATTTTGTCTTTTTGTTTTTGTGTTGATTTTACAGACTGTTTTTTAAACACTGAGACTTATGTTTTTATATGTAAACTTGATGTTTTGATAGTTAGACTTGATGTTTTTATATAGAAACATGTTGTCATTTACAAACCTATCAGTTCATGTTTTGATACTTAAACTCAATTTTTTTATACTTAAACTTGTTGTTTTTTATTGTTATAGCCAGATGTCAATAGTGATTCTGAATCGGACTATTCTCCTGAGGAACGATTTTCTTCTACATCAGCATCATCAGATGGGGAAACAGAGATACCCGATACAACTACAACCAGTTTACCCAATACAACTTCAACCAGTGAACAAGTAATAGATGGGGAGGATGTGGTGGGGGGAAAATCTAAGAAGAAAAGAAAGGCTAGGACTAAAAAGATTGCTAAGTCTCGTAGTCAAGTATGTATAATCGATGGGAAGGAAAAACAATTTTTGCATACGTGTACACCAAGCAAGGTTGTATTGCTAAAATTAACAGATAATCAGATAAAGGACGTCAAATCTATTGGGTTTGGCTCTTTGTTGGATTTGAAAGTTGAGAAGCTTCCTGTTGGGATTGTCCATTTTCTTGTTCAAAACTTTGATGCAGATACATATGTGCAGACAGTCAATGACAAGGAGTCATATACATTGACAACAAATGATGTCTTTGACATATTCTGCCTTCTCAGGAACAAGAGGAATCTGAAAATACATGCATTGAGCAATGAAGAAGATTTGGCTGTGAGAGAGAAGTATTTTAATTGTGGACATTTTAAGAGAACGAAAGAAGGAATTCGTTTGTCATGTATTGAAAAACGTCTGACTCACGATGATTTGAAAGATGGAGGTGATGAGTTCAAGAGATTGTATGTTCTGCATGTGGTTGGTCATCTTTTGGCTCCTATTATATCAAAACATGTTGACTTGTCATTGTTGGGTATGCTTGAGGATGTTGGTAATATTCAAAAGTTTGATTGGTGTGATTTATTTTGAAGAGATTGGCCAAAGGCATCGGTAAGTATAAGACAGCTAAGAAGAACATGAGGGGCTGCAGTGGGTGCGTGCTTGTGCTATTGTTAGCATACTTGCACAGATTCTCGTTTCAAGGTGTAAGAGAACCTTATCAAAGGCCTTTGATTCAACATTGGACCATTGAAAAGCTCAAGAAAAGAGCTAATGATGAGTCAAAGAAAAAATTGTATGGAAAAAATCTTAGGTCAACAGATTCTTATCTAATCAGTAATGATGAAGATGATGTTGATTTTTGATAGAAGACAATGAAAACACTCAACGAGAGGAGATTAGAGAAGAAGTTGGAGGAGAAGAGATATCAGAAGATGGAAGGACTGTGCGGTATTCTATTCCAGAAGGCTGTCAAACAAACAAGGAGATACAAGCACTGGGTTATGATGTAAGTTTTATTGTTTATCAATAGTCAGTTTTCATATCTGGACTTGATGTTATGATATTTAAACTTGCTTCTTTGATATGTGAACTTTGTCTTATTATATACAGACATGTGTTCTATAACTTGTTTCATATGCAAACTTTTGATATTTTTCATACATAAACTTGGTGTTTTCATGTTTAAACTTTCTGTTTTCATGTTGTACTTGCTGCTGTACTTTCTTTTTCACAAGTTTATGAATAGGCTTAACTTTGTTTATTTAGGGCATCTCCAATGGACACTATATTTCACACTATAACACTAAAATGCCCACTATTCATCCCTCCAATGGACACTATATTTTACACCAAATTTGGTGTAAATGAATAGTGTTACACCAAATTTGGTGTAACACTATTCATTTACACCAAATTTGGTGTAATAGTTTCACTTGTCACATTTAGTCCCTCTAAATTTTAAAAACTCACACATTGTAAATTATGTTAATTAACTTATATGTTAATAAATTATATAATATATTTTACTTAATTATAAAAGTACAATGCATAAAAATAATTATAAAAACATAATATTATATCATCTCAATTAAAAGAGAGGGGTTTATATGTAAAATCATAGACTTCAAGTATTGTTTGTGTAACAATGAGTGTTAGTGGAAAAATGAGGTGGATAGAGAATATTCCTTTTTAGTGTGAAAAATAGTGTGATACATTGGAGAAGATTTTTATTTAGTGTAACATTGGTGTAAAACTTACACCAAATTTGGTGTTCTCCATTGGAGATGCTCTTATGTGTAGTCTTCCAAAGAGACTATGGTTATTTTCAAGAGAGATATGGAAGTGATAACTCATGCACTAATTGAAGGACTTCAAAAAGTCGGAAAGGAAAGGAATGATAAGGAGCAGGAGAGGGAGAATGAGAAGGAGAATGAAACTGTTGATGAATCTCCAGGATCCAGAAGTTTCATCAAGTCAAGATTTTTATAATGCTCCTGGGTTTTTTGAGGCTATTGATCCTGTGACAATGTAATTGAAGAAGAGGGTCAAGTGGATGAACAAATTAAAAAATGGACCAACATTTGATCTTCTAAGTGATTCTGATGATGGTGGTGGCAATTGGGATGGTGGGAATGATTTCACAACTTCTGATGCAGCTGGTGTTGATGAGGAGAGGGAGAATGAGCATGAGAGGGAGTGTTGGTCCCAAAGACACAACAAGGGTATGAAAAGAGGCTAGAGGGGGGGGGTGAATAGCCTATTAAAATTTCAACCCTTTTTCAAATTCAACCAAGTGCTTACTCTTGAATATGCGGTCAAGTTAAAACCACACGGTCAAGGGGTAATATGCACAGCGGAAGTTTTCGTTAGAAATGGGAAAGGTTGGTTTTGACTAAAATCTCTAAGTAGGAATACCAGCACTCACGGTCAACCAGGTTGCGGTCGAGTGAGTCCGGTCGAGGGTGAAGTGCGGTCAAGAGATTGCGGTCAAGAGGTTGAGATTGAAAGTTGTGTCTTGGAAGTTTTGGCAAAAGATAAGTTAGTCAGATTTAACTTAGGCAATGTGGAGAACAAACAAACAATTCTCAGCAAGTTATTAAATCTGAAAGATCAAAACACTAAACGACAAACAAAGTTAATATGAACAATGAAGAACAAGATGAACAATACTTGAAAGTAAATTTGCAGAAAGGTAAAATGACACAAGTATTTGGAAAGGTTCGATCTGTTAAAAAGATCTACGTCCTTTACCAAGATGGTCAGTCTTGGATTTTGAATGGAGGTATATATTGATTCTTGAGTGTACAGATTACAGAGATGAAGTATTGAATCAACACCTACTTTCTATGAAGAACAAATCCTAGACTTAGACCAGTGTATCCCTTTTGATTCAATCTAAGTGATTGATCAATTGGGGTGAGTGTGTGTAAGAATCTGAAGCTCTTTGAAATCTATATGATTTAGAGCCTAAAGAATCTATATGTTACAAGGCTTGAGATGACTTGAATGTTGCTGGAGATCTTGAAGGTTTGAAGGTGAGTTCTTTGAAGATTCAAAGGATTCTGGAAATCTTGAGTATGATCTTCAATCACCAAGTATTTCAACATCAATTTCTCTTTTAGAATCTCCGCTTTTCAATGAAGAACTTAAGGGCTATTTATAGCCTTGAATGAGAAAATAGCTGTTGGATTTACTTGGGCTCCAAGTTGAAGGACAATGAGCTGTTGAATTCTGATTGGAGCTCAATCTGAATTTGTCCTTTTTGCAGATAAGAGGTGGTCCCACTTAGATGAATTCAAATTTGAATTACTTGGGATCCAAGTTCTGCAACGTTCTAAACTAACCATAGTTTGACCATGGTTAAGTTTGAACAAACTTGGGTTCTTGAACTTCTGCTCCTGCGGTCGATACTTGCGGTCGAGACTCTTGCGGTCAATATGCCTAAGGGCATCTGCGGTCGAGGAGTCAAATGTGACCTGTCAAGATATGCCACAAAGCTCACGGTCACTGACTTCCGGTCAAGTGATTCACGGTCAAGTGAATTCACGGTCAAGGTCTTGACCACTAAAATTTCCAGACTTAGAAAATTTCAGCCTATCAATCTAAAGCCTATACTATCAAAGTGGACTATTCTAAAAATGAAGTTTAACACTTATTACAATATATCCTAAGTCCACAAAGATAAAATTAGGTTATGGATCAATCAAATCTAGGTAATAGGAGTGGTTAATAATAAGCATACCCAACAATCTCCCCCTATTTGATTGAGACCATTACCTACTATAACAAAGGCTAATTCATTGTACTTGGTAATAACATGTTTTCAAGAAAATAATATTTTATTAATTTCATGCCCCAAGTCAATGTACACTCTAAGCCAGTGTCATAGATTTCTATCAGCCTAAAAAGATAAAAGGATACTAATCCTAGCAAGATAGACATATAAGGTTTGAATGCATTTTAGAGAGAATAACAATAAGTATGCAAATGCATCAAACAATCATTCAAGAGGTACTCCACAAAAATATAACCATTGAAGTGAGGGGAGCAGACAAAAGAGAGATTAGAGTTTTACAATCCAAATAAAACAGAAATAAAAATTGTTTAGACAAACATCAACAAATTGTTTCAAATGACCACATACGGTCATATTCAAATGGTGGGATTAACCAAGATATGGATCTCCTTTAAAGTAGCAAAGATTAGTTGAGAGGCCAACCAGGTATGATGATGGGATCTTTGAGATCATTGATTTCGAGGAAGTCCATGTTCACGGTTGGAAATTCAAAGCTGTCTTCACCTTCATCTTCATCAGCAGCAAGTCTGTTCCCATGTCCGGTCGCTGGATTTTGAGATGAGGAGCCTTGAGATCCAGCAATGCTATCCACGGTTAATTGAAGAGTTGAAATTTTGTTAATAACTTCCTGCACATTTGAGTTAGCAATCTCATAAATTCTATCAATCTTGGAAGTTTGACCTTCAAGCCGTTGGGTGTGGACTTGCATAGCTTGCTTCATAGCTTCTATCTTAGGCGTGAACTTTTCCGCGACCGATAATAAACCAACAGAAACACTTGCGTTGATTTCCGCTTTGAGAGAGGTCTTGATCTTATCCATCTTCTCAAATAGAAAATTCTTGTTGCCTGTCATCACCTTTGACATTTCTTTACCAGCTTCATCAATTGTCTTGACCAGTGAACGGTCAATGGAATTGGATTGTGCCTTGAGTTCCTCTTTAAGATCAGCACGGGTGAGAGAAGCGGTAGAAGTGGATGCGGTCATGGCAATGTTGGGATTCACGGTAGCTAGGCTTTCAAGGATAGCCTTTGTTATGTTCTGACTCTCCCCCTTAATGGTCTCAACAACAGAAGTCTTGAGCTGATCAACCTCATTCTGCATCTTAATTTGGTTTGCAGCAAGCTTTGCAATCTCACCCTGAGTATCAAGGTTGATCTGAGTCAAGAACTCAATAGCAGTTAAAATGTGAGCCATTTGATCGACCGTACCAGAGGCGGTCAGTGGAGCTGGAGTAGAATGAGGGGCGAGGGAGCAGGAGACTTGGTTAATACATCATCATGGTCACTGGGTACACGGTCGCCATCTTGACCGTGACCCTGAAGCTCAACATTAGTGGACTTGCCTTGTTCAGCGGTCGCCTTAACAGGACGCACTTGATCATCATTACTAAAATCAGGACTGTCTATATTCACAATTTTCTCAACATGTTCAACATCACCACTTTCAATATCTTGATTACCAGATTCACCACTTGATTCTACTAACTCCACATCATCTGGTTCATCAACTAAGTGAAGAGTGTGCTTTTCTCTTTGACGTTGAGGTTGAGTAGGAGGGACATCAATATCCTCATCACGGTCGCCTTGCATAGGTGAACCGGATGGAGTGAAGACTGGAGATGCGGTTGAAGGAGGTGGTCTTGAAATCTTGGATTTCTTTGCTGTTTGATCGGGACTTAGAGAAAGATCTCTTTTCTTGGATTTCTCCCCCTGAGACGAAGCGGGGAGTGCAGAAGACTTTGACTTGAAGGATTTTGATGGAGCGGTGGTGAGGACACGGTTGGTTTGGAGACCGTTGATTGGAGATGGGAGCGGTAGACTTGGTTTTTAATGGTGCGGTAGGAGGATATTGGAAGGAGACTTATCGGTTGAAGGTTCCTTGATGACAACTCCAGTCAATGGTCTTGGTTTGTGGAGGAGCGGTCGATGCACTGGCAATTCCTTTGCCTTTAACCTTTCTTCTAGATTCTTCCTCGTCCTCAGCTTCTTCATCATCATCATCATCATGGACAGATGAGGACTTCCTTGGTGCGTCAAGTCTAAGGCTATTCTGGCAGCTTTGGTGTAGGCAGGAGGGATGTATTTTTCTCATTTTGTGCTCAGGTTTCACGATTTCTGTATTCCTGGTATTGATCATCACCAAAACGTTTGCGGTAGGTAGATCTCATGGTCGATATCAAAGACCTTGGATAGAGAGATGGAACTTTGGCATCTTTATCTCGGTTGATATCCCTTCTGAGTTCAGGAATAATTTAAACAACAGAGAAAGGAACCCGTGAGTTTTTCTTGTATTTGGTGGCGGCCTTTTCAGACATCAGCTTCTTATAATCAGAAATGTGATCTAACAGGAGATCATATAGAATCTTGGGCCAGTTCATCTTCCTGCCTAGATAGATTGCAGTAACAGCCTCCATTGAGTGGTATTGAAATTTCCATGATTACCACTCTTGCAGAGCAGACCGTGGTCCAACCAAGTGACCAATGTAATACATCACCTCTGGAAAGGTTTTCCGGTAGGGCTTGCACACGTCAGTAGAATCCAATCAATCTCATGGCCAATCCATCATATTCTTCGTCAGATAGAGAGATAGGAGCCTCATTGTCAATGTCAAGGCAAGGTGGCAGTAATGTCAGTGTAGTCGATCTCTATCTTGTGACGTAAACTTCTGCGGCAATCCAGTTAAGAGAATTGTTTGCTCATTCTCGTCCTTTGATTTCCTTCGCGGGTAGAATAAAATTCTCCGACGCGGCAAGGTAGTGACTGTTTGATTCATATGAAATAATGAAGATGTCTGATTTTCTTCATTCTTTGATCAAGGCCTCCCAATAGCATCTTTCTGGAGGTCTTCATAATCAATAACGCAGCCAGGAATAAAAGATTGCTCTTCCTAAAACGA
>JAOWBW010003108.1:0-40706 GCA_026119855.1 Campanula takesimana | reverse complement strand
ATTTAACTTTGTTGTTTGTAAGAATGCATCTATGTAACTATTACAAGATCATCTTTCATTCCATCAAAGATCAAGAATTCATACGTTAGTTCTTCACAAGAACATAAGGGTGTTTCTTATCTAGTGACTACCACTAGTATCCGATTGGTATCATCTCATCATACTCCAAGTATATGAGACTCCAGTCTTAGTACATCAAGATGGCTCACATGATAGATCCAATTTCCGAAGCATATGGAATCCTAATCATGTACTCTTACTCATTAGTCTTCCGATAAGACTAAATCTTTCAAGAGTAGTGCCATTAGACTTAGCAAGTAGCCTCTCCAAGTCTTGCATAGTGAACTTTTCACTATATTGTCTATATTAGTACTTTGACTTTAACCAATCATCATTTTCATTTATCTCCATAAATTAGAATTTCAAGGATATAAGCGGCTTTATCCAAGTCTTCATTTAGAAACTCTTTCAGAATGAATTATATGACAACCACATATATTAGACTAGAATAATGTTACGCTCCCACTAAATTTATTGTAATCACAAAGTCTTATCTTTGATGAATTCAAACTCTTTGAATACTACATCAAAATGAAATTTCACTCCAAGTAGTTTGCTTCAATCCATCTCTGATTTCTGCAACTTGCATATTTTAGAATTTATGGATCAATCAAAACTTTTAGGTTGTATCAAACACATCCTAAAGTAAGTTCTTGTTAAAGAATATAGTTTTGACATCCATCTGTCATATTTTCATATTCAAAATATGAGGTCATGACAATTTGAATTCTAATAAAATTAAGCATGACTACGGGTGATAAAGTTTCATCATAATCGACATTATGAATTAACTTTACTCAATTAGTCCGTGCTTTATCAATATGCATCTTGCGATCCATGTCCGCTTTCTCCAAAAAACTCATTTTCTATCCTTTGGTTTTTAAGCCTTAGGTAGAACAATCAAGTTCGAAACTTGATTATGATATATTGATTACACTTTTAGATTTTATGACTCCAAGTCATTGATCCAAATCCGGAGCGGACTTTGCATCTTGATAGGTAATAGGTCAATCATTCGCAACACATGATATTTGCATAACTGATAGGATACTATCCATAACAAGAAATATTGATTTCTCGTAATAGAAAGTAATTACGAAGATATCAATACTTGAACGAATTTCCACAACTCCTTGTGAAAACTTTGTTCAACTTCCATCTTAGGTTCTATGTCATTTTCTGGGTCTCGAACTCTTCGAGATACATCACTCTCACTAGTTCTTTAGAGATAAACGATTTATCTAGAAAGTGCTATTTAGAGTAACAAACGATTTGTTCTCTTTAAAAGGTGTAAAATCAATATCATTAAGATATCCCATGAAAATACATTGATTAGATTTGGGTGTGATTTGTCCAGACAACAATTTTCTCAAAAGCATCACATCACAAAACTTTATGAAAGACACACAAAGTTTTCTTTCATTCATATCTAATATGGTATCAGTCGAACCTCCTTAGATGAAACTCAATTTTGTGTAAACGCGGCTGTTTCCAGCACATAATCCAAAGGTTAATTAAATATCAATTTTACTTATAATGAGTAAAAGACAACAGTTAGCAGACAATCTGCAGATTTCTTTAAACAAGGGCCGTACGGCTTAATACTAGGCGTATGCCTAAACAGCAGCCGTACGGTTATTGTTTTCAGATTCTTTTTTTCTTATTCTGCAGACTTTCTGCAGAATTCTCATCAAGTCCATGGTTCAAATATTCATTACTTTGATCAGATCAAAGTACACAAATAATTTTGCCATGAGATACCGAAATCTTTTTCCAAGCATTGTTACTTTCGTGAACTACATACATCAATATGTATAAGTACAAAAGAGTATTTCCTTTTACTACTAATTCGTAAGAGGTGTCTTAATTAATAATCAAGATTCATATATATCACATGATTCGAAATCATGTGAATTTAAAAGTCTGCCCCATAGAATTTTATATATGTGTTTCTTTCTATTGATATAGACATCAATGCTTTAAGAATGTAACTCTTACATCCTTAGATTCAGATTTCCATTATTTACGTTATACTCATTATTTTGTTCTTCCAAGATAAGGATATAAAGTCCCACTTATATGATTAGCAATACAATAAAGCAAATCATATTTAATAGAACATTTTCTTATTCGAAATAAGAAGTATCCATAATCTTCTAATGAAGAAAAGAAATAATATTTCTACTTAAAGTAGGAACATCACAACATTTGTTCAAACAAATATGAACCAACTAGGTAAAGACACTTCACAAGTTCCTATGATTAATGTTGCAACCATTGCATCATTATTAATACATATGTTAATCTTTACATTCCTTAAGTTGTCTTTTTATTTCTCAAGTCTTACACATTTTTACAAATGTGGGATCCATATCCAATATCCAATACCCAAGAACTTAAATGTAGAAAGATCAACATAAATACTTGAAGTGGTAGTCCTACTACACTTCCTTTTGATATTTTAATTCAAATTATAATTTCTCCAATGGTCAATCTTATTGCCAAGGTAGAAGTTACATCCTTTGGATTTTAGGTTTAGCGACAAATATTTCATTTAGGCTTGACAACTCTTATCTTGCCTTTATCTTAAATCCTTGTCCTTATTAACCTTTAGAGTTTGAGAAGGTTTCCATTTGATATTAAAACTTAGCATTTTAAACATCAAATGTCGCTTGTGAATTAATATCAAATCCTTTGTTAGTTCCAAACTAACTTGATTATCTAGCCATGTAAGGCAATCAATATGTCTTTCCATGTTCAAAACATGAGAACTTATTAACTTACCTATCAATCATCACATGAATGTTAGGCTCTAATCAATCTCAAACTTTTCTTGCCTTTCTTGCTTGTAGGAACGCTTCCTACGTGAATGCTTATCACATAAGCATTCTTATGTTTTAGATACTTCTAAAGTTCTAAACAATTGGTAGAAAGTCATAGGACAATTGACACCTATAGAATCATCCACATGTTTCTAATCAATGTCTTTGTCCATCCTTAAGGCATTAGGTTTCTTAGGAATAGGATTTATTAAAAATTCATAACTTTCGTTATTTCTTAAGAACAATTCTTAAGCTCATGACTAGGTCAAGGAAGTTAATCTTATTCTCTTTAAGTGGGGTTAATCGCAGTAATTATAAATGATTATAGTTTAAGACATTCTACAAAATATGCAAATAAATATACACATATATTTCATACCATTATCATTTAGAGACATATAATGTATTTCATAAATACTCACACTAAATTATACACCTTCAAATACTATAATGTATAATATAATTTAAGAGGGCTAAGATCCGTATTTCACCCAACTTTGAGTCGGCTAGGGCACGACTGCTCAAAATCAAGTTATTTAGGTAGATAACTCCTTATCAATCACATCATATGTGACTCTTAGATCCTTTATGATATTTTAGGCATCTTATGTCTAACATGTTTTAATCTCATCTGTGCCTTAGGCCCAAAACTGTTTTGATAGCCCAATTAAGTCAAACCATTTTAAACGTATAGGAATCACTGTTTCCTCATCTTGCTCATAGATGAATAGAATTAATGCACCTACGCTAGGGCGTAACCCACATGAAACTACCCACGTACTCACAAATGTTTTAATCATGGGTTGGCACAAGACTTAAGTTTTGAAGAAGGTTCTTTTACATAGAGACATGCATCATATATTTAATTATGTCAAACATAATATAATATAGTCTTTGCATAATTTATGTCAACTAATCAAATTAATTAACAGAAGCAAAATCTTGTGATTTAATTATGAAGCAACATTATGGGGACGGAATCTAAATTATCTGTAAACAATTTACAGATTGGATATTTCATTCGCATTCCCAGAAACAAGGCGTAAGCCTGCCATTGGTGCATGCAATGAATTAATCCAAATTTAGTTTCCTTCTCTTGCAAACAATTTTCACTTTGCTCATATGGTTAAATTCTGAAAATTTGTTTCTGCAGAACATCTATATATTGAGAGCACAAAACGTACGGTCAAAACTAAGCCAAAAGGCATCCACAATCCCATACTAGGATCAAGAACCAAGTAACTTCTCTATACGATCGAAACTAAGCCAAAAGGCATCCACATTCCCGTATAGATTGTTCACTTATTTTGAGACCTTTTCATTGTCTCTTAATCTCATAGATTACAGCAATCCTAAACTCTTTAGAATTCTGATTTCTGCAACTTTCTGGATTTTTCGATTGAAAACTATTTCAGGAAACATGGTTTTGAAAACCAGCCATCTGAAACCAGATTCGATTTCTGATTCGAATTCTGTAAATGATTTACAGAACAATCAGAAAATCCAGAAAACAAATCAATCTGCCCAGAAAAACATAGACAGCCGTACGGCTGGTATGGAGGCGTACGCCGCCCATGCCGCCGTACGGTGATGATCCTCAGATTCCCCAGATTTCCAGAATTTCAAAAATTCGATCAATCCTAATATCTTGTTCATACATAATCAGATTACAGAAAACACCCATCTAATTCATATAATCAATAACCAATTTATTCCACATACAAATTAGATCAAGATCATCAATAAATATAATCTAATCATAACATTATAATCTAAGCATGTGATTATACATATGAATCCAATTAATATTACAATCATATTATCCCCATACTCATGCTCATAAATTTTATATCGCATATAAAATTCAAATCACACATTCATCTTTATCATCATATAAAATTCATATAATCGAATTACATAATTTAAACATGATGTATTAAAATAATCCTTCAGTCACTTGTTCACCGAGCTCAGCTTCTTATAGTTGGCTCCTCTATAATAAAACCTTTTGTTATGTCTGTTGGGTTTTGATGCACCATGCGCAGCAGAATAAAACATAAGATCAAACACCATGAGCCCGGATACGTGCATGTTGATTAGATTAAATACAAGATGAAATAAAACATACCCTTGAAGATCGAATCCATGAACACGGACTTTGAGGTGCTAACGCAAACACCCTCTATCGGTATCCACACGTCGAACGGATATCAAGAACACCTTCTTGATCTGGATTTCTAGACCCAAAGCTTGATGAAGAAACTATTTCTTCGTAGGAATTATCCTGCTTCATTGATTATTGTATTTTGATGATCATGGATCACAAAATAAATAATCCTACCTCTCTATAATTTATTGTTTCTAAAACAATGGTTATTGATTTCCAAAATTAACATTAGAGGCTGTCAAACCCGGCTGCATATCTTATACGAGGGTCTGACCTAATTCCGTTTGAGATCGGGATTCCTTGTCGTACAAGAAAACTGATCAAATTGTACAGTTTCGGGGAGGGAGACGTACGGCTCACTAGGAGCCGTACGGAGCCCAACCTGCCGTACGGTCACTTCAGTAAAATCCCATATTTTTCCTTTTTCAAATCCGTTCTATTGTGTGTGACCCAATAGGATTGTACTAAGTTGGCAACGAGTCCGAACGAGTCAGAACCCGTAAGTCATAAGCGGAATCTAGCAAGCCATTATGTGTTGGGTTTCCAAGTAACATGCGCAGCGGAATATAGCAATTAAAATTTTAAGAAACCCAAAGCCATGGATCCGTTCATATGATTAAATCAAATACAACAAGATGAATGGAGGAATAACTGACCCTTGATGGCTATGAATTTTTCTCTTTGGTCTTGGTGGAGATCTTGAAGCTTTATCACGAACAAATCACGAACTTTGTAAGATGATAAAATTCACCCTCTAGCGGTATCCACACTTCGAACGAATATCAAAGGAACTTCTTCGATCTTGGTTGCTAGACCAATAATTGTAAAACACGTTTTCACAATTTAATAAAGAACTATATGGAATTTATTTGTGAATTATTTTGTTCCACAATCAATGATATCTTAGAACAAAATAAAATCTCTCTCAAACTCTTTGAGACTCACAAAAGCACTTGTTTATATGGTCTGGCCGAATTGGGGTTTTTATACACAATTAAGACCTATTCTAAATAGGTAACTTGTGCCAAAACCTTTCCTAATCGAATTAGGAATTTTCCTGTCGGCAGCACCAGGCGCCCGCCTGCAAAGGACCAGGCGCCCGCTTGAATGACCAGAAGGTCCAGGCCATTTAGAAATCATTCAGGCGCCCACCTGGTTCAACCCAAGCGCCCGCTTGGTTGACCAGGAAGCCCAGAATAATTCCAGAAATTCCCTTGAGGTCCTTCGACCCTAAATTCCAATATAGTCCTCTTATTTAAAATTCGTTCTATTGTGTGTGACCCTCTAGGATTATACTAAGTTGGCAATGGGTTCAAACATGATCCCATAAGATATGATTAGGTTCTAGCAAACCGTCATGCCTACCCAAATAGTATAACTAGATACAAGTTTGCATTCCTTTAGAATATGTCACAATCCCTTTGTCCATGATGCCATTGAACACAAGTCATGGTCAAACAGTCAACTTGTTTTGTTCAATACTTTCTCGATTCCGAATATGTTGATAATTCAAATGCTATTGATCCAATCAATCCATTTGAGTCCGGCCGAACATTTCATCAACATCATTCCTTCGAGGGGCCCAAGCTTGACATCTCTCCGTGGAGGGACAAATCCATTTAGCTTATTATTCTTCCCAACGGGAATCCGATTATGCCAATCATACCCTTTATAACTACCCGGTTAAAGGTAGCGTTTGAATATGTCAAACATAATGTTCATCAAGTGGAAGACTATAATAACTTCATGTCTAAGGATTCAAATGACATAACTAATATGAGATATATGTACGACATAGACCATGACATAAATCTCATACAGCGGGTCATGTCCAGTACTTTGTTCCAAACAAGTACCCATAAATCTAACATGATCATCCCATGATCATTTAGCCTTTATACTAGTGCTTAACAAGCACTAGGGAAGGGGATTATTATAAGTAAACATGAACAACAATAATAATCAAAACATCTCTTTATTGATATGAAATAAATGATAACAATTACAACGTTTATTAAACGTGCCTAGGGCACCACTACCAACAATCTCCCACTTGCCCTAGGCCCAATCTCCCATGTATCTAATACCCATGGACCTAACATGACCATCATGTTTAGCTTGTGGAAGTCCTTTTGTTAGCGGGTCCGCAACATTGTCATCAGTAGGTACTCTGCATATATTACGTCTCCCCTATCAACGATCTCTCGAATGATATGAAAACGCCTAAGTATGTGTTTGGATTTCCGATGTGCTCTTGGTTCCTTTGCTTGAGCAATAGCACCATTATTATCGCAATAAAGGTCTATTGGATTAGCAATACTAGGAACCACTTTAAGTTCAGTTATGAACTTCTTAATCCAAACAACTTCCTTTGCAGCATCCGATGCATCAATATACTCAGCTTCTGTTGTAGAATCAGCGGTTGTACTTTGCTTGGAACTCTTCCAGCTACAGCTCCACCATTTAACATAAACACAAAACCCGATTGCGATCGGCTATCATCTTTGTCGGTTTGGAAGCTTGCATCCGTGTAAGCATTTACAACAAGATCATCTTCCATTCCTCCATAGAACAAAAAGGAGTCTTTAGTTCTTCTCAAGTACTTAAGAATCGCTTTTACAGCTATCCAGTGATTTTCGCCAGGGTCGGATTGGTATCTACTTGTCATGCTCAAAGCATAAGATACATCCGGCCTAGTACAAATCATGGCATACATGATGGACCCAATTGCCGAAGCATATGGAACATCATTCATTTTCTCACGCTCATCGTTTGTCTTAGGACATTGAGTCTTGCTTAGAGAAACTCCATGTAACACGGGCAAGGTGCCTCTCTTAGAATTTTCCATACGGAATCTTCTAATGACCTTGTCAATGTATGTACTTTGGCTTAAACCAAGTAGCCTCCTTGATCTATCTCTATAGATCTTAATGCCAAGTATATATGCGGCTTCACCCATATCTTTCATTGCAAAACACTTTCCTAACCAAGTCTTCACATACTGAAGTGTAGGAATGTCGTTTCCAATGAGCAATATGTCATCCACGTATAAAATAAGGAATAGCACTATGCTCCCACTAATCTTCTTGTATACACAAGGCTCATCTTCGTTCTTGATGAAACCAAACTCTTTGACCGATTTATCAAAACGGAGATTCCAACTCCTAGAAGCTTGCTTCAATCCATAGATGGATCTCTGCAATTTGTATACCTTAGAATCTTGTTCAAAACCTTCTGGTTGTGTCATATACACATCCTCTTGTAGTTTTCCATTCAGGAAAGCGTTTTTGACGTCCATCTGCCATATTTCATAGTCATGATATGCGGCAATGGCAAGCAAAATTCTTATAGACTTGATCATTGCTACGGGTGAAAAGGTCTCATCATAGTCAATACCATGAACTTGCCTATAACCCTTCGCTACAAGCCTAGCTTTGTAAGTATGCACCTTCCCATCCATGTCAGTCTTCTTCTTGAAGACCCATTTGCATCCTATGGTTTTTACACCTTCGGGCGCATCAATCAAATTCCAAACTTGATTGTCTT
The DNA here is from genome assembly GCA_026119855.1 of Campanula takesimana. Classification (NCBI taxonomy): domain Eukaryota; kingdom Viridiplantae; phylum Streptophyta; class Magnoliopsida; order Asterales; family Campanulaceae; genus Campanula; species Campanula takesimana. Next base: position 32,111 of record JAOWBW010003108.1, on the reverse strand, counting down.
GCATGGATTGTAATTCGGATTCCATGGCTCCAAGCCACTTGTCCGAATCAGGAGAAGACATCGCCTCTTGGTAGGTTGACGGTTCATCATTCTCAATGATTTCTACCTCATTACTATCCGTTACGAGAAATCCATATCTCTCGGGCTCGGATCGTAACCTACTAGATCTGCGAGTTACTTGTGTATTTTGAACAGGTTCCACAACTCCATGTGGTTCTTGTTCTTGTTCCACTATTGGTTCAATGTTATTTTCTGGGTCTCGAATTTCTTCAAGATTTATTTTACTCCCACTGATTTTTTTGGAGAGAAACTTTTTCTCTAGAAAGACACCAGTTCGGGCAACAAACACTTTGTTGTCTTCACGGTTGTAAAAGTAATATCCTCTAGTTTCCTTAGGATATCCCACGAAAATACATTTATCAGATTTGTGTGCAAGTTTGTCTGAGACAAGTCTTTTGACAAAAGCTTCACAACCCCAAATCTTCATGAAAGACAGACAAGACTTCTTTCCGCTCCACATCTCATATGGAGTCTTTTGAACCGATTTAGTTGGAACACGATTTAGTGTGAAAGCAGCGGTTTCTAGGGCGTAACCCAAAAGGATATTGGAAGATCAACTTGACTCATCATTGATCGAACCATGTCTAACAAAGTTCGATTCCTCCTCTCGGACACACCATTCCATTGTGGTGTTCCAGGTGGAGTCAATTGTGAAACTATTCCACAATTCTTTAGATGATCATCAAATTCTTGACTTAAGTATTCACCACCTCGATCTGATCGAAGTGCCTTTATACTTTTGCCAATTTGTTTTTCTACTTCATTTTGAAATATTCTAAATATCTCAGATGCTTCACTTTTATGTTTCATTAGGTAAACATACCCAAATCTACTATAATCATCAGTGAAGGTTATGAAGTATTGAAATCCTCCCCTAGCATTGCTACTTAATGGTCCGCATACATCGGAATGTATCAACCCCAATAAGGTAAAAGGTGTCTTAGTCAATTTTCCAAGAAGACACGACTCACAAGTTTCATATGACTCGAGGTCACATGAACCTAAAAGTCCGTCCCCATGGAGCTTTGAGATACACTTCTCATTAATATGACCAAGACGGCAATGCCACAAATAAGCATGATTTACATCATTAGGTTTATTTCTTATTTACATGATAGACATTGTCATTATTTTCATTCTTGACATCCAAGATATAAAGGCCATTAAATGAATTAGCAATACCATAAAGCACATCATTTAAATAAATAAAAAATTTCTTATTCTCAATAAGAAACTTAAAACCTTCATTATCCAAACAAGAAATTGAAATAATATTTTTGCTTAAATCCGGAACATAATAGCAATTGTTCAAAACAAGAACTAATCCAGAAGGTAAAGTGACTTCATAAGTCCCTACGGCTAATGCAGCAACTCTTGCTCCATTCCCCACGCGTAGATCTACTTCACCTTCTTTAAGCAGTCTCCTATTCTTTAGTTCCTGCACATTTAGACAAATGTGAGAACCACATCCGGTATCCAATACCCAGGAATCAGTGGTAGAAAGGAGAATATCTATCATATAGATACCTGAAGTCGACGCAGCCTTGCTGCCCTTCTTCTTCTTTTGCTCTTCCAAGAAAGCCTTGCAATTACGTTTCCAATGACCAATTTCTTGACAATAGAAACAAATTGCATCCTTTTGTGAATCGGGTTTTGCCTCAGAAGCCTTGGCAACCTTTGCCTTGCTTATTTTGGGTTTGACAACTTTCTTACCCTTTCATTTGGCACTAGCCTTCTTCCCATCATGAACCAAGAGCACGGGAGAACCTTTCTCCACAATTTTCATCTCTGCAGTTTTGAGCATCCCATGCAACTCAGAGAGATTCTTATCTATTCCATGCATGTTATAATTGATCACAAACTGATTATAAATTTTAGGCAATGAATTAAGAATGAGATCCGTGGCTAGCTCCAATGGGATTGGATAGCCAAGTTTCTCAAGGTGCTCTACATAACCTTTCATTTTAAGAAAGTGAGGACTCACTTGTTGCCCTTCATTCATTTTACATGTAGTGAATGCAACAATGGTCTTGTACCTCTCTTGCCTAGCTTGCTCTTGAAACATGGTTCTCAACTCCACGCCTATCTCATAGGCTTCCAAATGTTCCAAACTTTGTTGGAGTTTTGAACACATAGCAGCAAGCATGAGACAACTTACATCTCTAGAATTATTACGATGTTTCTTGTAATTGTCCCTTTCTACCCTAGGGGCAGTAGGCGGTGGTTCAGCAGGGAGAGGCCCATCGAGAATGTACAACTTATCTTCTTGCCTAAGAACGATTCTTATGCTACGGATCCAATCCATAAAGTTTGTACCATTCTCTTCGAGCTTATCCTTCTCAAGGATCGATCGCAACGACATTGATTGAGTGTTATTAGTCATTATCTACAAATATGCAAAAAAATTCCAAAATTTAATAAGTACCGGTTTTCATTAAAGAGATAAACAATGTATTTTTCAAACAAATACTCCCACTAAATTATATAACCTTCTTATACATCCAATGTATAATATAATTTAATTGGGCTAAGATCCAACTTTAATTTAACTTTTGAGTCCACGGAGGCGGACCGCTCAAAAACTAAATTAATTAGGTAGACAATCATGTCAATCATATCCCATATGATTCTTAGATCCTTTTTATGAGATTATTTGAGAAATCCAATTTCAAAAGGCATGTTTAATCTCATCTTTTGCCTAGGCCCAAAACTGTTTTGACGCCTAATTAAATCCGACCATTTTAAACGCATAGGAACCATTCAATTTAACGCACCTTGCAGATGAGGCAAGCTCACATTAAATTAATGAACCTCATCTTGCTCATACATGAATAAGATTAATGCACCTCGCGGAGGCGAACCCACATCAAGATTACCCATGCATAAACAAGTGTTTTAATCATGGCATGGCAAAAAAGGACTTAAAACTTTATTTGAAGGTTCATCACAAATAGCATATAACACATTTATGAGCACATAATATAAACATGTTACACATCAAGTTTAGCCACTAAATTAATCTCCATTAATTTAAGCATGATATTTATGTGTCATTAGTTTCTCTATAATTATGAGGATGAGACTATTTCAACTTTGGTTATTATCTTCAAATCAAGACAACAAGAAGTGCGGTCAAACTAAGCCATTAGGCAACCACAATCCCGCACTAATTTAAGAAACCAAGAAAGTAGTCCATGTGGCCGAAACTAAGCAATAGATGGTCTCGATGAACGTAGGCCAATTGCATTCACAATTCCACATGGATCTCCAAACTTTGAATCAAGAATTTTGTTTCTCAATTTTAGCAATTATGAACTCTTCATAATTCTAACTTCGTTTTATCTTTGAAACTTTGATTGCGATCAATTTTGGGAAACACAATCTCGATGAACGCAGATTAGCCATCCAAAACTTGAACCAATCTAGGAATCACAAGACTAAAACAAATAGGAAAATCAAACCCCAAAATCCACACACAAACCAACTACCCAAAACCCATTCCAGATCAGCAAGTCTGGACTGGTTCTGTTACTGGTTTTTGTTGGATTTATCGAAAAATTCCAGAATCAGATTTTGAACAAAATCAGAATATTCCATTCTGGCCTAGCGAGCGCGCGCCTGGTCCAGCGCGAGCGGGCGCCTGCAACGAGCGCGCGCCTGGTCCAGCGCGAGCGAGCGCCTGTATGGTCAGAATGGTATATTCAAGTTCGAAAATTTTGTCTCAAAATTAATTTTCCCCGATTATTAAAACTTTGATCTAATCAAAAATCAATAATCGAAATAATTCAGAATCCACCATAATTTTTATTGTGATTGAATCGTGCGATTAAAGTTGCAAAACAATAAACCACATAAAATCACAAAACACATAAACATCATATAATCCAATATTCATATCATGCTTGGCACATAAACAATTTATATACACACAACATGATCCAAGTTGAATTAATCAACATGAACGGGGCTCTGATACCACTGTTGGGTTTCCAAGTAACATGTGCAGCGGAATATAGCAATTAAAATTTTAAGAAACCCAAAGCCATGGATCCGTTCATATGATTAAATCAAATACAACAAGATGAATGGAGGGATAACTGACCCTTGATGGCTATGAATTTTTCTCTTTGGTCTTGGTGGAGATCTTGAAGCTTTATCACGAACAAATCACGAACTTTGTAAGATGATAAAATTCACCCTCTAGCGGTATCCACACTTCGAACGAATATCAAAAGAACTTCTTCGATCTTGGTTGCTAGACCAATAATTGTAAAACACGTTTTCACAATTTAATAAAGAACTATATGGAATTTATTTGTGAATTATTTTGTTCCATAATCAATGATATCTTAGAACAAAATAAAATCTCTCTCAAACTCTTTGAGACTCACAAAAGCACTTGTTTATATGGTCTGGCCGAATTGGGGTTTTTATACACAATTAAGACCTATTCCAAATAGGTAACTTGTGCCAAAAACCTTTCCTAATCGAATTAGGAATTTTCCTGTCGGCAGCACCAGGCGCCCGCCTGCAAAGGACCAGGCGCCCGCTTGAATGACCAGAAGGTCCGGGCCATTTAGAAATCATTCAGGCGCCCGCCTGGTTCAACCCAAGCGCCCGCTTGGTTGACCAGGAAGCCCAGAATAATTCCAGAAATTCCCTTGAGGTCATTCGACCCTAAATTCCAATATAGTCCTCTTATTTAAAATTCGTTCTATTGTGTGTGACCCTCTAGGATTATACTAAGTTGGCAATGAGTTCAAACATGATCCCATAAGATATGATTAGGTTCTAGCAAACCGTCATACCTACCCAAATAGTATAACTAGATACAAGTTCGCATTCCTTTAGAATATGTCACAATCCCTTTGTCCATGATGCCATTGAACACAAGTCATGGTCAAACAGTCAACTTGTTTTGTTCAATACTTTCACGATTCCGAATATGTTGATAATTCAAATGCTATTGATCCAATCAATCCATTTGAGTCCGGCCGAACATTTCATCAACATCATTCCTTCGAGGGGCCCAAGCTTGACATCTCTCCGTGGAGGGACAAATCCATTTAGCTTATTATTCTTCCCAACGGGAATCCGATTATACCAATCATACCCTTTATAACTACCCGGTTAAAGGTAGCGTTTGAATATGTCAAACATAATGTTCATCAAGTGGAAGACTGTAATAACTTCATGTCTAAGGATTCAAATGACATAACTAATATGAGATATATGTACGACATAGACCATGACATAAATCTCATACAGCTGGTCATGTCCAGTACTTTGTTCCAAACAAGTACCCATAAATCTAACATGATCATCCCATGATCATTTAGCCTTTATACTAGTGCTTAACAAGCACTAGGGACGGGGATTATTATAAGTAAACATGAACAACAATAATAATCAAAACATCTCTTTATTGATATGAAATAAATGATAACAATTACAACGTTTATTAAACGTGCCTAGGGCACCACTACCAACATTATGACTACCTAATTAGTATAATTTTAAAAGTCCAAAGTTACCTTATAGAACATATGACAATCCTTTTGTCACGCGATATCATATTGGACATAAGTCATGGTCCACGTCAACTTATGTTTCCAATGCTTTCTCGATCCCGAGTAGATTGATATGAGCAAATGATATTGAACACTTCAATTCATTTGGGTACGGCCGTACACAATCATCAATCTCACTCATCGAGAGGCCAAGCAGATATCTATCTTGAGAGAGGGACAAATCCCATCTTGACTTGTCATTCTTCCCTACAAAAATCCGATTATGCCAATTGCAGCCTTTATAACCACACGGTTAGGGGTAGCGTTTGAGTACGTCAAACATAATGTTCATCATGTGGAAGACCATGATAATCTCAGGTCTAAGGATATCAAATGATATAACTATTATGAGAGTTAATTATGACATTTGACCATGACATAAATCTCATAACGGGTCTATCGAGTACATTGTTCTTCAACAAGTACCCACAAGTTTAATCCGCATCCTATGCACAATAACCGTCATATGATTATCCATTAAACTCATGCTAGCCCTTCATAAGTGCTAGGGACAATGATTATTATAATAAACATGCAAAAGATACAATAATCGGGTTTGTTATCTCTATAACTATGAAGCTATGATGTAACACATAGGCCTTTCTCAAGGGCCTAGAGCATAATATCCAACACGAACCTCTCCAAATAGCTTGTTCATTGTTCTTGCTATTTATTTCCTGCTTACTTTAAATCTGAATTACTTCTTTGTTTGTTCTTATCAGATTGCTTTATATTGCTGCTGTGTTTGTTATTGCTTATTTCCTTAGTGTAGACACCCCATTTTGGACGTTCATTTATAATCATACTACTTCTGTGTCTCGCCTTTGATTTGGGTCAAAACTCGTTAAGTTGGACATGTTTCGTTAAGTTTCTGACTTACTCTGTTAGTCAGGGGCCAAAATGAACATTAAAACTGCTGCAGAGGGCAAAAATGTGATTCCAGCACATGGATGTCTCGTACGAGACATTGATGTCTCGTACGAGGTATCCCCCCTTGACAGTCGGGTTTTGGTCAGTTTCCTTTTTGATCTTAACCCCTTTTCTTGGCAAACACTCATGCAATCCGGGGAAAATCCCATGGCCGATTCTAGAGTCTAAATATACCTCTGTGGGAATCAAGTCTTGGATTCCCACCTCAACTTACCTTCTTGGCCAAAACCCTAGGTCCAAAACCCCTATAAATATAGTTGTTCTTGGCTAGAATGACTAATGGTGAATTAACGGTCAACTCTAGACTCCAAATCTGATCAAAGAAGCTCTCATAATCATCCCCTCTCTGATACCCACGAAATTTGGAAGATCAAGGCCTTTAGTCAAGGCCATCCATAGGATTCTTGAAGAAAATGCTTAGGTAAAATCTTTGCCTTCTATCTTCTCATCTCCTTCTTTGCTTTGAAGTAGTGTGATTCCATTAAAGGATCAGCCTAGAGCCTCTCCAATCCATTGAGATGGTCTCGAAGCACATGATCCGACATCCCAAATAAATAAGCAATTATTTATTTGTTTGTTTCTTTTCTTTTGGTACGTGAATGCATGATTTTGTAATTATGATGATGATTTCTTAGCAAGACCAATCCTAGATTGGGTAAATTGGGTTCTCCTTGACCTTCCCAATTCATAACTTAACCCCGAATCCAGACATCTCGGTCCGTGTTCCGACAATAACATGGTAGCGACACTCAAACCAACAAAAAGGTAAATCGAAGGACGAAAACGAGCCTAGAAAAGGAGAAAACCCTCGCGCGCAAACAGTGGTGACTCCGCTGGGGAAAAGATCACAGTAAGTGGGTTAGACTTGCTTCGAAAGAAATCATCGTTGTTTCAAAATTTTGCATTCTATACTGTAACCTGTTCCTCAACTGAGATGCCTCGTACGAGGGATCCCTTGTCTCGTATGAGACATCTCGGTTCTGCCCGGCTGATGTGATTCTCTGGTTTGAAAAAGGATTTTGTTTGGTTCAAACACGTGCACAGGGTTTCAGATCTGCTCTCCCCTCTGTTTCTGAAGTCTTAGGACCTTCCTAACGACGAAGAAACTCCCCATATATTATAAGGCTAACCTTAGTTTTGCAGGAGTACTTGCTAATTGTTTCATTCCTTGCTTTACGTGTGTTTGCCTTATGTGTGAACTACGACGGCCTGAGTTCCTCCACAAGAGGGAAACGTAGGCAGCCACTTGGCCCAGCCATTGCATGTTTTTGTTTTACTTTCAAAAAAAAAAACATTCTATTTTCTCCTTGTCACCTAGATCTTGACTCTCACACACGTGCACACATGTAGAATAATTGCACTACATACCCTATAAACCCGAGTCCCAATCGGAGGACGGATGTCGGTCAGCACCCCCATTCTAACGAATGGCCCTCGCCGGTCTCTCCAAAGATGGTGTACCCACTCCGTGACACGCTCTTAGACTGTGTTCATGGGGAGCCTTAGCCGTAAGCCTTGCATCAACCTCATGCATACATACTAGTTAATAAGACACTCCTCGAGACCGGTCGGTTCGATTCTTAGGGCTGTTTTAATCTTTGCCCAAGATAACGCATCTTTACAATCTGTAATCCTCCCTTGTGAATATGACGAATGTCCCTTCGGTTAAATGTTGAACAAAGAATTTTGAAAGAATGGAGAACCTCTCTACGGGAATCCGAGTTTGTGTTTTCCTACTTTCACTATTCTGTGTGGGATTGTGGATGCCATGTTGGCTTAGTTTCGACCACACCGTTCAACATGTCCCTTTCGGTTGTCCCTTAAAATTCACAAGGTTTGATTGCATTAATGCGTTGTTTAATAAAGTGGGAAACAACTACGGAATCACTTAGGTTTGGCTTAATTGAATGGTGGATTCCGATGAGAATATGGGACCCTTGCCCGAATTGTCTGTTTGGGAGAGTGCAATACAGGTGAAAAACAAGGGGCTCATATTTTAGGGTGATAGAATCCACTGTTCCAGGATGAACTAGAGTAGTAACCTCTCAAAATGGATTAAATTCCATCCGACCAATAGGATTAAAATCTGCAATCTGACTGTTAGGCTGGATGGCTCGTACGAGACATCCATTGTCTCGTACGAGACATCCTCCTTTTTCTGTGAATCTGCCGTGTTGGTCAACCCTGTTTCATAAAAACCGACTTGTTGGGACCCCAGCCTCGATTTGACACAGTTTCTGCACTCTAGGTCCGTCCGATCAGCAAAGTAGCTCCACACTCCCAACACAATCGCTCCAGTAATTTACATCCGTGATCCCGCGACCAAGAGAATAGAAAAGGTTGCAGTAATGGCCAGTACCCCCATCACTGACTTATAGACCGCCAAAGCCGTCATTGCACGACTTGAGCAGCAAGTAAGAGAGCAAGCCGAAATTGCCGCCCGTGAGAGTGATCGTCACGCCAAAGACATAGACACCGTCTTGCAAGAGCTCCAAGAACTCAAGAAGAGTAGTAAGAAGTCGAAAACCCCCTCCAAAGACGGGGAGTCCCATGCTAAGAAAAAGAATAAGAGGGATGATGACTCCGACTCTGATTCAAATACATCCGACTCTTCCTCCTCCTCCTTCGATGACGAGGATACTAAGGCAAGTGATAAGAAAAAGAAAGCTAGTGATGACACCAACTTCATCAACTCCGCCACTGCTGAGTTTCTTGAAAAGAGGTTTGCACATCTTGGTCTAGCAAAGGGCTCCATCATCCCATTTAACCCCATTGCACTTCGCAAGTCAATCACTAAGCTGCCACGAAAGTTCCGCACTCCTGACATAGCCAAGTTCAACGGTACTACCTGTCCCCGTGTTCACGTTGAAACTTACACTTGGGCCATGCTTCCGATGAAAGTTGATGACATCGTTTTGGCCCAAAGCTTTCCCCAAACTCTAGAGGGGGCGGCAAGGGATTGGTACATGTCTCTCCCCTTATCCACAAGGACCGATTGGGCTACCGCATGTGAAATCTTCCAAAGGCGCTTCGAGGACAATACTACTTACCGTCCCACTAAAAGAGACCTCGAACAAATCCAACAAGGTACTAATGAGACATTTGGTGACTTTGTCAAAAGATGGAGAGCAAAGCTCACTGAGATTGTTGATAGGCCAACTACGGACGACCAAATGCACATCTTCCTGAAATCACTCCGTAATGAGTATGAGGACCGCCTCTCCGGTACTTTCTTCCCAAGCTTCTCTGAACTTCATAAAGCCGGTCTTCGACTAGATGACATCTTCAAAAGTAGGAAAGAAGCCAAGAGATATGATGGATACCGCTACCCTAGCAAAGGCTCTACTAGCAAAGACACATCTGTCAATGCCATTGCTTTCAATAATCAAGGGAGGAGCAACTATTCCTCCGTCCCTCCACCCAACAAGGAAAAGAAGAAAGAGAGAGTCTACAACAAATTGGAAGGCATCACTCAAGCAGAGCTCTTCGACATACTCGTAGAAGCCGTTGAGGTCGCGCCAAGGAAGCCTCCTTCTACTCCAAGATAACTCCCCCCCCGAATCATGCCCATCATCTCTACTGCAAGTTCCACCAATTCAGTGGTCACGACACCAATACATGAAACCACCTCAAAGATGTGATTCAAGATCTGACACGCCCCCAGGTCCCGGGATCCCCTATTGGAACCTCGAACCTGGTGGGAGTGACTAACGAGAAACAAGAAGCTAACAAGAAACTGGATGACAACTGTTTAACAAACTGATATGATATATATACTCTAGAGTAAGGAGCTAAAGTAGCTCACATCACGAGTTCTAGACAAGAAAATTTAAACCAAACATGATTATACACAGCGGAAACATGCCTAGCACATATGCTGGCATTACAAGATGTCTAGAGAAAACAAGAGACAACAAGTCTACCCAAAAATACTGAGTTACAAAACCCATAATACATCGTCCTCACCAAAGTGTAAAAGGACCACGATTCCCAAAAGAATAACCACCTGCGTAGTAACCTCCTTGCTATGTCGAGCCTCACTGCGCACTATCACTAGCCTTCCTTTGATCTAAGGAAAACAATTAAACAAGAAACGGGGTGAGATAAATCTCAGTAAGCTATTAGATGCAACTACATGACATGTTATCATGCAATTCAAGTAGATACTCAAGTAATCATATATCAAGTATCATCAAGTAACAAGTATATGAGAGGCTAAGCCACTCATCAAGCAGCACATAAGGCTAAACAAGCAAGTTATAAGGATATTGCTTCCTTCCTTATTCCTCCCAAGAATACCATTGTTGTCGTAGCTTGTATTACTTTGACAATCACGATCAATAACAAGAAACTGATTATTCAATATATATCAGAAGACCCGGTAACCAGTGTCATTCCCAAGATCAAGACTCACGAGGTGTTCAAGAGTTTAGCATTCACTTAAGTCAGGCGTATTGCTCCAACCAAGGAAGCTATGCCCTTAGTATGGCCGGTAGTAAGGGGTCAAGCGCAAATACATAGGGACCCGATTATCACTTAAGCCCCAGCTCTCGCGATAAGCGTGAACCTATATATTTCCGAACAAGCAAGGAGAACCAGCTGGACTCACACAAGAATGTACAATTAGGTTTTTACTTGAACTACGGGAAAAGAACTAATCCAAAAGTAGTGGACTAGCTCAACAAGGAACATGCTTCAAGTAATCAAGAAGTCACCTTGTTATCAAGCAAATATATGCAATGTTTGCATAAACACATCAAGAACATGTCTCATACACGTTAGTGCTTGTTCATAGCACTTTCTAGTTCATTACCATACACATGTATTGGTGTCAAGCCATGTACAAGATTTTATTATCTTATATTCAAGTTATAATTCCAATCTTTGGACATTCAAGCATGTATAAGAGCTATACCTTTTTACTCTTACAAGTTCTTGATCCTATTCCTAGGATATTTAAAACTTTGTTCTAATGCCCCTAAGGTGCACAATCATTGGATTCAAAACAAGTATAACACATTAGTGCTTGTTCATAGCACTTTCAAGACATATAAAAGAGTTACTACTCTTATACTTAAGTTCTCATTGTAATTCAATAAGCACTCATGTTCAAGACCAAGTTCTAATGCCCCAAAAGGTACATAAACACTTGATAGGACATCTTATACTAAGTCTCTATGCCTTAGGAGAGGTAAGATTTCATTTCACTTTAGGTTTAAAACACTTTCATCAGGATAGGGGACCGAGCGGGCGCCTACTACTACACAGGCGTGCGCTTGGTCTAGGGTTGCAGGGCAAGCGGGCGCTCGGCGCCAACCAGGCGCGCGCTCAAAGTTCAACAGAGATTTTTGCACTAAAACGAGGCTAGCGGCGGGCGCTCAAGACAAATCAGGCGGGCGCTCGAGGCTGACCAGGCGGGCGCCTAGTGCAATTTCCAGCCAAAACCCAATTTCCTTCCAGGCTTACAAATTCTCCGTCCCAAGCGTAGGAGTAACTTTCTACTAACAAACTAACAATCTCAGAAGTGCACTAACATTGTTCAAGACACTTATTTCAATTTCTTTTAACATTTTACACAGAGGGTTATACTCCCTTTGTCCCAAAATTTCAAGTATCACAAAAATTACCCCAAACACGAAATTGACAAGCACAAGTATCAGGAATAACATATATGCATGTTATTACAAGCAAGGGGGAGCTAATAACTTACCTAGTCTGAAATCAAGGTTACCTAAATAAATTTCTGATCGGCCTGGAACGCTCTATTCAACGCCACGAATATTTATCCGGGATCGGAATCAAGAACAGAGGGATAATTAAGCTCGAGGAGTCGAGAATAGGGTAAAACTCTAACCCTAACTTTGAAACAGAGGAAAGAACGAGAAGTTTTTCAAGGAAAATGATTCAGAGAAGGGAGCAAACTAAGTTTATCCTTGGAAGTTTCAAAAATGACACTTAGGCCCCTCAAGATTCACTTTTAACAAAAAGGCCCCTAAAGTCATATTTTCGCAAATGACACAAAAGTCAAAACTAGACATTTAACCACCTTAATATTCTAAAGCAGTTAAGAATTTTACACAAGTAAAACTAACACATAATATGCAAATTCAAGTATTTAACAAGCAAGTCAATTATTTAACGAGATTAAGGATGGGCGTTACAAGATCTCATAGACTCTAAGCAGCTAGGGGTCCCTAATGTAGTGACAAACCCTCTCCCAACTGCGGGAGGAGGGATCAATGTAATAGAAATAGCTAGTGAGGAAGAGGAGACTACTCGCCTAGTCCCAAATGTGGGCAAGAGCACTCCAAAGTTTGATAATGAAATTTCTTTCGGTTACATGTTGTCTCATAATCAAGTACTTTGTATGCAAAATAACAACTTTGTACGCGAGGGGGAAAACTTGACATACTTCATGTTCCCTGAACCATGGATTGACCATAGGGGGAAACGCCAACCGGGCTTTGAAATCTTTAGTGACTGTGATCCGTACTCGCTAGAAACAGGACCGATGCAGTTCTCGTGGCTACCTCGAGAATTAGGGGGTACCAAGGCCGAGGCATTCAGTGAGTGGGACTTTGTGTTGGGGAAAACCTACTGCGCCAATTTCTCAACCTTTGCAAGTTAGAGGACACTCAGATCAATGCAATAGACAAGGGGGATGCTCCGAACCAAGACTACACCGAGCTTATCAAGAAGAGTGACGAGCCTATCCAGAATTGGTATACAACTGGGGGCCCATAGCAAGTGAAGACTTCCTGATCAAAGAATTAGGATGTACTCCCCATCCCCATAGAGAAAGGAAATTTGTAACCCTTACCTTAGAGTCAGATACCGCTACCGATGAGATCACCCAAGAGGACTTGGATGCCATCGCGGAACGTGTATTCCCCTACTTTCTTAATGAAAAAATAAATCTTTCTGAGTATCCCGAGATTGCTAGCTTCCTAAATGATGAATTAACTATTAACTCTAACGAATTAGATAATAATGAGTCATATGACGAGATAGATCAAGAAAACGAACAAATCTTAAAAGAAATTAATAAGCAAGTAGGTCTTCGTGGCGAAATGGTCCTATTGATACCGAAGAAATGCAGACAGTTAATCTGGGGACGGACGATGATCCGAAAGAGACCAAGATTGGCAGTTTCTTCAAGGGGGAAGACCGACAAGCCCTCATAGAGCTTCTCCAAGAATTCGTAGATGTGTTCGCTTGGTCCTACAAAGATATGCTGGGGATAGCCAATTCGATTGTTGAGCACAAGATACCACTGCTTCCTGATTGAAGGCCAGTCAAGCAGAAACTCTGCAGAATTAAGCCAGAGTGGTCAGTACAAGTTAAACAAGAGATAGAGAAACTCCTGAGTGTTGGGTTCATCAAAGTGATAGAGTATCCAACCTGGTTGGCTAATACGGTGCAAGTTTCCAAGGCAAATGGAAAGGTCCGAGTCTGTGTTGATTTTCGTGATCTCAACAGAGCATCTCCGAAAGATGACTTCCCTCTTCCCAACATAAACATGCTCGTTGACAATACCGTGAAATACGAAGTCCGTTCATTCGTAGATGGATTCTCCGGTTACAACCAGATCCTCATGGCCGAGGAGGACCAGCACAAAACAGCGTTCACCACGCCTTGGGGGACGTTCTGTTATACAGTTATGCCGTTCGGACTCAAGAATGCCGGAGCCACTTATCAGAGAGCTGTAACTGCATTGTTCCATGACATGATACATAAAGAAATAGAGGTGTACGTTGACAACATGATCATACATTCGAAAGGATCCGATGGGCAACACTTTGTCGACCTCAGAAAATTCTTTGAGAGGTTGAGACACCACAAGATGAGACTTAATCCGGCCAAGTGCACGTTTGGGGTAGTAAAAGGAAAGGTCCTTGGGTACATGTTCACTGAGCGTGGTATAGAAGCGGATCCTGCTAAGATCAAAGCCATCATTGATATGCCTATACCTAAGACGCAAAGAGAAGTCAAGGGATTCATGGGTCGCCTTCAGTACATTAGTCGCTTCATTAATCAACTCACGATGATGTGCGAGCCCATTTTTAGGCTCCTCAAGAAGAATGCATCTCTAGAATGGACAAAAGAGTGCCAAGAAGCCTTCGAAAAGGTCAAGGAATACTTAGTAAATCCGCCAGTATTGGTTTCACTACACAAAGAGAAACCATTGACCTTGTACCTTACAGTCAATGACACTTCATTAGGGGCTATGCTAGCACAAGAGCAACCCGATTCGAAGAAAGAGAACACCGTGTACTTTGTCAGCCATCACTTCCAAGGGGATGAATTGAATTACTCTGCATTAGAAAAGTCGTGTGCTTCACCGGTATGGGTAGCTGAAAGACTAAAGCCGTACATGGAAGCGTTCCCTGTACAACTGATTGCCCGAATGGACCCAATGAAATATATCTTCGAAAAATCGCATGTCTCCTCTAGAATAGCCAAGTGGTACTTCATGCTCGCGGGGTACGATATCACTTACATCACACAGAAATCCATGATTTAGCCGAATTTCCATGTGATGAAGCGAAGGGGGAAGACCCGCGATTCCCTGATGAGGATATCATGGCAATAGCAGAAAATAAGTGGCAATTATTTTTCGATGACGTAGCCAATAAAAGAGGATATGGCATTGGCATGTTACTAGTAGATCCCCCAGATTTCTACATTCCACTCGCAATTCGCCTTGACTTTTAGGCCACTAACAACATTGCCGAGTACGAAGCTTGCATAGCGGGACTCGAAGCAGCCTTAGAAAGAAATGTGACCGAACTAGAGGTGTACGAAGATTCACAACTTATAATCTATCAGTCACTCAAGAAATGGAAGGTACAAGACCTTACACTCCAGAAATACAACGACCATCTCCAAGACTTGGTCAAACGATTCAATGAGGTCACTTTCTACTACCTTCCTAGAGATAAGAACCGCTTAGCAGATTCGCTAGCCATGCTGGAATCACTTGTGGAGATCCCCGAATGGACTGAGGTTAAGACCTTCAAAGTCATGAGGCGAGCGACTCCTGCTTATTACTCAATCATAGTCCTGCACGACTGCGAAGAAGAGTGTAACTCTGTGAACGCCTTGGACGATAAACCTTGGTATCATGATGTATGGCGTTTCCTCCTAGACGGAACATTCTCATCAGACGTATCACCTAACGCGAAGATAGCCCTCAAACGGTTTTCCGCCCAATTCATTATTATAGGTAAACACCTCTACAAGAAACACCACGAGAAGTGTCTACTCAGTGCCGATGAGCACGAAGCCGTAGAAATCATAGACCAAGTCCATCAAGGAGTCTGTGGAACCCACATGAATGGCAATATGCTAGCAAAGAAAATCATCTGACTAGGGTACTATTGGGCTACAATGGAAGTCGACTGCACCAACATGGTTAAGAAATGCCACAAGTGCCAGATACATGCCAACTTGCAACACGCACCACCGTCCGTGTTATACCCTATGACATCCCCTTGGCCAATTTCTGCATGGGGAATAGACGTCATTGGCAAAGTCTCACCGACAGGTCACAACGGGCACTCATTCGTATTAGTCGCCGTTGATTACTTCACTAAATTGATCGAGGCTCAATCCTACAAAGTCTTGAATGCCAGAAAGGTGGCTGAGTTCATCAAGACCAACATCATATGCCGATATGGGGTACCTCATGAGATGATATCTGACAACGGAACGCACTTTGAGAAAGAATATGACCAACTACTCGCATAGTACAAAATAGAGAGACATCAATCATCACCGTACCGACCACAAACCAATGGAGCAGTCGAAGCTGCTAATAAGACCATTGAGACCATCATTAGGAAAATGGCTAAGACTGGTAAAGACCGGCCCGACAAGCTACCTTTTGCACTCTGGGGCTACCGCACTTCAATTCGTACTGCCACCAGTGAAACTCCATACGCCCTAGCCTATGAGATGGAAGCAGTGCTACCAATTGAATTAGAAGTACCATCACTAAGGGTTCTCCTGGAAAACCAAGTGAATGAAGTCGCATGGTTAGACAGCCGTTATGAACAACTAGACCTTCTAAATGAACGATGACTTCAAGCCGCCGAGCATATCTAAGCATATCAACGGGGAATGGCCCGAGCATTCAATAAGAAAGTCAAGTCCCGAAACATCAAAGAAGGGGACCTTGTCCTACGCGAACATCGTCCTGGACCATTCAATCCTATGGGAAAGTGGGGACCAAGATGGATAGGCCCTTACATAGTCAAGAAGGTATTCTTCGGAGGAGCGGTACAACTCGCAGACTTAGATGAAGATCAACTGCCGAAGCCCATCAACATGGACAAGCTGAAGAAGTACTATGCATAAGTTCGTCCCCTGCTTCAAAAGAAAAGAAAAGAGGAAAGCTCGCTAGGTTGAAAACCCGCGAGGGCGGCCTAGGTAAAAGTTAGGGCAGAGAGCACGAGAAAACAAGCCCGCTAGATTGAAAACCTGAAATGGCGGTCTAGGCAAAAGTCAGGGTGTGCATAAAAAAAATAATAATATAGGGGGCAGTCTCGTACGAGACACCTATGTCTCGTGCGAGACATATCAGTCAGTAGACATATTTTTATCTTTCTTAAACAAGGACTACGATGACCTGAGCTCCTTATTTAATTGATGTAAAAGGAGAACGTAGGCAGCCTTTTGGTCTGGTCTATTCAATAAATAAAATCAAAATCTTGTCTTCTTATTAATTGAATGCATTTCAAGAAAACAATAAGAAAATTTCTAACATGAATACCAACTTGCAAAAGAAAATAAATAAAATACTAAAAGCCTAAACATTGGTCTATCTATGGCAATCTCTCGATACTCCTAAGGATCTATTTCTTCCTTGACTTAGTAGGGGCTTGACCACAGTCCGCCTTGTCATCCCTCTTCCTCTTGAACCAAGGTATCTCGAAACTGGGAGGAACATCAAGTCGACTGAACACCGAGGGAGTCAGTCTCGTAAACACATGAGGCCTATCCAGAGCTTGGAATTTGCCGGGAAGTCTGTTCGCTCTCTTCTCGTAAAAGTCACTATCCAGAAAGTCTTGAGTGGCATCTACTCTGACATTAGAAGGATCCTCCTTAGCTTCCTTCTTCCTCAAACCCAAGGTAGGCTCGAATTGGTCCCCCAAATGAGAGCGGCGGATCTCATCAATATCCTCGACACTAGGACGGAGTTCTGAGAGAAACCAATTCAAGTATTTATCTGACAAATAGATGCTTACTCCATCATGACGAAGATTGGTCCAATGATCCATAGTGGTGCCTTGCCCCCAAGCGCGAGCCAAGCTCGTAGAGAACTCCGAGTCCATGAAAGAAATGTCTCGAGGCCATCCCCCTGACAAGAAAGTGTCCTGCTGTTGACCGAATTGCCGCATTACCCTCCGAGCAAAATAGAAAGAGGAGTCCCTCAAACCCGGAAGGATGACCTTGTCGTACCCAAGGGTATTAGCTACAAACCTCCTAACCTTCCAGAAGGAGGGGCACCAAGCAATATCATTGGTCTCCGCTTTAGCAAAAAGATGAGCCCACTCCTCAATGCTGAGACCCTTCACTAACAGTCTCCGCCTATGGAAAGTATAAGGTGAATACTCGATCGGAGATTCCAACAATTTGAAGTGTTCTCTAAGCCAAATTATCAACAATAATGGACTTCCCCGAGTCATAGAGCCGGTTCGGTGTAACTCATCAAGACCATGAAGGGTCTCCCCCAAGATGAGAGGGATTATATTGAAGGCCCGTCCTCTAACTTGCAGAACGATGTCCACGAGCTCCGTGTCCTCCATGACACACTTGCTCATGAAAAGCACACTCCAGAATAGGCACAATTCCAAGAGGCAGCACTGGGAATCCACACCGTGACCACGAGTCACCCGACCTTTAAATCTCCCAGGCAAAGCGTGGAGATCGACATAGCAGTTATGAATGTAACTCTGCGCCTCGGGAAGGCTAATACTCAATAAGTCCTTAAGAGACTCCGCCGGTACCTTGTCACAATTAGGAACCGCAATCACCCCGGTCAACGGCATATCCAAGATAGCCGCCATCTCCTCTACAGTAGGGACCATCTCATTAAGTGAAAAGTTGAAGAGGTGAGTCGATGGATCCCAGAAGCGTGCAACTCCCTTTAAGAGGTCCCATTCCGGCTTTAGATTCTTCAAGGTGAAAAGAAATTTAAACCCGAACATCTCCACAAATCTCTCTTGGCGAGGTTTATTGAATGAGCGAAAGAACGTTGCTAAATCACCCTTGTAGCGTTCTACTAATTCTGAGTCCAAGGAGAATTCATCAACAATTATTGATGAAGGGACGGACTTACTTAGGGTCATTGGGAGCAAAATGTTGAGAATTCTACTCCAAAAGAAAGGTTCCCAGAACTGATTCAAGGCTGCATGGTATTCTAGGACAGACTAGAGGTGTTTATATACAAGCTTGGATACCAAATCCTCGAGGAAAAAGGAGAGACAGCCACAGATTGAAAAGATGACTCCTCGTACGAGACATCGATGTCTCGTACGAGGCATCTCCCAGTTCAGAACAACAGAAACTCTGCTCAGATCTCAGGTTGCCCAACGAGTCAAAACATGTCTCAATCACCTCAGAAATTCAGCCGAAACAGTTCATACATCAAATATAAATGGCCCAACGCGAATCCATCTCATAAAAATACCCCTCGGTTGACCAACCGGATATGAGTCAATACATTTACACAGTCAGAAATAAAACTAAAATTAACTAATGTATGTGCTAGAGTTAGGAAATAATTGTTTCATAGGTACAAGCCAAAGAAAGAAAAAATGTCTTCGCCTACGCCGAGGCAATAAATACACCATCAACAAAAGGGGAGAATGGGGGATCCTATCTAGGATGTGTCGCCACTGCCACACTATCATCCATCGGTCCGAGGCCTCTTCCCGCAAGAAGCTAGCTCCGCCGTCTGCTGAGCCAACCATCTAAGCAGCCCCGCTGTCTCTCTCTTCATCCTCTTGGCATAGGCCATGAACTGGGCAAGCCGTCCCGCGACCTCTCTATACTCGGCAATGGGCACCTGTTGAGAAGAAACAAATAGAGATATCAAAATCTTCAGATAAATGATAAACAGAGAGATGAAATGGTAGAATGATATGAAATGATGGAAGAAGGGTCATAAACCATACCATGGTCGCGTCAGCAGGAGGTACGAGTCCCTTAGGCATATCAAAATGCGCGGGAAGATCATCGGTGCTCTCTATCCCCTCAGCCACGCTGTAGGTATATGAAGCGGGTCCAAGCTGTGGACGGAATGGGACGTGGACAACTCCCTGGGCCTGAGCCTGATCACCCTCTATAATCAACCGAGGCATGAGATGAGCAAGGAAGTCCTGATAATCAGACTCCAAGGACATGTGGTCAAAAGCATCCTGACCAATAATGAGGTCCCCTCTCTCCTCCTCTGTGATGGCATAAGAGTTAAGCATATGAGCCGGTGGGTCCAAAGGGACAACGACGTCGAGTCTGCCACCACCCTGCTGGCGAGAGACTCTCTCTCCTAAGTAGAAGCATCCCCCACCAAGACCAATCATCAACAGCCTCATACCGGTGAACCCGTGAACATGATCAATACCCAGACCCCGCCAAAGAAAGTAGGCAACAGCGAACTCAGGGACGGCCTCCTATCTGTCAAAATACAGCCTCATGCGCTCCACCATCATGTCAGCCCCCTCGGCCTGCTCATCACGGGTATCCATTTTATCCCGGTTCCATCTCAGAGTAACTGGGAACATGACAGTGTTATCTCGAAGGTTGAAAGTAAAGAGACCAAACATGGCGTGACCCCAGGCCTGCAAAATGGGAGAAACATAAAAGATGTTAATACATAGTAGCTGAGATGAAAATGATATCAAAATAAATTAGGACTGAAACAAAGGAGGAATACAGAAGAAGATGAGTATTGTAGCTCCCAGGCATGACTGTAACCACCTAAGCCAGCGTTCGTCCGATCACGCGAACTCTCATCCATGGCCACATATCAGTGGGCCAAGCCAGCAGAACCCCAACTAGCATCAGTAACATGATGCATATCCCTCAGGCAGCTCAGCAGAGTAAAAAGGGCAATCGATGCATGATTTGCAAATAGCGTCTCAGAAAGGGCTCACCACAGAAAACCACAGACAGCTGCGATTCGGGTACCAGTCAGATGCATCTGACCAGCATTAACAGTAATGTAGGCATCGACCTTGTCTTTCAAGGCCTTCAGAGAGACACCCTTGCCTAGGGTACGCAAAGAGAATCCCAGAAAATGCATCATATCGTCCCGGCTAGGAGTAAAGTCCGCATCCACCTCAAGCGGCTCACCGACGATGGCAAGCCCAGTAATGGCATGAAAGTCAGTAGGGGTTATGGTAACCTCCCCCCACCACATGTTCATGGTATGAGTACTATCCCACCAGCGCTCCCGGATGGCCTGGAGCAAGTTCACATTCCTTCTCTCACTGACAAGGCCGTCAAAGAAGGGTTTCAACCCGAGATTCTCGATCTCTTCCTTCATCTCGCCATTGAGAGTTGCCCACCTCTCGGCGACCGCTCGTATGCTGCCTCTACAGTTATTGATCACCCTGAATGACTACAAACAACAGAGACAAAAGAGACAAATGTCAGAAAAACGGTAAAATCCTCATTCAAGCATTTTACCCGAAAAGTCGCAGAATTGCCTAGAACGATAGTCGAAATCATGTACTACCATACTACAATGATTTTCAGCATCAAGAAGGGTGAAATTCTATCAAAAGATCAGCCATGCATGGTAAACCCTAGCAGTGATAATTCTAGGCGAAAAATTAGCGAAAGTCAAATTGCTAGAACACTAAATTGAGACATGCAACAACGAAATTGACATGAAAACTCAATCAGAGGAAGAGATCCTTACCCGCCTAGTCTGAACGGCGTGAGAAACGTGGTCCTCCTGGAATGGGCACAACTCATCCGTCGCCCACACTTTACCCTTCATATGCCTACCAAAGAGGTGCTCTTTGTGGGAACGATGCACACCGGCCATTTGAAAGGGTTGGGAATCACTAGAACTTGGTTAAAATAAAGATTTTTTTAGTGAGAAAATCACCTAGGGTCGAAAGCTCCCGAGAATGAAATAGGAAAAGTGATTTGAAAATCACTTTCAGCGCCTGATATGTCTCTGTTCTGCGCAAAAACAGAGAAGTCTCGTACGAGACATCGTTCCCTAGTACGAGGATCCCCAGAAAAGTCTAAAAAACCATGTTTTCTTGGGAAATTCCAGAAAGGCCCTGCTTTTAACAGAAAGGTCAGAAAAATCCTGCTTTAGACCAAGAGGTCGAATCTGAACCCGGTACAAGATGGAACATTGAGTCGTCAACAAATGGATATTTTCAGAATTGGAACAAGCAAAGTTGTTTCTCAGTACGAATTTATCCTCACCACGCATACAAGATCATGGGTGAGCAACGAAATCTGCATCAGCAAACTTTAAATCCCACGACTGTCATCAAGACGTAAGTTAATGGCATAGGATTTACAACTGGGTATCCTACGATTGTTATTAAGACATAAGTTAATAACACAGGATCCCACCATTCAGAATCCCACAATTTTCATCAAGGTGTAAGCTAATGGCATAGGGTTCACATTTTCAACGGAAAGGAAGTCTCGTTGAAAGGAGAAGCAGGTCCGAGTAATTGGCGTCTCCAAAACCGGGTATCCCACGACTGTTGTCAAGACGTAAGTTAACAACACAGGATTCCACCATTTAGAGTCCCATAATTGTCATCAAGACGTAAGTTAATGGCATAGGATTCACTTTTCTGGCGGAAAGGCAGTCGCGTCAGAAGGAGAAGCGAGGTTCGAGTAATTGGCGTCTCCAAACCCAGAGTCCCATAATTGTCATCAAGACGTAAGTTAATGGCATAGGATTCACATTGTCCAACGTAAGGGACAAACTCGTTGGAAGGAGAATCAAGGTCCGGGTAACTGGCGTCTCCAAAATCGAAGACGGTTCGTCATCAACAACAGGGCATGTTCAGAATTGGAGCCAAAGAGATTGGTTCCTCAGTATGGATTGCAACTGGAGATGGTTCGTCATCAACAGAAAGGATTATATTCGGAATTGGGTCAAAGAGATTGATTCCTCAGTATGGGTACTCTCTAAACTCTAAGCTTTACTTATCGCAAGTATTGTTTTCAAAAATGATTTTCAAAATACCTTAAACCTCAGTTTTTGCGTATTTTCAGAGTCGAACTACGTTTGGTCTGATTTCCTTCTGAGGA
This sequence comes from Campanula takesimana, assembly GCA_026119855.1. NCBI lineage: Eukaryota > Viridiplantae > Streptophyta > Magnoliopsida > Asterales > Campanulaceae > Campanula > Campanula takesimana. The sequence continues at coordinate 9,252 of JAOWBW010003108.1, read as the reverse complement.
ATACGTAGGCAGCTTTTTAGCACGACCATACCCCTAGTTCAAAGTGGCGTCTTTTCTATCGACAACGGTACTTCATCCATAAGCATCGTCGCCGAGGGGCTCTGTAGACACCCCATTTTGGACGTTCATTTATAATCACACTAATACGTAGGAAGCTTTTAGCACGACCATACCCCTAGGTAAAATCTTTGCCTTCTATCTTCTCATCTCCTTCTTTGCTTTGAAGTAGTGTGATTCCATTAAAGGATCAGCCTAGATCCTCTCCAATCTATGGAGATGGTCTCGAAGCACATGATCCGACATCCCAAATAAATAAGCAATTATTTATTTGTTTGTTTCTTTTCTTTTGGTACGTGAATGCATGATTTTGAAACGATGATGATGATTTCTTAGCAAGACCAATCCTAGATTGGGTGAATTGGGTGCTCCTTGACCTTCCCAGTTCATAACTTAACCCCCGAATCCAGACATCTCGGTCCGTGTTCCGACAATAACATTTTGGCGACTCTAAAACCAACAAAAAGGTAAATCAAAGGACGAAAACGAGCCTCGAAAAGAGAAAAACCCTCGCGCGCAAACACTTAGCACAATTTTTATTCAACTCTTTAAGCTAAAATTAGTGCGTGCGTATTTAGTCTCTGCGCAGTACACCCTGCGGAGTAGCTGCTTTAATTTCCGCTGTGCATTTCACACTCTCTCTGCGCGCTATACTTAGCTTATTTGAGAACTGTGTGCATAAGCCATTGGATTGCAAAAGGGTACGAAAAGAATTTTAAAACAGCTATTCATCCCCCTCTAGCTATTTTTCATATCCTTGTTGCCCCTTTGTGACCAACAAGTTACAATTGTGCCAATTGTGCCGACTGCATTGCATCAGGTATTTTTCCTCCTCTCCTTTATATCATATTTTGATTTTTACATTTTTGTTTGGATATTGTCAACTTTGAATAAAGTCCATGGTTCATCAATGGAAATATGCTGAAACAGAATCCCACAAAGAACAAGAGAGAGAACACTTGTTGGGGAAATTTTCTCAATATTCAATTGAACTCAACTATATATAAGATTGTCTCATTTATACAAGGTTGTAACAACCTCAATCTCGACAATTTTCTGACTCTAATTGGCTAACAAAGTAACTAATAAAACAAAATTACAAACTTGATTAAGTAGAAAACTAAAATAACCATGTATACTGTGAAATAATAAGAGGCAAGATAATATTCTCATTTACACTTGTAATATTTATAGGTACAATGAATCCTATTCTAACTTAACAATCAAGAAAAGATAATTCTAAATCTAGAGAATATACAAAATACAATATTCAAAAATGAGAAGATCTCTAAATATTAACAAACTATTAACAAGTCAATGCTTTGAGTCAGCCGAGATATTGGATGAGGAAGAGGAGATCTCGGGTGTTGATGAAGTTGTGGAATTTTTATTCTTATCACGCTCCCGCAAGATGGATGTTCCTTGGATGAGTCCAATCTTGGAAATGAGAGAGACAAATTGAGCCCACGAGAGGGGTTTAGTTAGAGCATCCACCAGTTAATCAGAACTTGAAATGTGTTATACACGGATAGAGCCATTCTGAACTAGTTCTCGAACAAAGTGGAATGCTAAAGCAACATGCTTCATTCTGGAATGGAAAACTGGGTTTGCGGAGAAATGTGTTGCTCCGAGGTTGTCACAGTAAATGACTGGGGGTGAGAGAGAGATGCCTAGTTCAGTCAGTAAATTATGAATCCATAGGAGCTCGGCAGTAGTGGCTGCAACGGAACGAAACTCAGCCTCAGTGGATGATCTAGCAAGAGCTCGTTGCTTCTTTGAAGACCAGGCAATAGGGTTTCGACCTAGGTAAACTAAGAATCCAGTGGTGGAAACAAAGTCATCCTTGTCCCCCGCCCAATCAGCATCACAAAAAGCATGGAGATCAGAGGTGTGTGCTGAAAGAGTTGGATACCAAGGTGAATAGTGCCATGAAGATACCGAAGAAGTCATTTAAGGCCCGACCAATGAGACTCATCAGGGTGGTTGAGATATTGTGCTAATTTGTTAACGGAGAAGGTAATGTCGGGGCGAGTGAGAGATATATTGAAGGCTACCAACAATTTGTCGATATTCAGTAGGGCTGCAAATTGGCATTTAGTTAGAGGAAGAAAGAGGGGGATAAGTGTCCATGGGGGTAGATGATGGTTTGGAGTTGATCATGTTGTGTCGAGTAAGAAGATCGTGAATATATTTAGACTGAGTGAGAAGTAGACCATTGGAGTTGGGTTGTACTTCGACACGTAGAAAGTAGGAGAGAGGGTCAAGATCCTTAAGTGAGAACCGGGTGGAGAGAGTGTGAATGAAGGAGGAGATAAAGGAAGGAGATGGACCCGTGACAATGATGTCATCGACATAGACTAGGAGAAGGTGTGATAATTTTTGGTGTAGACGAAGAGAGAGGGGTCGGCAATGGAGGATTTAAACCCAAACGTGAGAAGGAAAGATTTGAGCTCGGTGTACCAAGCACGAGGTGCTTGTTTGAGTCCATAAATTGCCTTAGTAAGAAGACATACATGAGAAGGATAGGAGGGGTTGATGAACCCGGGAGGTTGAGTCATGAACACGGTTTCTTGAAGATGACCTTGAAGGAATGCGTTGTTTATGTCAAGTTGACGTAATGGCCACCCATTGCAAGTGGCAAGAGAGAGAATGAGACGAATGGTGACGGTTTTACGACAGGGCTAAAGGTGTCAGAATAGTCAATACCAGGTCGTTGGTGGAACCCTTTTGCAACAAGACGGGCTTTGTATTTTTGAATGGAGTTGTCGGGGTTATATTTGATGCGAAAAACCCATTTGCAACCAACAATATTTAGGGCTTCATGGAATGGAACAAGGGCCCAAGTATTATTTTTGAGGAGTGCATTGTATTTTTCTTGCATGGCGGTGTGACAAAGGGGAGAGGCAAGGGCATTTTGTGTGGAGGTGGGTAGGCTAGTAGGGGAGGATAGGGAGGAGATATTTGCATATTTAGGATTGGGTTTAATAATGTTGTTGGAGAGGCGAGTTGTGATGGTGCGAGATGGTGGAGCTGGGGTTAGGGGTGGGGGAAGATGTAGTTACGGGAGGAGGAGAGGTAGAGCTTGTATTTTCTGAAGTAGGAGAAGAGGAGGAAGGCACGTTTGTGGGAAGGAAGGGAGGAGCTAGCAGGGGGAATTGATGAGGGTCCAGTGTGTGTTTCGGGTTGGGCAGTGGGTAAGGAAGTCTGGGAAGGAGGTGAGGTGTCAATGTTTGAGGGTATAGTTTGGGAGGGTGTGGGAAGTAAAGGGATTAAGAGGGTGCACCATTGATTAGGTGAGATGGTGGGGGATTGACCAGAGGGAGAAGTGAGAGAAGGATAAGGAAATTGATTTTCGATAAACTTGACATGTCGAGAAGTATAAACACGATTTGTGGTGGGATCGAGATAGTAGTATGCGCTTTGTGATGGTGAGTACCCACAAAGATGCAAGGGATGGACTTTGGTGCAAGTTTGTGAGGGGTGTAGGGGCGGAGCCATGGATAGCATAAACAACCGAAGCATCGGAGTTTAGTATAGTTGGGTGGGATTTTAAACAGTGAGAGAAAGGGAGAAGAATTACTTAGAGAGGGGGTAGGCATTCATTTTATGAGATAAATGGCGGTGGAGAGGGCATGAGGCTAGAATTTTAGAGGGAGATTTGAGTGGGTTAAAAGAGAGAGGCCCGTTTTAACAATGTGACGGTGACGGCGTTCGGCATAGCCATTGTGTTCGGTGTGTGTGGTGGAGAGGTAAGATGGGAAATGCCTTGGTCGAGTAAGGAAGGTGTAAGTTTAAGGTACTCGCCACCATTGTTGGAGTAAACTTGTTTGATGGGACGGGCAAAGTATTTTTCCACTAGTGCTTTGAAACGATTGAAAGTGGTGAAAGTGTCGGATTTAGTTTTGAGTGGGTATAGCCAAGTGTATTTGGTAAAATGGTAAAAAAAAAAAAAACATAATATTTGTAATTGTCATACAAGACGATGGGAGAAGTCCAAACATCAGAGTAAAATATGTCAAGAGGTGCGGTGGAAGTAATAGTAGAGACAGAAAAGGGGAGCTTGTAACTTTTATTAATGTTGCACGCATTACAAAAAGAACTGACTGGAATATTTAAAGAAAATTGCCGACTAATAAGGGAAATTATTGGAGACGGATGGCCGAGATGGTGGTTCCATGGGTGAGGAGAACCAAGTGTGCCAAGAAGAGCTTGTGGAGGAGTTGGATGCCAAACGTAGACTCCATGCTCAAGAGTCCCGTGGAGTAGAGGACGGTTGGTTGAGATATCCTTGAAAAGAAAAGAAGAGGCAAAAAATTCAATGATGGCATTATTGTCAAGACAGAATTGAGAAACGGAAATTATGTTACAGGAAATAAGGGAAACATGACGAACATTAGTAAAGGAGAGAGTTGTGGAAGATGTGGAGAGAGAGAATGAACCTAGGTTTGAAATCGGGAGGGTGGATCAGTCCCGAATTAAGACTTTATCATTACCATCATATGGCTTGTGGAGGGCAAGGTTGGAGAGGTCGTGAGTGATATGGTTGGTGGCACCACTATCGATTAGCCAAGAAGTGGGCGGGACAGGATGATGAGCGGCAGCAGTGTAGACTTGGGGGAGTTGGTGGTGCGCTTATTTCTGTTGGAAGTGGGAGGGGATGGAAATACAACATGAGGGTAGTCACGTTTGAAGGCTCGACATTGGGAGATAAGGTGTCCTTGGTAACGACAATATTGACATTTCCTTTAAAAGTTCCTGGGGTGGAGGTGTTTGGCCGGGTGGGTGGTGTAGTATGGGTGGGCAGGATAGGGTGATTGATATTGGGGCGGGTGGTGTTGCGGATTGGAGGAGAGTGATGGTGGGCGAGGTGGGCAGTGGTCGGGAAGGAAGGTGGGGCAGAGTGTTTTTGGAGGGTAAGCTCGTGGGTTATGAGTTTTTCATGGAGATCTTCAAATGAGATCGAGTTGTCACGGGCTCGGACGGTTTTGATCACGGCTTTGTAGGGTTCATAGTCGAGTCCTTGAGAATTTTGTCAATGATATCCTCAAGGTCCATGGGTTTACCATGAGGGCAAGTTTGTCGGTACAAGTTTTCACGGCATGCATATTATCGCTAATGGATTGGTTGGCTTTGGTGAGATAATCAAGTTAGGATTTGATTTGAAGAATGTGTCCTCGAGATGGATTGGCGTATGTGGTTTTCAGTATTGTCCAAGCTTCACTAGAGGTTTTGGCTTGGTGAACGAGAAGGGCGACGGTGTTGTCAAGGGTGCCAAGAAGGGCACCAAGAAGAAGGCTATCTTGGCGTTTCCAATTAGTATGGGTAGGATTAGCTTTGTCAACATTGTCGGCCTTGATGGTGGAGGGAGGGAGAGGATAGGTGCCATCAATGTATTTGAGGAGATCGAGACCATAAAGAATGGAGGTGATTTGGGAAGTGTTGGGTTTTGAGGCACCTTGCGCAGCGGAATAAAGCAATATAAAATTAACAAAACCCTAAGCCCAAGATCCATTCATGATGATTAAATTAATAGCAAGATGAATTTAGAATACTAACCATTGTAGAGCGTTAAATTTTTCGGATCTTCAAATCTTCAAGATTTAGATTTGACCTCCTCGTTCTTCAAGTTCATCGGATCACGATCACAGGAACACGAACTTGAGATGCTAAAACAAGCATCCTCTATGTGCATCCACACGGGAATGAATATCTAGAACCATTCTAGATTTGGATTGCTAGACCCATTAGAAAACACTTTTCTAATCTTCAAAGGCTATATGAATTTTGTGCGTTCTTGATCTTTGATTCACAATCTTGGATCAAGGATTATGTTTCTCAAACATACTAGGTTGCATTAGTTTAATGGCTTATGAAAAGATGTATTTATATTCCCTAGTCATTAACCCTTAATAACCTAGAAGACCTAAAATCCCGTCACCCAATTAAACAAGCCAAAAACTGCCTCCAGGAATTCTGGCACGGTCGTGCTCACAAAGTGGCACGGCCGTGCCACTTGTGCCGACGCAAAACCCCCTAGGTGAATAATGGCACGGTCGAGCATATGATCTGGCACGGTTGGGCCACTTGGCACATAACGGCACGGTCGTGCCATTTGGGCCGAACTGCTAGATTTTCAGCTTTTTCCAATTTTAGCCTTTTAATCAATTCGTTCTTTTGTGTGTGACCCCATAGGATTACATTAAGTTAGTAATGAGTCCAACCAATGTCAAACTCATAAATCATGAGCGGACTCTAGCAAGCCATTATGACTACCCAATTAATATAACTTAACGACGTTCGTTCATCCTTATAGAACATATCACAATCCTTTTGTCACGCGATATCATATTGGACATAAGTCATGGTCCACGTCAACTATGTGTCCAATGCTTTCTCGATCCTGAGTAGATTGATATGAGCAAATGACATTGAACACTTCAATTCATTTGGGTACGACCGTACACTATCATCAATCTCACTTATCGAGAGGCCAGGCAGATATCTCTTCTTGAGGGAGGGACACATCCCATCTTGACTTATCATTCTTCCCTACATGAATCCGATTATGCCAATCGTAGCCTTTATAACCACCCGGTTAGGGGTAACGTTTGAGTACGTCAAACACAATGTTCATCATGTGGAAGACTATGATAATCTCAGGTCTAAGGATAAATTATATAACTATATGAGATTTAATTATGACATCTGACCATGACATAAATCTCATAGGTGGGTCAAGTCCAGTACTTGTTATCAACAAGTACCCATAAATATAATTTGTATCACATACACATGATTATCAATTAAACTTATACTAGTTCTTCATAAGTACTAGCGACGGGGATTATTATAATAAACATGTAAAACATATAATAGTCCAGGGTTGTTATCTCCATAACAAAATGAGAACATGACGCAACGTAAGGCCTTTCTCAAGGGCCTAGGGCATAATTTCCAACAATCTCCCACTTGAACTAGGCCCAATCAATGCGTATCCAATACTATTGAGCTTAGCTTATGACCATCATAATAGCATGTGGAGAATCTTATGTAGGAAGATTATCCTTGTTATCATCATAGGTATTTTGCATATTTTGACATCTCCCATGCCAACGATTTCTCGTAGAGATGGAAATTGTGTGTGTTTGGATCATAGATGAGCCTTTGGGACCTTAGCTTGTGCAATAACAATTATTTCACAACGGAGGTCCATAGGATTAGTATTACTAGAAAACTATTTCTAGTTTACTAATAACATCTATATTCAAACAACTCCCTCAGTTACAACTCTTGTAACTAAATACTCAATATTATTCGTAGAATAATTTATAGTGTATTTGCTTAGAACTATTCCAACTAATAGCACTTACTTTAAAGTTATGTTTATACTGTGATTTAAATTACCCTTGTCGATGTGGAAGCATGCATCTATGTAACCATTTACTAGATCATCTCCCATGTCAACAACCATCAAGAATGCATCCTTAGTTCTTCTCAAGTACATAAGGACATTATTGACCACTATCCAGTGACTTTCACTAGGATATTATTAGTTTGCTCTCATCATACTCCAAGTATATGAGTTTATCCCGTCTAAGTACATAATATGACATACATGATTAGATCCAATTGCCGAAGAACATGGAATCCTAATCATGTATTCTTGCCCATTAGTCTTCCAATAAGACTAAGTCTTGCCAAGAACATTGTCATCAGACAACCTTGCAAGTTCTTCTCCAAAAGTCTTGCATACTGAACAATTCAATACTTTGTCTTTACAAGTACTTTGACACAAACCAATCAACTTCCTAGATTTATATCAATAGATATTAATTCCAAGGATGTAAGCGGCTTCTTCCTAAGTCTTTCATTAAGAAACTCTTTCAAAATGAATTATATGTCAACCACATATACAAGACTAGGAATTAGACTATTCTCCCACTAATTTTCTAGCAAACACAAGTCTCATCTTTGATGAATTTCAAACGATTTGAACACTCATCAAAATGATTGTTTCAACTCCAAGAAGCTTGCTTCAATCCATCACATGGATTTCTGCAACTTACATACTTTATTAGAATTTTTCCATTTGTCAAATTCATATTCCAAATATGAAGATATGACAATGAGAATTCTAATATCTTAAAGCATGACTATAAGTGAGAAAGTTTTGTCATAGTCGAAATATGAGTCAACCTTTCACATTTAGTTTTGCTTAATTAGTAGGTTCCTTGCTACCCATGTATAGTTTTCTCCAAGAAAACTCAATTCCATCATTTGGTTTTTACACCTTAGGTTAGAATGATCAAGTTCTAAACTTGATTATACTACATGGATTGCCTTTTAGATTTTTGACTCCAAGCCATTAATCTAAATATGGAGCGGACTTCACATTTTTATAGGTGGTAAATATGTCATTCTAAATGAACTTTACCTCAATACTTCTATTACGAGAAATCCAGTATTTCTTGTTATAGATTGTATCCTATCATATATGCAAGTAACTTGTGTAACTTGAACGGTTTTTCGCAACTCCTTTTGAAACTTTGTTCAACTTCCATCTTACGTTCAATGTAATTTTCTAGGTCTCGAACCATTCGAGATATATTTTACTCCCACTGATCCTTTTAGAGATAAATAATTTATCTAGAAAAGTACCATTACAAACAAACAATTTGTTTTTTAGAAGTAAAATAATATCCTCAAGTTTCTTTAGGATATCCCATGAAAATACATTTATTAGATTTAAGTGTGAGCTTGTTCCAACAAGTTTTTTCGCAAAAGTCTCACTTTCTTAAATCTTTATGAAAGACAAACCGAGTTTTCTTTCATTCCATATCACATATGGACCCTTTGAACCTATTTTGATGGAACTCAAATTAGTGTCATTATAGCAGTCTCCGATATTATAACCTCAAAATAAATAATGGAAGATCAATTTGACTTTATCATCTAATGAACCATATCCAATAAGGTTTTATACCTCTATGTAGACACATCATTCCAAATGGTGTTTTTTTGTGGAGTTTATTGTGAAACAATTTCACAACCTTAAAGATGATTGTCAAATCCTTGGTTCAATTATTCATCATCTCGGTCGAATCGGAATCTTGAATAGTTTTACCAAGTAGTACCAAAATACTCTTTTAGCATTGCTACTTAATGGAACATATACATCAACATGTATTAGGTCTA
>JAOWBW010003107.1:0-40766 GCA_026119855.1 Campanula takesimana | reverse complement strand
TTGGAAAATAGGGTGGGAAATTTTGGGGAAATTTTAAGTTTCCCACTTTTTTTTCCCAATATATACGGCGGAACTTGGAATTGATGTGCATAAAAATAACAATAAATACAAGGGTCATTTCCTAGCTCTCGTAATTAATAAACTATATACGAGGGTCATAATACGTTGTCGTATATAAAAGGTTTATACACGTTAAAAGTAAGAAGCCGCCGTATATATACTTTATACACGACAGCTGCTTACAACCGCCGTATATAAGGGAGTATATATGGCGGCCCCGAGATGGCTGTCATAAATGAGTGTCGTTTATAAACAAGATTCTTACAGTCTCTAAAAATCATGCTCTGATACAAATTGAAACGTCATGTTTCTTTTTAAACACTCTCAAGTCAAAAATGAGAAGGAATTAGGCGCATTAGGATAAATAATTTCTGTGGCCTGCTAGTTATTTTATAGCAAATACATTCCTATGTCAATTGGCAAATATATATTGTCTATGTGATCACAAACAATTGATAAAAACAAGGTAGAGCACACGTTGAAATGATGGGTAATGAAATGCAAGTCAAGAATTAAAATAAAAGACACAAGAGATGATAATTTTAAGGATTGATTATTTATGAAAACATCTCTTACATCCACCCTCCAATGTCCACCCATCACATGGAGAAACAATTCACTATAATACTTCTATGTATTCCCTCAATTTGTTAGAAAATTCCCCTCAATTTGTTAGAAAATTCCCCTCGGCTTGATTTAGATCACTAGTTAAGGTACTAGTTGCATAGCATTTGCAAAAATGTGTTGTAGTTCTTCCTTAGCTTGACACTTGAATTGTCAAATGGAAGTTTTTCTTTGAATCGTAGGTGTTCTAGCTCCTTAGTATTTGGAAGGTTTGGGGTAAATTGGATGTGGTATAAGAATAGGTGTACATTTTGGTTTCAAACACTATGTTTGGGAAATTATGTATAATTGGCTGGTTCAATTGTAATGGTTTTATATGGGTAAGGCTTCTTGGGGTGTAAAGCTTAGTGTGTGTAATTTTTGTTTATTGCACACACTAAGGTAAGGGACAAAATGGAATATGGGGTTTGATAAATGGTGTTGTTTCACACATGTTAGAAATTGGGGTTAGGGTGTAATGATAATCCTGGATATTGATTGAATCGCGTATAATCCACTTTCCGAATAAAATATTTCGACCCTTATTGCCTGGGTTTCACGAAATTTCTATTGGGATAATACAATCAAGCAATCTCTATCTAGGCAAAGAAGACAGATCAAAACTCAGAGAATTATTTGGAATTTTTCGTAGTATCAAATGAGATCAAAACAAGGGGCGCTACCCCTTGACCCGCAAGGGGCGCAACCCCCTTGACCCCTGCTTATTTATCGTGGTCGAAGACATATTAACTCAAACGAGTGTGTACTCCACACTTTCCCTTACTCGTATCCGAGCCTAATATGAAATCGCATTGGTCTCTAGTAAATCACAATTACATAAAATAGATGATGACACTAAAATCACCAACATATTCCCCCCATTTTAGTGTAATCCTCGATTTACTAAACATATAAAATATGAAACAAACATAACGAAACAAACAAATGCATAAATGAAAATGTCTTGCGATTGAATTTTCATCTTACTATAATACACATTTCAAATACTTGAGAATCGGGGTGTCCCTAACGATTGAACCCGTCAACTCATATGAATACCTGAAGATACTATGCACATAAGTTTCTTACAACACTCTATTGTTTATACCTGACACTATTACAAGCCATGTGTCCCTATCCATAATGAACATATAGAAAGCCAAGTCCTAGCTTCTTGAAGCGGCAAAACTTCATGTTCACATAGGTAGTCCTTTAATCTTGCACCTGCATTTGCATTTTTCAAAAGAACCATTAAGAAGATATTCTTCAACCTAACCATCACTTGCAGGTCTGAAAATATACCTGGGAAACATTATCACATGTGCTCCAATCTCTAACTATGAGCTTTCCACTTTGAATTCAGGCTTCTAACGTTGTATTAGAAAGGAATAGGGTATCTCACAACTAGAGGTTTAGATGGACTTTAATCCCATCCCTATTGCTGACTTATTCACTAAGTCTCTAGCTAACCCCTTCGTCAAGTGTCAGCTAAATTTTGTTAAGACCGAACAAACTCAACTAAAATTACACCATTCATGATCAATTCACGAATCATACTATGTCTGATACCTAAGTGTCTAGACTTGCCGTTATAAATCTGACTATAAGCCCTGGCCAACGTGGCTACACTATCACAATGGATAGATATTGGCGATATCGATTTTGGCCATAATGGAATCTTAAATATCAAATTTCGTAGCCATTCTGCTTCTTTGCCAGCAGCAGCTAATGCTACAAACTCAGATTCCATAGTAGAATGAGTAATACATGTCTGCTTTTTGAAGCCCATGAAATTGCACCTCCTCCAAGCAAGAACACCCAGCCACTAGTAGAAGATGAATCTTCTTGGTTGATCCAACTAGCATCTGTGTAACCTTCTAAGATAGAAGGATATCCAGAATAACATAAACTATAATTCATAGTACCTTTTAAGTACTTGAACACCCTTGTTATTGCACGCCAATGCTGTATACTAGGATTACTAGTGAACCTGCTCAATCTTCCAACTGCATAAGCAATATCAGGTCGAGTGCTCGTCATAGCATAAATCAAACTGCCAATTGCTTTTGCGTATTCGAGCTGTGATACAGGTTTACCAGTATTTGGCACAAGTTTTTCAGTTGGATCCATGGGAGTACTGACTTTAGAACAATCATTGTAATTAAACTTCTTGAGAATTTTCTCAATATAATGAGATTGTGTAATTGCAATTCCTCTGTTCATCCGTTTAATTTTTATACCTAGAATTACATCGGCTTCTCCCATGTCCTTCATAGAGAACTTTGACGAAAAAAGCTTCTTAGTTTTATCAACTATATTTGGTCTGTGCCAAAAATTAACATGTCATCTACATATAGACAGATGAATGCACCTTTGTCGGATTCATCAAATTTTCTATATACACAATTGTCGGACTGATTTAGTACAAAACCGTTCGATAAAACAACCTCATCAAACTTTTGATGCCACTGTTTAGGTGCTTGTTTTAGCCCATACAATGACTTAATTAGCTTACATACCTTATGCTCATTACCTGGCATAACAAATCCTTCAGGTTGCTTCATATACACTTCTTTTAAATGTTGTTTTGACATCCATTTGATGGATCAATAGATTGTGAATAGCTGCCAAAGCTATCAACAATCTAATAGTAGTGATACGAGCAACTGGTGCATAGGTATCAAAGTAGTCGATCCCTTCCTTTTATCTAAAGCCTTTGATTACCAATCTATCTTTATACTTGTCAATTGTTCCATCGAATTTCATCTTCTTTTTGAAGATCCATTTGCACCCTAAAGGTTTACAGCCTGGTGGTAAATCAGATAAAACCCATGTATTATTTTCCATAATAGAACTAATCTCATCGTCAATCTCATCGTCAATTGCTTCTTCCAAAAAGCAGCATCTCGCGATTTTATAGCTTCATCATAGGTTATTGGATCCTCCTCTATATTATAACAGTAAGAGTATTGAGATTCAACCTGATCTCTTGATCCTTCAACTAAATATAGTTGAAAATCATCACCATATGATTTAGCTTTTCTTGCTCTTTTGATTTTTCGTGGTTCGGGTGTCTCATTTGGTACATCATTTGAATGATCATCCCTTTGAGATTCACTTGAATTTGGTATAATATCCTTCGGCCTAGGTATTGAAGAGAAACGATTCTCATCAAATATTGCATCTCTTTATTCTATAATTGTGTTAATAGAAATGTAGTCATTAGGTTCTATAACATAAAACCTATATGCCTTGGAATGTTCAGAATATCCAACAAAGATGCAATCAATACCTTTTCTCCCAGTATTTTCCTTTTAGGGTTTGGAAGTCTAACGACAGCCCTACACCCCCAAACTCGCAATAATGTCAGGTTGGGTCGTTTTTTTATACCAAAGTTCATATGGGGTAATCTTGTTCCTTTTATTGGGAACCCTATTCAATAAATAGCAAGCCGTTAACATGGCTTCCCCCAAAAGCCGTCACTCAAGCCCGAGTAAGATAACATGGCATTGACCATTTATTCAAGAGTTCTATTTTCCTTTCAGCCACACCATTTTGTTGTGGTGTATAAGGAGCCATAGTTTCATGAATGATTCATACGAATTGAAAATATACAGGATCATAATATTCACCACCTCTATCCGTGCAAAAGGTTTTAATCAAGCCATTTTGTTGTAATTCACTTCTGTTTTAAAAATTTTAAATTTATCTAGGGCTTCATCTTTTGCATGTAGCAAGTAAACATAGCAAAACCTAGAGGCATCATCTATAAAAGTGATAATATACTTCTTATTGCCTAAAGATGGAGTCGCATGAAAATCACATAAATCATAATGATAATTCAAGTATTACAGATTTCCTTGTTATACTTTTAAAAGGTTTTCTAGTGATTTTTGTCAACATGCGAGTATTACATTTTCCAGAATTATTATCAATAGCATGAATCAAACCATCTTTAGACATTTAAAGCATTCTTTTATAGTGCACATGTCCTAAACGAGTATGCCATAATGAGGAATTAATAAAATTGGAATCAGTCATATAAACAGAACTAGAATAATTAGAACTTTATTCAAATTCATCATAAACATCCCATTGTTTTAATAACCAAATCCTACAAATACACCAGACTTTGATAAGATATACTTATCAGACTCATAAACTTGTTTATATCCACACTTGTTCAATACAGGACCCAAAATTAAATTGTTTCGAAGTTTTGGTACATACAACATATTAAACAGACTAACAGATTTTCCTGAACTAAATTCCAGCACCACATTTCCTTTTCCTTGAACAGGAGCGAAATGATCATCACCCATGTAGAGAACAGAATCGTCTTCCACCGGTTCAAATGTTTTAAACCAGCAACGATCTTTACACACATGAGTTGTGGCACCAGAATCAATCCACCACGCAATTGCATCATCCTGCACATAAAATACCTCAGAAATTAGTGAAACAGAATATTTAATAAATCCATTCCAAATATGTACTAAATTCTGACCTTGGTCTTGGGTATGGTCTTTAGACCCCTTTCCCGAACCACTAGTGCTTACGCCATCCTTTTTCTTTCCACTACGACAATCCCTCTTAAAGTGACCAGTTTTGCCACACCTCCAACATGCCACTTTAGGCTTCTTGTTAGGACCAAAATCATCGTTGTTATTGGAACCACGTTTCTTTCCTCTGTTTTTGTTGTTGTTCTTATTCTTTCCACCCTCCTCAAGCATATTCACCGAGGGTCCATCAACTTCTTTTCCGTTGCCCTTGTCACTTTCTTGCGCTCTTAGTGATTCCTCTATGCGCAGGTGACTACCAAGTTGGACCAAAGACAGATCGTCTTTACCATGCTTCAGGTTATGTTTGAAATCCTTCCAGGAAGGAGGCAACTTGTCTATTACACTTGAAACAGATATTGCCTCATCCATTTTCAAACCATGTTGTGTAAACTGTCCAAGGATTCTCAGGAGTTCATTGAATTGTTCCATGACAGGCCTTGATTCGACCATCTTGTAATTATTGAAATTACTTACAAGGAACTTCTTACTCGAAGCATCCTCTGCCATGTACTTGGATTCAAGAGAATCCCATAACTCTTTTGCAGATTCCACATTCTGATATATATCAAAGAGAGAATCAGACATACCATTTAATATGTGTCCTCTGCAGATGTAATCATCGTTCTCCCACTTTGATCGATGCCTGACTGCTTCCAAATTGTCATCCTCCGATAGTTCTGGCATGGGGGTAGATAGAACATACACAACCTTTAATGTTGTCAAAAGGAAGTGCATCTTCTTCTGCCAGCGTCTGAAATCATAGCCTTCAAACTTATCTAACTTCCCAAAGTTGGTCATCATCTCATTCACAGTACTTCCTCCACGCATGATTATCACAAAATATTTTATTCGTTTGTTAGAAATTGGGGTTAGGGTGTAATGATAATCCTGAATATTGATTGAATCGCGTATAATCCACTTTCCGAAAAAAATATTTCGACCCTTATTGCCTGGGTTTCACGAAATTTCTATTGGGATAAGACAATCAAGCAATCTGTATCTAGGCAAAGAAGACAGATCAAAACTCAGAGAATTGTTTGGAATTTTTCGTAGTAACAAATGAGACCAAAATTTGTTTATATACAGATTACTCAAGCAGTAAACAGTCAAAATTGTTAGCAACAATTGTGTCTTTAGGTTTTTGGCGGGTAATAGTCACAATTGTTTAGCATTGGTCTCTAGTAAATCACAATTACATAAAATAGATGATGACACTAAAATCACCAACAACACATTGTAACTGAAAGGGTTCTTTCTAATCTATATAGAAGGGAAGAAATAGTCATTGGTTCTGACAAGAAGTTGTAGGCTCCAAGGGTGTCTTTGCCTTCATACTTGAATGCTTTTAGTTGAGGAAATGGAGCTTTGAACCACTTTCTAGATTTTTTTTTGATTAACTTTATGTAATTGCAACGTGCCTAGAAACGACTTTTTCCTCTTGCAAAGTTCATGTGGTCTGATGAAGCAAACTAGCATTTTGAACCTTTGACACTTTGAAAAATGTTTCTGGTGCAATTCTTAAAAATACTACGAACGCATTTCGTCAAACATATTTTGAACATAGAGAACATGAAAATTAGGCGTTAACACACATAAAACAATTCTTGAAACGGATGTTAGACACTTTAAATAACAAAACTCAATTTATAATTTTAATAATAAGCAGAGTTGCCACTTTGAGAACCCTAGGTGATGGGCGATGCACATAATATTTATGGCAAATCTTGATACTCAAATGACATATTTGGAATGCTTTTAATTCGATACCCAATCCGCCCTATCGATCTATCTTTCTAACGTATGTCTGTTCAATCATGCATTAAATCGTGCAGACATTCCTAAATCTTAAAAATAGCTTGTACAAAAAACTCAGGTTTGGCCCCAATATATGTCAGAATTACATGTAGAGATTTATAGAAAAAACATTAGAATTTTTTTCAAACAAGAAAATCAATCATATAATAAAAAAACATGGATTCATATGGGAAACAAAGAAAAAACATAATTTATCATGTTAGAGTTAAATATCACTAGAAAAGAAACTATGCAAAAGGGCTAGGATTTATACCCTTGCAATGAGCGTAAAACTCGTATAGAGCTAATAGAACGAAGAACCTTTTTTGTTGTTATTTGTCCTAGCTTGAAACCAACCTTGGATAATTGCTACTCCCTCTATCCCTAAATGAGTGTCCAAATTTTATTTTAAGGGACATAACTTTTTGTACAATTTGGTGGCAAAATTCATATATAATCTTGTAATCCTCTTTACAAACATTTAGTTTTTGCTATTATAAAAAGACCAGTGAAAAAAAATTCGAAAAAAAATAAATTAGGGACGAAGTTATGATCAAAATGGACACTCATTTTGGGACAAAAAATTCTTGAAAATGGACACTCATTTAGGGACAGAGGGACTATTTCCTTTGTTGTTGAAGATTTGATGTATGAATGAGGTTTTTATTATTGTATGGATGCTATGTTTTTTGTTGATTGTGTTTTTGTGGACAAAATCCTAGAAATTTGGGTTTTAGATCTTACGTGTTCTTTATCGTCCCTAGGTTTAGGATTTTGTAAAAAGAAAAATGTTTGATGTATGAGATATCCTGCCATGGAAAATTAATTTGTATAGGGTTTGGAGTTGAAAATTGATGGGAGTTAATAGAAGTGACGATCCTTAAAACAATAATACAAAGACCAGCTTTTATATCCCGATTGCACTATAAACAACCTGTTGAAAGTGTTAGATATGAACCATGGTAAATATGTGTCTAAAAGTTGCAAAAACACAATCTTGTTACGCAATCGGCACTAATTACTAAAATGGGCATAACTTTCACTACATGCATCCGAATTGCGAATCATTTCTTGTGTTGGAAAGTAGACTAAAATAATAGTAAAACCATATTATTTTTTAAGCAAATGGGACTACAAATTATATATGGTGACTTTATGAAGTTGACAAAGCTATGAAAATAAATATTTATCTTGAGAGAAAGTTTACTCAAATTAAATATACTTCAAGTAATATTTCATCAATATATAAAAAATAAAAAAATAAATAAAGACCCACAAATAGCTAGTAATAAAATGAGCATAATGAAATTACAATAAAATCCAATGGGTGAACTGAACCAGATGAGGAAAATTTATATAGTGAGGTCGTGACAAAACTTCATAATGCTGATGTGGCGTAACCTTCTATCAACATGCTTCCAGATGAAGAAAATTATCCCGTAAACCAATCAAAATCATTTATAGGTTAAACTTGGTGTGACAGCGTCACATGTTAACATTTTTCCAAAATGTGGTAGGTGAAAATAAGGTCATTTGGTTCAAATAAATACCCTAACGATGATTCCTAGGGCTTCTCCATCTATCACTCGCCGTCACCCTTACTATTATTTCCCTGCCGCTCTCTCCTCCCTCCCTCCCTCACACACACACACACACACACACAAACACGCACAGGCTATCTCTTCCATCTCCAGCGACTGACATCATATCGAGTAAGTTACTATCATTTAGTTTCCTTTTTCTGTTTTTATTCTCAATTTCAATATAATTTTTTGTATCTTAATCGATTTAGGATTTATTTTATGAGTCATGGACAATAAGTTTTATCCCAAAATGAACTGGAAGTAAAAATTTTTACCAATTTTTATTCACTCAGGTTTGGAAAAAATTCTTGTGTTCATTTGGTTGTCTATTTTTTCTGATAAAAATCACTTTCTATTCTTTCTGTTCTTTTGGGTTTCCTATTTGTAACTATCTTTTTATTTTTTTTTTGTCATTGTATCCGCTTGTTAATTTGTTTCTTGTTCTGATTTTAAGCATCTATGATAAACTTCTGTACAGATTCCTGTAAATCGATATCAGTTTCCTAATTTTCTTTCCATTATATTTCATATAATTAATTTAGTGCTTAGCTCAAAATGGATGTTGTTTGAATTATTGTTCACATCACTCATTACTGTTAAAGGTGTGGTTTTGACGGTCTAGCAAACATGGATTCATAAAACTGATCAAGTGTTTTGAATCTTTTCTTATAATTTAAACAGTTCCTTATCCACTGAAATTGTTTTTTATATTGCTGAGTCACTGAGATAAAACCATATATGTATTGCTATGCAGATCTATCCAGTTAATGTCAAAACATCTTGGATCTTCTTTTGTAGTTTTAATTGTGAATCCTATACTATGTAGATGTATTGATTATATTTCTTCAATGATTGGATTATTGGATGTCGAATTAATTAAGTAAACAAAGGCGGCACCAATTTGTTTTCGTAAGGGAAACCCATGTCTTACTCTACTCTTTTATTTATTTCTTTTATTACTTTATTGAGCAGTGTTTTGGTAGTCGCACACTCTCAATCTATCCATGGGAGCTCTCACTTTAGGGGAGAAGGTCGTTGTTCATGGCATTTCAAACTACAGAAAGCATTTTAAGGTAAGACATACAAGAATAAAAAACAGGGAGAAAGATCAGAAGAGGTGCATCTGTTTTGACATGTGGACATACAGGAAGCTCTTTCTCCAGCATTGGTGTTCCTTTGAATCTGAACATTGCCGTACAGGTTTTTCTACGTTCAGCAAGCTGCAAAGACAAACATTTTTTTTTTTGTTGTGAAAAGTCAGTGTGAGCAGTGAACCAAATGGTTGGGAGCTGGAAGTCAAAATTCGTAGAATAAAAAATGAAATTCATTTTATGAGGAGGGTGAGGTTAAACAAATTATGCATGAGCAGATGAAGCTAAGAAAAAGGAAGCGGACTATAATGAACGATAAACAGGTGTCCGTAACTGAAAAAGCTCTAGTTTATCAAACACAGCGAACATGGTCAGGAAAGAAGTTGGAGGATTCTGAGACGTGCGTTGTGGATATAAAAAATCTTTAGAGGAAATTTAGACATTCATTTTGGGACGGAGGTAGTGGTATATTGTATAGTCCTTAGATTCAACAAGTTTAGTATATATGTATCATTATGTAATTGTTCAAATTGAATTATCAAAAAAGTTTCCGCACTTACTGTCTTCTTCTACCTTCTCCTTTTCGAATAATTTCTAAAACATGCAACGTACTTTGCCCAAGTTTCAGTGGCGGACCTAGAACCTTTCTTCACCGGGGCACACATTACACTAAATTTAGTGCCTCTTATGCGAGCATGATACAAAACTTTGAATTATAATTATTTTATATTACGAGAGTAAAATAAAAATATATGTCGATAAACGAATAACAAAGAAAGTAAAACAAAAAGATAGTTAAACAGACTTGGTAAAAGAAAACAACACTATGAGTTTATGACATATTGAAAGTCCATGTTTAGAGATTATGACACTAGATAGTTGAAAAGGAATGAGATAACAAGGTCGACTATCTTTGAGATAGGCCGACTATCTTTGAGATAGGTCTACTATCTTCGAGATGAAGGTCAACTATCTTGAAAGGTCATTATTTTCTCTTGCATTCTAAAGGCCAAAAAGAGTAGGAATTATGCGCAGCGGAATAGATAATTTCTATGGCCTTATAGATGTTGTCTAACATATATATTCCTATTTACTATATCAATTTATCTTGTCTAAATGATCAACCAAGTTTTGAATAAAGCAAGAAAGAATAGTTGTTATGAAAAATGAAAGTGCATGACAAGAAATAAAAGAGACAAGAGATAAGAGTTTTTAACGTGGTTCGGAGTGTAGCAACATCTCCTACATCCACACCCATCATCCTCAACAATGGGAAACAATCTACTATACTTCCTTCACTCGGACAATACATGAATTGTTTAGAAAATCCCCTCAGAATTTTCCAACTTAATTAGCCTCACAAATTAAGCATGCTAGTTGCATAGCATAAAAGAAAAATAAAATGTTCACAAATGTGATGTAGTTCTTCCTTAGAGTGACACTTGAATTTGTCGAATGGAAGCTCTTCTTAGGACCTTGGTTCCCCCTCAATGTTTGGAAGGTTTGGTATATGAATAGGTGTACATTTTGGTTACACACACCATGGGTCTACTATCAAAGGTTTGGGTTGGGTTTATGGGTAAAAAGTATTAGTGTGTGCAATTGGTGTTTATTGCACACACTAAGTTTTGAAAGGAATGGGGAAAATGGTGCTGGGTGCACACTTGAGAAAGGCTCAACACAAGAAAATATATAGAGGAGGAAAAGGGAAATAGCCGTTGGAGAAGTTGAAGTCTTCAAGAAGGATTGGTCTTTGGTCTTTGGTCAAGTGTTGCCTTCAATGTTGGTTAGGCTCTAGCTTCTTTTTCCTGTACAAACATAAGCATTCAAGTTTCTGCATAGTTGGTCATCACCATCCGAATTTTATTCTGATGTTGGAGACTTTTGGTGTAGAAGTTATAAAGGTTACACTTTCAACCCTTGACTTTGAGAATCGTTGTTTCGCCCTTTTAGTAATTTGCATACATCTTTCCACTACAAGCTCCAATGCAAAATCCAATTGCATACTCTTGTTCCTTATTAAATTAGCTTTACACTGAGTCTAATATTGAATATTTTGCGGCTTCGATAGGTGAAGAAAATCACTATTGAAAAACATGAAAAACATGGAGGGGTCTTTGTGTAACTTTTGCATCTTTCACTCTTGACACTTTAGACCATTTAACTTTGTCTAGTTAAATGATCAATCTTCATCAAAGCACTTTGTTAGGACCTAATACATATGTATGATAATTTATAGAGAAAAAGGGGTATGGTACAGGCTTTAATTTTTTTCATTGATTATTAAATAATGCAACGAACTTATTTTTTCACTTACGGCGTCAAAAAACTAACTGGATTGCTGATGTGGCACTGTCATGTCAGCGGCACGTTCGTTCCATATTAGACCATCTACAATGGTTTAAACAACATTTTCCATTCAACACCCACTTTATCACTCCACATCATCTTCTCTCTCTTCCAACTCATCCATTCAACACTCATTCAACTTTACACCCTACAATGATTTGTTTAATCCCCCATTCAACACCCTTCCCACTCATCATCCTATACCCCACCACTTAAATTTTATTTTCTATTCTTTATTTTTATGATTAGTGAAATAATAATAATAATAAAAATAATCAAAAATAATTTAAAAAAATATTTCACACTTGATTATTTTTTTGTAATTGTAATTAAATAAATATGAGGGTTTTTTGAGTGTTGAAATGGTTATTATTGGGATCCATTTCATTAAAATGAGGTTTTTTTTTATCCAAATCAAATGAAACTTGCATCAATTTATAGAGAATTTTTTTTATGAGTTTTGGTGTAAAAATAAAAAAAAATCATTTATTGTAAAATAATTGAGATCAAATAATTAGGATGAGAAATTAAATCGGAAATTCCATGAACCAATGAAAGTCCACCAAGTGTCACAACCAGAAAAAAAGAAAAAAAAAGCATGGCCTTCGCCGCGACGCGCCTTCTCTGGCGCGTGTGCTACACGCGCCTGCCCCGCCCAATACCTTCGCGCCACGTGGCAAAAACGGCTGACAACAAAACCCATTAAACGGTGTTGAATGGATTCAACACCTTCCCTCCATTCAACACCCATTAAACACCCCCAACTTGTTTAATTGCCATTCAACACCATAACTAAACAACCATTGTAGATGGTCTTAGTGCCAAGTCATCAAATTAACAATCATTGATGATGTGGAACAGATGTGGCCCTGATGTGACACGCTTCAATGCCACATCAGCAACCTCATTAGTTTTTTGACGCCGTAAGTGGAAAATAAGTTTGTTGCTTTATATGAAAAACGTGAAAGCATGTTGCATATTTTAGTCAATCATCAAAACCAGATCTGAAACCATTAGCATGCCATTGTTTTGATTATTTAAGAAACTTTGAAGAGCCCTGAATTAGGTCTAGGGCTCCAAATATGGAATTCTTGATTAGGGACTAGATGAAGAAGAAAAAAGAAGTATAGAATGTTAGTTTTTAGAATCTCTGCTTTGAATAATATGAGTCATAATAGGGGAAAAAAAAAAGACACTCACTCACGGTGAAGGTTCATCAGACCAGTAGAATAGGTGAAAGTTGTCAAGACATTATTCACAAAAAAGTAATTATCTCACTTGATCAAGCTTAGAATCTTAAAACGATATTTCCAACTGAAAGTTAACTAATGTAATTTCTAAAAATATGTCCTTGAACTAAAACAGTGTGAGTCGACATAAATTCTTCACTAAGTTGACCAATGATCTAAATAAAATTTCTTGTAGCAAGCATGTTTAATGGTATCTCTTTTTGCATATGGAGCTATGAAACAGACTATTAAAGGTACCAATTTCTTTTGTACACATATTATAATCTATGTATTTCAGCACCCATCCATGAGAATTTGATTAAAATTTTGATTCTAACTGTTAGAACCTAATTTCTAAACTAAGAGTTTTGACAAATAATTAAGAACCTAAACCAGATTATGAAGAAATACACTCAAAGATACTAGAAATCTTTAAGTCATCAAAGGTCCACTATCTTAACCAGTCGGGATAACAGACCTTCAAGATAGCAGACCTTGACATCATTGCCAACTCAGCTCCTGGTCAAAGTCAAACCTGACTTAACACTATTCACAAGCACTGTTCCAGTCAAAGATAATCGACTGACAAATGACATTTCCAAGATGTTCAAGCCGTTGGAACTCAACAGATATAAATGTGAAGACCTATAAAAGAAGACCTAAGTGACTGAAGACAACACCACTCTTTCCCATTCAACAATACAAGCTTTTAAGCAATTGTAAAGCACTCTTGTAATTTATAAATCTGTGCTAAATAGATTAGAATTCATAGAGATCTCATCCAACTATTTTAGGGCAAACAAGAGATCACCAATCTTCACCTTTGTGAAAACTTTTTATTTTACTTTTTCTGTACTTTGCAACAAGTACAAAGCTTAGTTAGTGAGGCTAATTAGGCTGGAAAATTCTGAGGGAATTTTCCTGCAATTTATTGTAATTAATTGACGAAGGATTATAGTGGATTGCTTCTTTACTGTTGAGGACAGTGAGGCGTGGATGTAGGAGAGTTGATGTACTCTGAACCACGTTACATCGTTATGTTTGTCTTTCATTTACTCACACTTGATTACACACTAATCACTTATTGTTCTCTCATTCACATCTTCCCTTTATTTATTTATTATTCCGCAGCATAACTCAACAGCACCTCAAGATAGTCGACCTGTCCTGCTAAGATAGTCGACCTCTTGTGAACTAACAGTTTGCCTGTTTAAGTGCATAAGTGTAACAGGTTCTTTCAATTGGTATCAGAGCTGGTTTCTAAAAGACTTAAGTGTCTTCAAGCTTAACATCTTGTAAATAATCTAGAAGCATTTCATCATGCCTCAACTAAGAAGAAATAATGAGAAAGACATTCCACATGTTGATGACTGTGGATCATTTGAAATTTTCTCCTCTAAAATCAAAACTTAACTTGATGCAAACAGTGTCTGGAACTGGTTTGTACTTCATGAAGAAGTTAGAATACCCACTCAACCTGACACAAATGGAAGAGATGACAAATATAAAACTCCAGATCTATGGACTGAAACTGAAAGGCACTTAATCATAGCTATTCAAAAAGTTAAAAACATTTTACAAAAAAGTGTTAATGACTCTTTAGCCCAAGAAATTGGGAAAGTTGAAAATGCAAAAGAAGCTTGGGATCTGATTAAAACCAAGTTTACTAAGCATACAAGTGTTACAGCACAAAACTTATATGACCTTTTAAGGCAACTTGACAACTTCAAATTTACCCATGGTGAAAGAGTTAGTGCTGCTAAAGACAGATTTGAAGATCTCCTAAGACAAGTGTCAGACCATGGCAAGAAACTAGACCAACAAGATCTATGTTTGAAAATCTTTTCAAGTGTCCCTCAAGAATATGAAAAAGTAGCCCTACCCATAAGGTAAGGTGTTGAATGGCCAACCATAACTGTTGAATAATACTTTGGAAAATTAGAAGCATATGAACTTGAAGGCACTGTCAAATTACCTACCATTGCATCATATCTAGCCAATGCTCACACCATGGCTCTTGCTGCACAAGAAACTCCAAAAACATATTCACAACAGGATATTGACTCTCTAATCTGTAATGCAATTCAGAAAGTCAACCTGTCCCAAAAACCGAAAGTCAAACCCTTGACTCAAGAAGACATTCCAAGTCTGATATCCATTGCTGTTAAAAATGTTATGAAACACCAAAAGAGGATGTTTGACAAAAGAAACAATGCATCCACTTCAAATAAAGATCAAACTAAGAAAAAGGAAGTCACTTGTTACAATTGTGAAAAGATAGGACACTACTCACAAGAGTGCCCTGAGCCAAGAAAATCAAGAAACTTTTCATCTCAAAAGAAGCTTTCATACTCCAAAGAAATCATACATAGCTGAAGATGTAACTGCTACAATTGTGCTAAAGCCAAAAATGATGGAAAGAAAGAACAAGTCTTGATAGCAGACCTGTCAAAATTCAGTGATGATGAATATGCTTCCTCAGATTCAGATGATGATATGGAAGTCATGATTTGTCTGATGCAAAATGAAGAAGATGATTCAGAAAGTGGGAAGGAACTTGAAGCTCTTGCATCCGCAGAAGAACTGAAGGAGGTAAGTGATTTCAATTCCCTTAACCTTAAAGGTCTAAAAAATATAGCTTGTACTTTATTTATTCAAAGAAAAAAGTAAGAATCAAGTCTTAGGGTCTTGTTAATTGAAAATTTACAATTTTCTAAGGAGTTAGATAACCTTAAACCAAAAATACCCTTCTTGAAACCCAAAACCTCTCCCTTCAAAAACAAAACAAACTATAAGCAGATAAGATAGTAGACCTTCATGCTGATGTCTTTAATGCAAGAAACAATCACCTCCACATTAATAATCAACTAAAGGAACTCAACCTCAGAATAGAGGCACTTAATGATGAGAACCAAGCATTCAAAACAAAAATTGAGTCTTGGAACAAATCAAGTTCAGCAATGTCACATTTCTTATATACTCAAAGGCATCCATGTGACAAAACTGGATTAGGTGCAAACAATCCAACTGTGATAGAATATAAACTACTTGAGCGTGAAAGAAAACTTGATAAAATGCTTCTTGTAAAAATGGGAGACAAGACAATCGGAAAGCCCATCTATCCTGTTCAAACAAAACAAAATGTATACAAGGCTCAAAGAAAGATGAAAGAAGTCTTCTATCATGATCAAGCCTCTAGTAGTAGTGTTCAAATAACAAATCCTAACAACAAAAATGTTGCCCCAAGTCCTCCAAAGCAACCTCAGACTTGGAAAAGATATCAAACAAATCTGTACAACAACAGACAGCACACTTATCAAGGTTACTCTAGAAGACAGCAGACCTACCAAGGCTATTCTAGAAGACAGCAGACCTACCAAAAGAGAAACAAAGGAAGAAAAAGTCAAAATTATAGCTCTTCAAGATTCCCTAAAACCCATGCATTAGACAACTCATATAATCCTCATCCTCATCACAACCACCATCATCAACAATTCAGAATGACACCTTACATGTACCAAATCTTGTCTTACCTAAACTCTTTTAACCAAAAACCTTTTGTACCAAAGAACACAACTCCTCCTAAGAAAATTGTGAAAGTTTGGGTCCCTAAGGCTTTCTAACCCCCTGGACCCACATTCAAAAAGGGGACCATGTTTATTTTTCTTTATTTGTTTTGTAGGACACTAAAAAGGGAGTTTTGTATCTAGATAGTGGATGAAACAGACATATGACCTTCAACAAGCAATGGCTTCAGAACTTCATTTCAAAAGATGGCCCAAGTGTTATTTTTGGAGACAATTCTCAAGCCAGAGTCAAAGGACATGGAGATTTAATTACAAAAAGCATTATTCTGTCAAATGTCTCCTATGTGGAAGGCCTCAAGCACAACTTGATTAGCATAAGTCAAATCTGTGACAAAGGATTTCATGTGATTTGTTCCCATAATTTATGTCAAGTAAAGAACTCAAAAGGTGTGATTTATGTCATGGTCACAATGTCATAATTAAGTGTCATATAGTTATATTACTGGAATCTTTAGACTTGAGGTTATTACAGTCTTTCACTTGATGAACATTATGTTTGACATATTCAAACGTTACCCCTAACCGGGTGTTATAAAGAATATGATTGGCATAATCGGAATCATATAGGGAAGAGTAATAAGCCAAGAAAGGAAGGGACTCATGAAGACATCAATGCAGTTGGTAATTATGTCAGATCACAAATGAAGGGACTCAGACAAGACTTGACAAAACTGGTCCAAGAAATCCTTGCAGGAAAGATAGCTGACCCAAATGAAGCCTCTTCTCAACCAAAGAACTTAAGGGAATTCTCTCTACCTCAAGAAATCTTCACCCAAGAGAAACCAACATCAAGAGAACACTCCTTTACCAGACATCTCTTGGTTGGACCTGCCCCTACAGACTCAAGAAATCTTGGAAAGAAGGAGAAATTACTAAAAAAAGAGCCAACTCATCAATTTTGGTATCCAGTATGATGACAGGATGAATTTAACTTGGAACAAGAAGCAGTACTACTTCAGGTTTAACAAGAAACAACTCCAGCTGCTAAATCTTGAAAGAGAAAGACATTTGACTGCAGTAGAGCTCGGAGAAGAACAACCTGAACCAGATTATCAAAGTAAAGACAATATTGAAGCTCTATTCCACTATGTTTTCCTATCTCAAACTTTATTTTGCTATTCTTGAACACATTTTTCTTATGTTTTGTTGGGATGTAAATTTAATCTTTGCATCTCTCTTTTTTATCTAACTTTGTTTTGTTTCAATTTTAGATTGAATTATCTTTTCAGATTGCTCCCTTTTGCTCCTCTTAATTATCTCCCAAAAGGGGGAAATTGTTAGAACCCTAGTTTCTAAAACAAGAGTTTTGACAGATAATTAAGAACTTAAAACAGATTATGAAGAAGTATAATCAAGTTACTGGAAATCAACTATGTCTTCAAAGGTCCACTATCTTCATCAGTCGGGATAGCAGACCTCTTCAAGATAGCAGACCTTAATTAAACTTGCCAACTCAGCTCTTTGGTCAAAGTCAAACCTGACTACGTACTATTCACAAACACTGTTCCAGTCAAAGATAAACGACTGACATTTGCATTTCCAAGATGTTCAAGATCGTTAGAACTCAAACGGATATAAAGTGAAGACCTATCAAAGGAGCTCAGTATGACTGAAGACACCACCTCTTTCCTTGCTATCTTTAAAAACACTTGATAAAAGCTTTTAAGCAACTCAACTGTAAAGCACATTTAAACTTATAAATCTGTGCTAAATAGAAAGACAAATAATAGATCTCACACAGCTACCTAGAGCCCTTATTGAGATCACCAAAACATTCACATTTGTGAAAACCTTTTTATTTTTATTTTAGTGCTTTGCAACAAGAACAAGCTTAGTTAGTGAGGCTAATTAAGTTGGAAAATTCTGAGGGAATTTTCCATACAATTTATTGTAATTACTTGACGAAGGATTATAGTGGATTCTTTCTTCACTGTTGAGGACAGTGAGGCGTGGATGTAGGAGGGTTGCAATACTTTGAACCACGTTATATCATTGTGTTTGTTTCTTATTCTCTCACACTTATCACACACTTTTCACTTGTCAATTACTCATTATTTCTTTCCTTTTAATCATTCATTATTCCGCTGCAAAACTCAACAAAATCACACCTGCACCCAAGATAGTCGACTTATCAATTGATGATAGTAGACCTCTTGTGTACTTACAATTTACTCTGTTTTATTGCATAAGTAGTACAGGTTCTTTCAATTATATTAACCTTTAATTATTCCCCAAAGTTTATTTAGACAAACAATAAAAAAACTAAGAATCTTAAACTGGAACGGAGGGAGTAATAATCATAATGAATAATAAACTCTTAAGTATACACAATTAATAGGCACAAGAGATGGACATGATTGAACATGAATTTAATCGCTAACTATAAAAATTAAGGCTCCAGATTTGAACAAATCTGTCAATATATAGCAAAATCAAAGTATCATCCACTGAGCAAACAATCCAACCAAGGCAAAAATAGATTGCAAACAACAGAAATCTATATATCGGGGTCAAAATTAACCATCTTTTAACAAGATCAAACACAAAGAAGCTAATTGCTATTTTTTTTTAATTTAGGGCTAAATTCATATAAAGAAATCAACTTAGCTAGCATCCGGAGAGTTTTAACCATGAATCACATATTTAGGTTTAGTTTCAACAAATTAGCAAAAGCTAGTAGAACTGACTTTGAAACAGGAGAGAATCGTGAGCCAAACGGTAAGGGTCTTCGACGATTTTTGGGATTTCTAGAGAGGCAGCTATCGGCGCCCTAGGGAATTTGGTTTCCGATAGATTGGGTTTTTTTGGTAGATAGTATCGTGAATTAGATTTGGGAGGTTTATTTTTCTTTGGTTGGAAAATAGGGTGGGAAATTTTGAGAAAATTTTAAGTTTCCCACTTTTTTTCCCCAATATATACGGCGGAACTTGGAATTGATGTGCATAAAAATAACAATAAATACAAGGGTCAATTTCCTAGCTCTCGTAATTAATAAACTATATACGAGGGTCATAATACGTTGTCGTATATAAAAGGTTTATACACGTTAAAAGTAAGAAGCCGCCGTATATATACTTTATACACGACAGCTGCTTACAACCGCCGTATATAAGGGAGTATATATGGCGGCCCCGAGATGGCTGTCGTAAATGAGTGTCGTTTATAACCAAGATTCTTACAGTCTCTAAAAATCATGCTCTGATACAAATTGAAACGTCATGTTTTCTTTTAAACACTCTCAAGTCAAAAATGAGAAGGAATTAGGCGCATTAGGATAAATAATTTCTATGGCCTGCTAGTTATTTTATAGCAAATACATTCCTATGTCAATTGGCAAATATATATTGTCTATGTGATCACACAACAATTGATAAAAACAAGGTAGAGCACACGTTGAAATGATGGGTAATGAAATGCAAGTCAAGAATTAAAATAAAAGACACAAGAGATGATAATTTTTAAGGTGGATTGATTTATGAAAACATCTCTTACATCCACCCTCCAATGTCCACCCATCACATGGAGAAACAATTCACTATAATACTTCTATGTATTCCCTCAATTTGTTAGAAAATTCCCCTCGGCTTGATTTAGATCACTAGTTAAGGATACTAGTTGCATAGCATTTGCAAAAATGTGTTGTAGTTCTTCCTTAGCTTGACACTTAGCCTTAAACCAAAAATACCCTTCTTGAAACCCAAAACCTCTCCCTTCAAAAACAGAACAAACTACAAGCAGATAAGATAGTAGACCTTCATGCTGATGTCTTTAATGCAAGAAACAATCACCTCCACATTAGTAATCAACTAAAGGAACTCAACCTCAGAATAGAGGCACTTAATGATGAGAACCAAGCATTCAAAACAAAAATTGAGTCTTGGAACAAATCAAGTTCAGCAATGTCACATTTCTTATATACTCAAAGGCATCCATGTGACAAAACTGGATTAGGTGCAAACAATCCAACTGTGATAGAATATAAACTACTTGAGCGTGAAAGAAAACTTGATAAAATGCTTCTTGTAAAAATGGGAGACAAGACAATCAGAAAGCCCATCTATCCTGTTCAAACAAAACAAAATGTATACAAGGCTCAAAGAAAGATGAAAAAAGTCTGCTATCATGATCAAGCCTCTAGTAGTAGTGTTCAAATAACAAATCCTAACAACAAAAATGTTGCCCCAAGTCCTCCAAAGCAACCTCAGACTTGGAAAAGATATCAAACAAATCTGTACAACAACAGACAGCAGACTTATCAAGGTTACTCTAGAAGACAGCAGACCTACCAAGGCTATTCTAGAAGACAGCAGACCTACCAAAAGAGAAACAAAGGAAGAAAAAGTCAAAATTATAGCTCTTCAAGATTCCCTAAAACCCATGCATTAGACAACTCATATAATCCTCATCCTCATCACAACCACCATCATCAACAATTCAGAATGACACCTTACATGTACCAAATCTTGTCTTACCTAAACTCTTTTAACCAAAACCTTTTGTACCAAAGAACACAACTCCTCCTAAGAAAATTGTGAAAGTTTGGGTCCCTAAGGCTTTCTAACCCCCTGGACCCACATTCAAAAAGGGGACCATGTTTATTTTTCTTTATTTGTTTTGTAGGACACTAAAAAGGGAGTTTTGTATCTAGATAGTGGATGAAACAGACATATGACCTTCAACAAGCAATGGCTTCAGAACTTCATTTCAAAAGATGGCCCAAGTGTTATTTTTGGAGACAATTCTCAAGCCAGAGTCAAAGGACATGGAGATTTAATTAAAAAAAGCATTATTCTGTCAAATGTCTCCTATGTGGAAGGCCTCAAGCACAACTTGATTAGCATAAGTCAAATCTGTGACAAAGGATTTCATGTGATTTGTTCCCATAATTTATGTCAAGTAAAGAACTCAAAAGGTGAGATTTATGTCATGGTCACAATGTCATAATTAAGTGTCATATAGTTATATTACTGGAATCTTTAGACTTGAGGTTATTACAGTCTTTCACTTGATGAACATTATGTTTGACATATTCAAACGTTACCCCTAACCGGGTGTTATAAAGAATATGATTGGCATAATCGGAATCATATAGGGAAGAGTAATAAGCCAAGAAAGGATTTGTTCCTCGTTAAAAGAAATGTCAAGCTTTGGCCACTCGATGAATGGTATTGATGAAATGCATGGCCGTGCTCAAATAAGATTTGTCTTATCAATACATTCGAGATCGAGAAAGCATTGGACTATGTAAGTTGACCATTGACCATAGCTTACGTTCAATAGACATCGTGAAACAAAGAGATTGTAATATGTTCTATAATGGATTAACGAACTTTAACAAGTTATATTATTTGGGTAATCATGATGGCCTGCTATGATCCGCTCATGATTTATGAGACAAACTGTGTTTGGGCTCATTGCCAACTTGATATAATCCTATGGGGTCACACACAAGAGAACAAATTGGAAAAAGGGAAAAATGGCTGAGTTTTTGTCTGGCACGGCCATGCTCTTTATAAGACACGACCGTGCCATATATAGCCAAAAGGTAAGTTCTGGCGGAATGGTTGGCACGACCGTGCCAAAATATCAAGCACGACCGTGATAAGCTCGGCACGACTATGCCAGATACAAAGCACGATCGTGCCAATATTGGGCGGCTGGGAAGGTTGCCTCGAAGTCATTGGCACGACCGAGCCAGATTTGGGGCACGACCGTGCCAGTCATGTCGGCCAGAAAATCTGCACAGCTAATTAGTGACGGAATTTGGGTTTCTTAAGTCCTTAAGGGTTAAGGACTTATACCCATATAAATATCTCTGTCCCAGCCATTATATATGATTTATTAACTTGTTTGGAGAAACATAATTATTGATTGAGATTGAGAATCAAAGATCAATAATACATAAAATCATATAGTCCCTTTTTGATCTAGCAGTCAAGATTAAGAAATACTTCTTAATATTCGTTCGCATGTGGATATCCATAGAGGGTGATTCCATTATCATCTTCGTGTTCGTGTTCCTGCATTCGTGATTCGAAAGTCGTGAAGAACCCAAGACTCAAAGATCAAGAAATCAAGAAACGCTTCAAGGGTTAGTATTCTTGTATTCATTGTAGATGTATTTGTCATAATCATATGAATGGATCTATAGGCTTTGGGTTTCATAAATTTTAAATGCTTAATTCCGTTGCGCATGTTACTACGAAACCCAACAGTGGTATCAGAGCCCCGTTCATGTTGATTATTTCAATACATAATCATGTTGTGTGGATATAAATTGCTTATGTGCCTAGCATGATTTGAATATTGGGATTTTGATGTTTATGTGTAATATGCGTTTTATATTGTTTATTGTTTTATAAACTTTAATCTCACTATTCAATCGCAATAAAAATTATGTTGGATTCAAAATTGTTGGGTTATCAATTTTTGATTGGATCAAAGTTTTGATAATCTAGAGATTCATGAATAAATTGTTTATTCAAGGTTTTGATGATCATGGTGATTGGATCACCAAGAACACCAAATCCTAATTGAATCGGGAAAAACAATTTGGGACAAATTTTGGAACTTTAAAAATTAGATTTTTCGAAGGGTCCGACCGGACCTAGTAGGCGACCCGGCCGGACCTCCGGGTCTTGTGCGGGTGCATCCTTTAGGTCGCGGGTGTGGATCTTGTGGTTTGAATTTCCTATTTGTTTTAGTCTGTTGAATTCTGAGATTGGTTCAAGGTTTGGATGGCTAGCCTACGTTCTCGAGACTGTGTTTCCCAAACTTGATCGTAATCAACGATTCAAAGATAAAACAAAGTTAGAATTATGAAGAGTTTATAATAGCTAAAATTGAGAAACAAAGTTCATGATTCGAAGATTGGAGATCCATGTGGAATTGTGAATGCAATTGGCCTACGTTCATCGAGACCATCTATTGCTTAGTTTCAGCCACATGGACTACTTTCTTGGTTTCTTGGATTAGTGCGGAATTGTGGTTGCCTTATGGCTTAGTTCGGCCGTATTTTGTTGTCTTGATTTGGAGATAATAACCAAAGTTCAAATATTCTCATCCTCATAATTATATAGAAACTAATGACACATAATATCATGCCTAAATTAATGGAGATTAATTTAATGACTAAACTTGATGTGTAATATGTTTATCTTATGTGATCATAAATGTGTTATATGCTATATGTTGTGATCATTCATTAAAATTTAAGTTTCGTGCCAATCCATGATTAAAACACTTGTGAGTACATGTGTAGTTTTATGTGGGCTCTGCCAAAGGGACGTACATTAATTCTATCCATCTATGAGCAAGATGAGGAAAGAGTGATTCCTATACGTTTAAAATGGTTTGACTTAATTAGGCTATCAAAAGACAAAGTTTTGGGCCTAAGGCACATATTAGATTAAAACACGTTAGACCTATGATGTCTAAAAATCTCATAAAAGATTTAAGAGTCATATATGATATGATTGACAAGGAGTTGTCTACCTAATTAATTTGATTTTGAGCAGTATCGCCAAAGCAGACTTGAAATTAAATTAAAGGTAGATCTTAGCCCATTTAAATCATATTATAAATTGGATGTATATGAAGGTTATATAATTTAGTGGGAGTATATGTAAAATACTAATATCTGTAATATCTTTAAAATTAAGTTGGTACTTATATATGATTATATGTTTGCGTAATTGTAGATAATGGCTCAAAATTCAAGTTCTTTATCATTGCGATCTATCTTTGAGAAGGAAAAACTTCAAGAAAATGGATCTAACTTCACGGATTGGATCCGTAGCATTAGAATTGTTCTAAAGCATGAAGATAAGCTCTATATTCTGTATGAGCCCATTCCTGAGGATGAACCTGAATCATCTGCCCCCAAGGATGAGAGAAACCCCTACAAGAAGCACAAGAGTGATTCTTGTGATGTGGGTTGTCTCATGCTTGCAGCCATGTGTTCTGAGATTCAGAAGACTCTTGAACACTTGGAGGCATATGACCTTGCTGTTGAGTTGAAAGACATGTTTCAAGAACAGGCAAGGAAAGAAAGGTTCGATACTATAGCTGCCATTGTCTCATGCAAGATGAGTGATGGGCAGGCTGTGGGTCCTCATGTTCTGATGATGAAGGCTCACTTTGAGCATCTAGAGAGGCTTGGCCATCCTATTGAGGTTCAGTTGGCCACTGATTTTATTCTTAATTCATTGCCTAAAAGCTATAATCAGTTTGAAATGAACTTTAATAAGCATGGGATGGATAAGTCCCTGTCTGAGTTGCATGGAATGCTAAAGACATCGGAAAAGAAAATCGGTAAAGAAGCCGCTCCTGTGCTCATAGTATCAAAGGAAGGAAAGGGCCAGAAAGGCAAAGGAAAAGGGGGTAAGACAAAAGTTGTCAAACCCAAGATTGGCAAGGCAATTGTTGCCAATTCTAATGTGGCTAAACCTGCTTCCCAAAAGGATGCAATTTGTTTCCACTGCAATGAGATTGGTCATTGGAAACGCAATTGCAAGGTTTACAAGGAAGAGATGAAGAAGAAGAAGAGCAGTGGGACTGCCTCTACTTCAGGTATCTATGTTATAGATGTTCTTCTTTCTACTTCTAGCTCCTGGGTATTAGATACCGGATGTGGATCTCACAGTTGTTTAAATGTGCAGGGATTAAGGAATAGAAGGCTACTTAAAGATGGAGAAGTGGACCTACGTGTGGGGAATGGAGCAAGAGTTGCTGCATTAGCCGTAGGAACATATGATGTCATTTTACCTAGCAGATTAATTCTTGTTTTGAACAATTTTTATTACGTTCCGGATTTAAGTAGAAATATTATTTCAGTTTTGTTGTTTGGATAATGAAGGTTATAGTTTTCTTATTAAGAATAAGAAGTTTTCTATTTATTTAAATGAGATGCTTTATTGTACTGCATGTTCATTTAATGGCCTTTATGTTCTTGATGTTGAAAGTGAGAATAATGAGAATATTTATAATGTAAATAAGAAATCCAAACCTAACGATGTAAATCATACTTATTTGTGGCATTGCCGTCTTGGTCATATTAATGAGAAGCGTATCTCAAAACTCCATGGGGACGGACTTTTAGATTCACATGATTTTGAATCATATGACACTTGTGAGTCCTGTTTACTTGGAAAGATGACAAAGAAACCTTTCACTAAGAGTAGTGAAAGGTCTAGTGACTTATTGGGACTCATACATACTTATGTGTGTGGACCAATGAGCAGCAGTACTAGGGGAGGATATCAATACTTCATAACTTTTACTGATGATTTTAGTAGATATGGCGATATCTACTTGATAAAACATAAAAGTGAATCCTTTGAGATATTTAGAATATTTCAAAATGAAGTACAAAATTAACTTGGCAAAACTATTAAAGCACTTAGATCCGATCGTGGTGGAGAATATTTAAGCCAAGAGTTTGACAATCATCTTAAAGATTGTAGAATTGTTTCACAATTAACTCCACCCGGAACACCACAATGGAATGGTGTGTCCGAGCGGAGAAATAGGACTTTATTGGATATGGTCCGCTCCATATTAAGTCAAATTGATCTTCGTTTATCCTTTTGGGGTCATGCACTAGAAACTGCTGCTCTTACACTAAATAGAGTTCCAACTAAATCTGTTCCAAAGACTCCATATGAGATGTGAACTGGAAAAAAACCTAGTTTGTCTTTCATGAAGATTTGGGGTTGTGAGGCTTATGTTAAGAGAATGATCTCTGACAAACTTGCACCAAAATCTGACAAGTTTTATTTTGTGGGTTACCCTAAGGAAACTAAGGGTTATTACTTTTACAACCGCACGGACAACAAAGTGTTTGTTGCCCGAGATGGTACCTTTCTAGATAAAGAGTTTCTCTCCAAAGGAATTAGTGGGAGTAAAATAAATCTCAAAGAGGTTCAAGAACCCGAAAATAATATGGAAAAAGATGTTGGATCTGAACAAGTTTCACAAGGAGTTGTGGAACCTATTCAGAATATTCAAGTTCCTCACAGAACTGGTAGGGTGCGATCCGAACCTGAGAGATATGGATTTCTCATGACGGATAGCAATGAAGTGGAAGCCATAGTTCATGACGAACCTACTTCCTACCAAGAAGCGATGTACGCTCCTGATTCAGATAAATGGCTTGGAGCCATGAAATCTGAAATTAAGTCCATGTATGATAATCAAGTTTGGAACTTGATTGATGCGCCCGAAGGTGTAAAAACCATAGGATGCAAGTGGGTTTTCAAAAAGAAAACTGACATGGATGGAAAGGTGCATACTTATAAAGATAGACTTGTAGCGAAAGGCTATAGGCAGATTCATGGAATCGACTATGATGAAACCTTTTCGCCCGTAGCAATGATCAAGTCTATAAGAATTTTACTTGCCATAGCCGCATATTTTGACTACGAGATATGGAAAATGGATGTCAAAACAACATTCCTTAATGGGAACTTACTTGAGGATGTTTATATGACACAACCTGAAGGTTTTGTAATTCCATAAAATTCTAATAAAGTATGCAAGTTGCAAAGATCCATTTATGGATTAAAGCAAGCTTCAAGGAGTTGGAATCTTCGATTTGATGAATCGGTCAAAGAGTTTGGCTTCATCAAGAACGAAGATGAGCCTTGTGTATACAAGAAGATTAGTGGGAGCATAGTATTATTTCTAGTACTATATGTTGATGACATATTGCTCATTGGAAATGACATTCCTGCACCGCAGTCTGTAAAGACTTGGTTAGGAAAGTGTTTCTCAATGAAAGATATGGGAGAAGACGCTTATATCCTTGGCATTAGGATCTATCGCGATAGATCCAAGAGATTGATTGGTTTAAGTCAAGATACATATATTGACAAAGTTCTTAAGAGATTCCGCATGGAAAACTCTAAGAGAGGAAATTTTCCAGTAGGCCATGGCATAACTCTAAGCAAGAATCAGTGTCCTAAGACAACTGATGAGCGTGAGAGAATGATTGGGATTCCATATGCTTCTGCAATTGGATCAATCATGTATGCCATGATATGTACTAGACCTGATGTCTCGTATGCTTTGAGCATGATGAGTAGATACCAATCAGATCCTGGTGAGAGTCACTGGATTATAGTCAAGACGATTCTTAAGTACTTGAGAAGGACTAAAGATTCGTTCTTGGTGTATGGAGGAATGGAAGATGATCTTGTTGTAAGTGGTTACACATACGCAAGCTTCCAAACCGACAAGGATGATTCAAGATTGCAATCTGGATTTGTATTTGTGCTAAATGGAGGTGCTGTTAGCTGGAAGAGTTCTAAGCAAAGTACCGTCGCAGATTATACAACGGAAGCTGAGTATATTGCTGCATCCGATGCTGCAAAGGAGGCTGTTTGGATCAATAAGTTCATTGGTGAGCTAGAGGTGGTTCCTAGCATTGCTAACCCAATAGACCTTTATTGTGATAATAATGGTGCTATTTCTCAAGCAAAGGAACCAAGATCATATCAGAAATCCAAACATATACTTAGGCATTTTCATATCATTCGAGAGATCGTTGATAGAGGATCCGTAAATATATGCAGAGTACCGACTAATGATAACATTGCCGACCCATTGACAAAGGGTCTTCCACAAGCAAAGCATGAAGGTCATGTTAGGTCTTTGGGTATTCGATACATTAATTAGGCCTTGTGCAAGTGGGAGATTGTTGGTGTTGTATTCTCTAGGCACGTTATGAGAACGATTAATGTTATCTATTGAATATGTTTTAATAAAGATATTGAATGTTTGATTATTATATCATTTGCATGTTTATTATAATAATTCTGTCTCGGATAATTATGATTAATTGTTAGTATAAGTTTAATAGATAATCATATGATGATTATGGTGTATGGGATACAATTAAACTTATGGGTATTTGTTGGAGAACAAATACTGGACCGACCCGTATGAGATTTATGTCATGGTCACAATGTCATAATTAAGTCTCATATAGTTATATTACTGGAATCTTTAGACTTAAGGTTATTACAGTCTTTCACTTGATGAACATTATGTTTGACATATTCAAACGTTACCCCTAATCGGGTAGTTATAAAGAATATGATTGGCATAATCGGAATCATGTAGGGAAGAGTAATAAGACAAGAAAGGATTTGTTCCTCGTCAAGAGAAATGTCAAGCTTTGGCCACTCGATGAATGGTATTGATGAAATGCATGGTCGTGCTCAAATAAGATTTGTCTTATCAATACATTCGGGATCGAGAAAGCATTGGACTATGTAAGTTGACCATTGATCATGGCTTACGTTCAATAGACATCGTGAAACAAAGATATTGCAATATGTTTTATAATGGATTAAGGAACTTTAACAAGTTATATCATTTGGGTAATCATGATGGCCTGCTAGGGTCCGCTCATGATTTATGAGACAAAGTATGTTTGGGCTCATTGCCAACTTGATATTATCCTATTGGGTCACACACAAGAGAACAAATTGGAAAAAGTGAAAAATGGTTGAGTTTTGGTCTGGCACGGCCGTGCTCTTTATAAGACACTACCGTGCCATATATAGCCAAAAGGTAAGTGCTGGCGGAATGGTTGGGACGACCATGCCAAAATATCAAGCACGACCGTGCTATGCTCGGCACGATCGTGCCAGATACAAAGCACAACCGTGCCAATATTGGGCGGCTGGGAGGTTGCCTCGAAGTCATTGGCACGACCGTGCCAGATTTGGGGCACAACCGTGCCAGTCATGTCGGCCAGAAAATCTGCACATCCAATTAGTGACGGGATTTGGGTTTCCTAAGTCCTTAATGGTTAAGGACTTATACCCATATAAATATCTCTGTTCCAGCCATTGTATATGATTGATTCACTTGTTTGGAGAAACATAATTATTGATTGAGATTGAGAATCAAAGATCAATAATACATAAAATCAAATAGTCCCTTTTTGATCTAGCAGTCAAGATTAAGAAAGAGTTATTAATATTCGTTCGCGTGTGGATATCCATAGAGGGTGATTCCATTATCATCTTATTGTTCGTGTTCCTATGTTCGTGACTCGAAAGCCGCGAAGAACCCAAGACTCAAAGATCAAG
This sequence comes from Campanula takesimana, assembly GCA_026119855.1. Classification (NCBI taxonomy): domain Eukaryota; kingdom Viridiplantae; phylum Streptophyta; class Magnoliopsida; order Asterales; family Campanulaceae; genus Campanula; species Campanula takesimana. The sequence continues at coordinate 10,808 of JAOWBW010003107.1, read as the reverse complement.
AAATCAAGAAACGCTTCAAGGGTTAGTATTCTTGTATTCATTGTAGATGTATTTGTCATAATCATATGAATAGATCTATAGGTTTTGGGTTATAAATTTTAAATGCTTAATTCCTCTGAGCATGTTACTACGAAACCCAACAATGTGTTCATCTTTTGGCAAAGCTTGGGTCTTTCATGTATAAATCTTCATATTTCTTCTCAAAAGTTACAAATCTGGCCATTTTTGCCATTTTTATGAACATGCATGCTAAAATTGATTTTTGTTGAATAATGGCTCTTGGATAATGTTCTCAACATGCTAAATGATAAGTTCTTTGAGTTTCATGTCTTGGTTTTGAGTTTTGGTCGTGTTTTGAAACCCATTTTTGTGACTCATGCAAGCAGTCCTCTTACTCTGTTCATACCATTGATTTTCATGCTTTAAAAACTCTTCTTTAAAATGGTTTCTGGACTTGGGTCAAAACATGAATGTTTTTCCTTACATATTAAAGTTTATGCTCCCCAAATTTCATGCCTATATTCCATGCTTAGACCATGCTTTAATGAATAAGTTTGGGTTACAGATGTACTGTCGTGTTTATTTCTCTCTGTACCATGTTCTGCTCTTGTGCTTTAAACTCAGTGAAAACGTGGTTTTTGGGTCAAAGTCAAAACATGAATTTTGTTCTTAATGAGCTCAGGAAGATGCATATATGTTTTAAATATTTTTAAGAGCTCAAGAAGTATTATTTTTTCTCTTTTGTTTCAAGCTTCAAAGCCCAGAATCTGTATTTCCAGTTTCTGACACCAAAATTTCCGAAACATTTTGGGGCATCTAAACTCATTTTATGAACTTGAAACTTTGGGTAATTAATTATATGTGAGCTTAAACTTTAGTTCTTGGTGTTTTGTCAGATTCATGAGTTAAATGGGGTAAAATGGGTGACCAACATGCTATGTTTGCTGTGAATCTTTTCTGGGCAGATTTTGTGAATGACTTTCTCGGTAATGCTTGGGTCCAAAATTAAACCAAAAAATACAATAAAATTCAAAAAGGTTCCTTAACATTCTGGGAGAAAATCCCATCTTTTAGTTTTGGATTTGGATAATTCTAGGACAGGTACCTTGGCTCGAGAACGGACAACGATGACAATTTCAGCGACCTTTCCTCTACGCGGACATTTATTTGATACGGGATTTGTCTCCCGTTTTCATCATTTGTATATAAATCCCCGAATGTACATAATCCCCTCCCCATTGTATTCTTTCTTTTCTAAGTGTGTTCAAAATCCTTTTCGAAAACCAATCGGGGAATCCACTCAAGCCGATTCCCGGTTGTGACTTAAATTGAACAGACCTAGATTAGGAGACCACCTTGTACATATAAATACACTTTTTCTTAAGTTAAGGCTAAATAAGGCGTTTTCAAGAGGCACTAAAATGGAATGTAGGTGGAAGCATGCTAGAGACCGAAAGGGCGAGGGGAGTGCCTAACACCTTCTCTTCTTGTAACATAGCCCCCGAACACACTTTTCAATCAAAAAGGTTTTATCTCTAATTTCCTAAATAAAATGAGGTGACGACTCTATTTTCAAAACCAAAGTAGGGAAACCATTGTGAGGACGCAAGCGCGGAATTAAAGGTTTCGAGCGCGGGCTCTCACAGTGGCGACTCTGCTTGGGACATTTTCAAAAAAGTGGGCTCGACTCAATTTGTGTGCTTTCGCCATTATGTGCCTTTCTTGCCTTGCATGTATATATGTCTTGACATTTGCAAGTTTCTCCCTTCTTCTTTTGACATGTAAATAAAAAATGAGCTTTCTCATTCAAAAAATCATTTTTCAAAAAATAGATACCTCACACACTTTCACTTTTTCAAACTTATATCATCATTATTACCGTACAAACCTTAGGGACTAGGAGCCCGCGCGGTGACGGGGATCTCTTGCTCCCTCGAATCAATACCCGCGGTTGCCATTCCCGACTCGAAGCCGCGCCTCCTGCCATGGCTAAGAGTTAAGCCTTCATGCCAGCCAACCATTAAAGCCTCGATGTCCATGTTTTCAAAAATGACACGTCCTCGACTCTAAGACGGTTTTTGTCTAGCAATTTCTCTTCAATCCTATACATTTCCCAAAAAGGTTATAAAGAACCTAACTGTGGATATCAATTGAAATGCTTGGATTGACTTGAAATTGTCAAGACCTTCACATAGACCGTAACCCGAATGGTGGATCCCAGAAAGAGTATAGGCCCTTCGCTAGGGGCTTTGGACAGCTATTAGTACAGGTGAAAAACGTTGGTTCGATACTTTGGAGACGGTATCCACTATTCCAGGATTTAATAATCGAATGTGTCAAAACAAAGCGAGGTGCTTGGCCGGCTTCCTAGGTTTTTGTGCATTGCTTGCGCTTCAACCTTTTTAAAAAATTGATTTTGTTTCAAAGTCTTATACTTTTCTTCTCTTTGGTCTTTCATTCTTGTACATAAAAGAAAGCCCATTTCGAAATTTAAAACTTTCTTTTTCAATCAATTTTGTAGAGGGAGAATCTTGCCCGTTCTCTAGCGTGGTATTCAAGGTCAGTTCCAGATATCACTTTGATCAAGGTCTACTCGGAGCCTCTCCGAATCAGCAATGGCAAACAACGGACAGAAATTTGAAATTGTGACTAGGGACTTGCCCGACTTTGAGCCCGACAATGCAATGGAACAATGGTTAGAGGAACAGTTAAAAGCTCAAACGGAGTACGTGATTAGTATCTTCCAAGAGGCGATAATGGGCCATGTGTCAACACCTTTCCAGAATCAAAACCAATTAGGGCTTGAAAGTCTTCAACTGCCAAATGTCACAAGCATCCATACTGTGCTGTCTCCAGTTCAACCACAAGAAATGGTCTCAATGCCCGCAAGTGCTACCATTCATCAGATACTGAATGCCCACCCAGATTCAACCCAAAACAATGTACCGAATTTCACCTCCTTCATCGAGATGATGCAACACGTAGGGGTTGGAACAAATTTCTCATATCATGGTTTGGGAAAAGGGAAAGCTCCATTTGGGACTGCTATTTGTGTAATTGAGGCTGAACGTGAGATAAAGCCTTTATTCTCCAAATTTCATGGCCAGAATTTGTCTTCAAGAAATACTTCTCAAGATCTAGTGTTTGTTCTGTGGAAGGTTAAAATTGGTTCGAGGAAGTTCATTCGCCATGATAGGCACTTTGACAAGCTCGACACTCCAATGACAGTGGTTTTTAATAACCTCATGAACCAAGGTGTGATGAAACCGATGGAAGGATATAAGCCGCCAGTCAAACTATGGGATCCTACTGCCTACTGTGTGTACCACCAATTAAATGGACATGACACTGATAATTGCTTCTTTCTTCGACAAGCTATCCAGAGCCTTATCGATGAGGAGGTCATTGAGAAACCCACATCTACAGCAAACAAGTTCTTTGATGATCTAGGTGCACCAATGTCTCAAATCCTACGTGTTCTGATTTTTCATGGACTCTTAAAACCCTTAGAGAAGTACCGATCTCCCCAGACATTGCCCAAAGGGTGGAACCCTCTTGAGTTCTGTGAGTACTACCGATGGCCAGGACATGCCACTGACTCGTTCTGGTCTCTTAAGAATGTCATACAGAATCTCATTGACAGCGGGGTGATTAAGAAATCCCAGAATTGACTTCAACAGAGGGATGGTTATTCTAGGGGCTTCCCGACCCCCGAGGAATGTATTCTCTTTTGCTACAATGACTGCAACATGCCGACTCGAGATATTGGGTCACGTTTTGCTAATGATGGAGGCTTGCCAACATAAGGGGTTGTGATACTTTTTGCTAAATGATGGAATCTCGCTGACCCGAGGGATTGTGTCTCCTTTTGCTGTGAATAGGGAACACCTCCCAAACTCTAATCCCTTTTGCTTTTGGGCCCGTCCTAAAATGCGCTCACATTTCTTTTTCTTTCCAAATCTATGCTTGCGCGTCATCTCTTTTGTAATATATTTATTTGCTTGTCTTGTCTTGTACATACGTTTTCAGTTAATTCGCGTTATAATCAAGTGCCTTCATAATCGCGTATTTTATAAATTTGGCTCCATAAATGATTAATCTCACTTAATTAAAAGCAAACAATAAAGTGTGGACTAATTTTAGACTGCGATTAATTGAGATGAGAACTAAGGTCGACGGAGCTTAACAGGATTCACAAACGAAGGCAATCAAAGAAGTTTGCAGAGACAATAAACAAAGACTGCGATTGATGGAGTTCCCACAAGCGATCAGACACAGATTCAAGGCGGCCGACCAAAGGCCGAGATAGCTGAAAACAACTACCTTACGCAAGTGTAACTTTTGTCGATTTTCTTTAATGTATCATTGTGTTGTAATTCTTACATCTCATGATTTGTATTTTGCAAATTCTTTGTTATGTTCGTCATGTTTTTGTTTTTCGCTAAAAACAAAAAATGAAAAAAAATGAGTGCAAAAGAGGAGAGGGTATGAAAAAAAAAGTTGGTTGCTTCATTTTTCTTTATTCTCATACATTATTTTTTGTACATACTGCATGCATCTTGTATTATTACTCCGAAGAAGCATCTTGACCCCATTGAGCGAGCACCATCAACGACGGCAATTGGTGACTCTCGCTAGAGACCTTATGCTCTTAAACCGACCTCTTACACTGAGAGGTTAAAAACCCTTGCCTCAAAAATTTTGAGAATTAAACATTTACCTTTGACAAACCAACCTCTCGACTTTAGAGGTTAGAGACCAAAAGTCAGACAGCCTTCAGGGACTCCATCAAGGTCGAAAAGCTCAAAAGCAACGACAACGACTACAATGAGAAGGACCTCCCACCCACGAGGTCAACAGGCATTTCTAATCATGTCAATTGTTTGATGGTGTTCTCATCTCAATTTGTCACGATCTAATTTGAGTCCAAATAAATTACTGGTTTTCCTAAAAATTGAAATTAACTTTTTGATTTTAAAGCACTTGACCATTAACGTGAATTCTAATCTTGTGTCATTGATTTCGAATGTGAGCAATTTCCTCGAGTCTAGGGTCTTCCCCCTACTCTCTTCCATTCGTCATTCCATTCTGCGTAATCACAATGTCGAAAATCCTATGGGATCTTCCTTCGTTTTCCCAAAACACTGGCCTTTGCCTTCCTCTATCAACTCCTGAAATTGTCACAGCAAGAGAGACAGGTGCATGAAAATCTCAAATGTTCAAAATCCCAAATAAAAGACAAGATACTCTCAAATGAATGAACCTAATCTAGGGACGAATGCCATGGGTTGTAACGAGGTAGATGAATGAGGCTTTGGATGCCTGAAATCTCAAACGGGCACAAATTGGGGCTGCACATCACAAATTGGAGTTTGGTTTGGAATTCACAATAATGCAATGGTCGAACATGGCGTGCTTTGAAAAACATGTGTCTTCATTTAACAGAATGCCAAATTCGGGACAACTCCTCAAATAAGTATGGTCCTCATCAAAGGAATACTGATTGTGAAACTCACTTTTGGGTAACACAGGGGCTTCCTTAACCCCGGCTGTGGAATATCAAAACTCTGTGAAAATTCTCGTGAACAGTTAAGTCCCCCGTAAGTGGGACATCAGAGCAATTTGCAAGTCAATGCCAACAGTTTGAATTAATAATCTTGAGATCTGCTCCAAGACAAAATCAAGAGTCCTACATCTGAACCACATGGATATGTATTAAATGACAGGGAAAACTCCTCAAAGCAGTTTGATTCCCAATGACATCAATTTCGGATACAACTTTTGATTGATGGAGCGGTCTCATCGATCTTCCAGCCAAGAATCATCAAAGCATCACGCAGCCTCTACAAAACAGTTACGTTCCCTCACAAGCGGGACATTGCAGCATCTACTCCATGTTGAGAGTCTGAATCAGTGAGAACAGTGCCTACCATTTGGCAATGACAGTATTCCATTCTTAGAATACACAAGCACCGAAAATGAGATTACTCTTGTAGACAATGAGGTCTCCAACAACGAAACATCATGGCATTGAACTATTCTCCACAAATGTCACGTGCCCCCACAAGTGGGACAACGTAACAAATTGCTAGCCAGTGTCAAATGTTGATCTTGAACAGAGTCAGGAGTCTCACATTTATATGATAGTAATGAGCACCAAAGAAGTAACCACACTCCTCGACGGTGTGGTCCCCAATAATGAAACATCGAAGCAGTTCGCAAGTCCTATAGCCCGTCACTTTCCCCCGCAAGTGGGATACCAAAAGATAGTCACTCTCAGGAAATTTCTGGGGTTTACCATCCAAATCATATGGTCAAGTATTGAAAGATAGGACAACTTTTCAAAACATTGTGGCCCTCAACAGCAGAATGATGATTGCGGAATAGTCTTTTGCGCAGCAAATGAGTTCCTGTAAACCTTGTGTGATAGAGTATCAAGACATTGTGAGATTTTCCTCAATAGCAACGATCTTCCCCCGCAAGCGGGATGTCAGAACCCAATTTCAGCAAGAGAACATAAGAACAATTTTGGGAAGCAAATGAGCCCCCCGCGACTCTTGAACACTGAAACACCAGATCTCATGAGGCTTTTTCAAAGGCAATTAACTCCCCCGCAAGCGGGATGTCAGAACATACTTTTGAATCGGTAGGCCTAGAACTCTCCTCCGGGAAAGGCTAGGGGCTTCACATTTGGTTCACATGGTATAGCCGCTCTTCCAGACAGCTGAGTCCTTACTAATGAAGCATTAAGTATATGGGCTTATCATTGAAACGCTGGGGCTTCCGCTGCCAATGTTTAAAGCCTCATCATCAATATACACTGGGGCTTCTATGGTCAACAACTGGGGCTGATTCAAATATTCCATCCCAAGAGACATTGTTGAGTAAACTTGATCAAATTGGTGTCGAAATTTACCTTTCGAGTACCCGCGCTAGGCTTTCGTTCTCGCCCAACCATTCATCCTCATCATAACTCTCAAAATTCTCAAAATCTTCAAAAGGAAAAGTTCCACATTTCATTTCTTTCTTTATTCTCCCTCTTTGTAAATACATTCACATTTTATCTTATTTATGATGAGTAAGGTTGAAATTCAAGCAATGCACACGTGTCAATAAAATCAAGAAATAGAAAAAAAAGATTGCTCAAATAAAAAAAGTGAGATTTGAAATGAATTCATCAAGATGAAAATCAATTGTGAAAAGAGATCATCATTCTTCAAGATCAAAGCTTTTGCAAATTAAAAGGAATGTGTTCTCTTGCCCTTCTTAATCTCCGAACCGTGAATGCCTTTGTTGCACATGTATGACACTTCCAAGCACATGAATGTCACGATATATCTATATGCTTGTGAAATTATTCTGCAGGTACTCAAATCCAATCTCAAAAGTCGAGCCACGTCCAAGCTGCATGGGAAAGAGTCCCTCCAACATCTTCTCCAATCAAAATGTGTTTTTCGAGTTTTTCACAAACTCGAACTACGTAAGGTCTGATTCCCGAAAGGGATACGTAGGCAACCTGTCACCACAGGTCCGACCACACCCGCATCAAAACGTTTAAAAGGAGAGCTTGACACCGCAGGTCCGACCACACCCGCATCAAAACATTGCAAAGGAGAGCTTGCCACCACAAGTCCGACCACACCCGCATCAAAACGTTGCAAAGGAGAGCTTTCCATCGCAGGTTCGACCACACCCGCATCAAAATGTTGCAAAGGAGAGCTTGCTACCGCAGGTCCGACCACACCCGCATCAAAACGTTGCAAAGGAGAGCTTGCCACCGGAGGTCTGACCACACCCGCATCGCATCAAAACGTTGCAAAGGAGAGCTTACCACCGCAAGTCCGACCACACCCGCATCAAAACGTTGCAAAAGAGAGCTTGCCATCGCAAGCGCGACCACACACGCATCAAAGCATTTTACAAAAACTTGAGACATCCCCGTGCATCCAACTGTGTCTTGCATAGAAAGAATCAAAAATCTCATCACACAACAACTCCAAGGCAAGGATTCAAGCTTCTCTTAAATGCGGCAGCACACAACGATCCTCCGATCATCATCAACCTACAGCATATCCTTGAATTTACTTTCATGTTATGCGTCTTGAATGTTTAATTGTTTCGAAGGCAAGAATATTGTCTCATTTTCAAAAATGTGTTCCCAAAATCACTTTGTTGAACTACGTGACTGGTCTGATTCCCGAAAGGGATACGTAGGCAGCTTGTCACCTCAGGCACGACCACCCCTTCTTTCGAAAAATTGGTTACCACGGTCTATTCGGTCACCCCGAATTCGACCCCCTCTAATATTTGGTTACTCTCTTGGTCCACTCGAGCGCTCGGGTTGGACCTCCTTCAGAACTACGCCCCGACTTGATTCCTGAAAGGGATACGTAGGCAGCTCGAATGCAAGAGCTCAGTTGCCGGATCAAATCAAATCATGTTTTTCATTTCAATCCCCAGCAAAGAGAATTCGATTTCTCAATGCATCCCCATCCAGCTGAACTACGATTGGTCTGATTCTCGCAAGAGATACGTAGGAAACTTGGAAACCAGGTTCGACCATACTTGTGTGTTTTCTTGCTTGCTTGAGTAGAACTACGGAGGCTTGATTCCCGCAAGGGATACGTAGGAAGCCCTACTTTGGGCCCAGCCGTTAAACCCTAGATGAGATCGGTTGTCTATATTGGATCATCAATCCCCTTTACATTACAAGTGAATTCGACGAGGGCTCTGTAGACACCCCGATCTCGCACCCCTAAAACCAACCCTTGAATCGGTCTAAGCGCGACAATGGACCTAAAACCCTAGATTTGGCAGTTTGGGGCTACCGACCGTCTTATCGGTGCATCGGATGGAATAACCGAGTCCGGATTCATGATCAGGGCTCGAAACCGAGTAAACGGCACATTCTAAAAAAATCGCGCGCGCGGACCCCAGATTGGGTCCCGCGCCCCTTAAAAGCCTTTTACCGGTCATCCTTTACATTTAAAATTATATTATGTTATTCCTTACTTGTTAACATATTTCAGATATATCATTGTAACCAGAAAAATATTCTAAGCAACTTTCATGTTGGGCCCGCGGACAACCGGGACACTTGTGCGCGCACATCGGGACAGTTGCGGAGCAGGAAGACGGAGCCAAAAAGAATGCACAAACTCATTCTTGCAAGAAAAAAAAACGTGGGTGTCTATTGTTTTTCAAATTTGGTGAGTCACATTGCATAGTACAACCAAGGGGCATTTTGGTCACAAATGAAGGGTCCTAACACCCTCGATATACCCACTTTGATCAAGGAAGAGGGGGATAGTCTTACCTTTACACCTCTCTCTACACCTTGCTCTCTTCATCTTTCTCTCTACAAAAGTTACTCCACCACTACACCACGACTCCTCCACCCTTACTCCATCATACAACCACCAATCCTCACCACAAAACCACCATAAATCAACCACAAAATAACCCTCAAACACTAGCAAAACTCAAGCAAACTCACAAACAACTCATACACTCTTCAATCCACCTTCAAAACTTCAAACAAATCTAAAAGCCTTTCCTTGGAAGCAAAGGAAGCACATCCCCTCCATCTTAACTAGGTAATTTTCATTGTAACCTTTAAACCTTCAAAATGTAAGTAATTTGGTGGTTTATGTAAAGGGTCTAGCCACAAGTTGGCTAGACTCCCATATTTCTCATATATTCCATGTAAAGAGTTTGCTATGTGACTTTGTAAGTAGTGATTTTAATGTTCAAATCAGAATTTTATTATGCTTGAATAAGTTTATAATCATCATGTGTTCATCTTTTGGCAAAGCTTGGGTCTTTCATGTATAAATCTTCATCTTTCTTCTCAAAAGTTACAAATCTGGCCATCTTTGCCATTTTTATGAACATGCATGCTAAAATTGATTTTTGTTGAAAAATGGCTCTTGGATAATGTTCTCAACATGCTAAATGATAAGTTCTTTGAGTTTCATGGCTTTGTTTTGAGTTTTGGTCGTGTTTTGAAACCCATTTTTGTGACTCATGCAAGCAGTCCTCTTACTCTGTTCAAACCATTGATTTTCATGCTTTAAAAACTCTTCTTTAAAATAGTTTCTGGACTTGGGTAAAAAATGAAAGTTTTTCCTTACATATTAAAGTTCATTCTCCCCAAATTTAATGCCTATATTCCATGTTTAGTCCATGATTTCATGAATAAGTTTGGGTTACAGATGTACTGTCCTGTTTATCTCTCTCTGTACCATGTTCTGCTCTTGTGCTTTAAACTCAGTGAAAACATGGTTTTTGGTCAAAGTCAAAACATGAATTTTGTTCTTAATGAGCTTAGGAAGATTCATATATTTTTTAAATATTTTAAGAGCTCAAGAAGTATCATTTTTTCTCTTTTGTTTCAACCTTCAAAGCCCAGAATCTGTATTTCCAGTTTCTGACACCAAAGTGTCAGAACCTTTTCGGGCATCTAAACTCTTTTTATGAACTTGAAACTTTGGGTAATTAATGTATATGTGAGCTTAAACTTTAGTTCTTGGTGTTTTGTCAGATTCATGAGTTAAATGGGTAACATGGGTGACCAACATGCTATGTTTGCTGTGAATCTTTTCTGGGCAGATTTTGTGAATGACTTTCTTGCTAATGCTTGGTCCAAATTAATCCAAAAAATACAATAAAATTCACAAAGGTTCCTTAACATTCTGGGAGAAAATCCCATCTTTTAGTTTTGGATTTGGATAATTCTAGGACAGGTACCTTGGCTCGAGAACGGACAACGATGACAATTTCGGCGACCTTTCCTCTACGCGGACATT
>JAOWBW010003106.1:0-40811 GCA_026119855.1 Campanula takesimana | reverse complement strand
GACGCGATGAGGACATGATGTATGTAGAGGGAAAGTTAGCAGTACAGCTAGAGAAAGTCAAAAGCCTAGAGAGCCACGTGATTAGAGCTAATCGCGAGTGGGAACCGTATCAGTGTACAACTAGTAGATGAGATAGAGCATGGAAATAAGCTGAAGAAGAAGATAACTGAACAAGAAGTGTATGAGGAAAAGCTTAGAGTGTCCAAGCTATCAGATTTGGGCAGAGAGATAGAGTTACAAGAGAAATATGACCAACTCGAAGCAGAGTACGCACAATGTGGAAATGATTGCAATTGGTTACAAAATAGTTATTGGAATAGATTTTTTTTTTTGATTAGTGGAGTAATACAATTAGATTTTTGCTTATGTTAAGTTAAATTTTGGGTGTATTTTGAGATGTTTAAATCTTACACTTTAGTTGAATAAAGTTAGTTATTTAATTTAAATAACCAGAATTATGAATTGTCTATTATTGTTAGACTAAAAGTCAACTTTTCAAGAAAAGACAAAGGAAAACGTCGGATTGATTTGAAATAATCTCCGTAACCATGGTACAAAGTAAGACGACCATTGGAGCAAGTTAACGCTAGTTAAGTAATAAAAACTAGTGAAATAAAGAGATAAAATCAACCAAGTAAACGGTTGTAAATTATGAAGTACAAACTCCTGAACCAGAGAAGAAAGGTTAAGTAAACTAACCAATTTTGAATAATGTCTAGTACAAAGACCTACGAACATCGATCAAACTAACAAGTAACCGTTATAAAAAAATAGTAATGGAATTATACCATGAGAACACGCACATATTGTGTAGTGATGAACATTTCTAGAGCACGAACTTGTTCTAAAGTAAAAAGGAAAATTTGCAGATGAATACCAGAAGTGGAAACAACAGAAACGGCGAGGGCAATGACAACAACACCGGTAATGCAGGCGGGCAGTTGGACCCGGCACTGGTAAATCTCTTGCAGACGCTATCACAGACAGTAGCTGGGATAGGTCAGACTGTTGCTGGACTTGCTCAACCACCACCACAAGCTCCATTACGTGACCCGCTAGAGTTATTCCAAATGAGGAATCCAGATTCGTTCTCGGACACAGCTAAGGAGAAGCCCGAGGATTGGATTAAGAGTACTGAGGTATATTCGAAACGCTGAACTGCACTGAGGAGCAGAAAGTGGTATTTGCGACATTCATGCTAAAGGGGAAGGCTCAGTCGTGGTGGGAGGCGGAAAAGCGAGCTGTTGTGGCTCGTGGTGACGCTGCCTTTACATGGACCCGGTTTAAGACTATCTTTAATGAGAAATATTATCCTGCAAGCACAAGGAACGCCAAGGTGGCAGAATTCCTGACTTGTGGCAAGGGAACATGACAGTGGCCGAGTATGGTGAGAAGTTCACCGATCTGCTAGAGTTTGCGCCAAGATTCTTCGATACTGAAGACAGAAAAGCGAGGAAATTTGAAGCAGGATTGAGTGATAGATTTCGGTACAGAATCACACCGTTAGCTCTGACTACGTATTCAGCGGTGCTAGACAGGGCTAAGATAGTGGAGAAGGAGTCGGATAATTATCGTAACCGACGAGAAGAGAAAGGAAAAACAGTGGCTGAAAGGCAGAAGGAACAAGGGCAGTAAAGACCACAACAATAATAAGAGGAAAGCGGTGGACGACAGTCGCGATAAGGGCAGTCATGGAAATAAGCACTCCAACAACAGCCATAGTGGGAATGGTCGGAACACCAATGACAACAGGCGTGAGTGGAATAAGGGCAAGAGCCAAGGTTTCACCAGCAATGATAATGTACCATTTTTGATGGAGCTCATAAGACAAAAAGTTGTTTCTACAAGGAGCGGCAGTGCTATAACTGTAGGAAGGTGGACACCCGAAGTGGAAGTGCCCAGAACCTAAGAAAGACGAACCAGCTGCAGGAAATAAGGACAACGGAGGAGGAAACGGTGGAGGCCGTGGTAGAATGTACACCATGACCGCAAAAGCAGCTGGAGTAAATGCAGATCTTGTGGCAGGTACAATGCAGTTAAATTCTCGTGATGTTTATGTATTAGTTGATACTGGGGCTACTCATTCAGTAGTTAGTAATGATGTAGCAAGGAAGTTAAAACTGCACCCAGAAACGTTACTTATCCTTTAGTGATAGATACACCTACTAAAGACGCTATCCCCATCACTACCACTTATAGAAATTGCACCTTAGGAATCGGAGATACGAATGTAAAGATCGATCTCATCGAACTGGATATGTCGGAATTCGACGTAATACTAGGAATGGATTGGTTGGCTCTACATCAAGCTAACGTGAACTGTCAAGAGAAAATAGTGACGTTCCTAGGAGAAGAAGGTAGAAGAATGAAGATTCGTGGTTCAAGGCCGAGGAAAAGGGTAGGCTTAATCTCGTGATGAAGGCCCGTAAAATGTCGAGGAAGGGATGTGTAGGATTCTGGCATACATAGGTGAAACAGAAGAGAAGGGAGTAACCTTAGAGTCACTTGAAGTAGTGAATGAATTTCAAGATGTATTTCCTGAGGATTTACCTGGTGTACCACCAGTAAGGGAAGTAGAGTTCTCCATCGATTTAGTACCAGAAACCACACCTATTTCGAGAGCACCGTACAGGATGGCTCCAACAGAGTGAAAGAACTAAAGGAGCAGTTGCAAGAACTGTTGGACAAGGGTTTGATTAGACCGAGTGTATCACCATGGGGTGCACCGGTATTATTTGTGAAGAAGAAAGATGGATCTATGAGACTATGTATTGATTATAGAGAGTTGAATAAGGTGACGGTTAGGAACCAATACCCACTGCCGAGAATTGATGATTTGTTTGATCAATTGAGAGAAGCCTGTTATTTTTCAAAGATTGATCTTAGATCCGGATATCATCAGCTGAGGGTCAAGGATGAAGATGTGGCGAAGACAGCGTTTAGGACGAGGTATGGGCATTATGAGTTTGTCGTGATGCCATTTGGGTTAACTAATGCACCAGCCGCATTCATGGAGTTGATGAATAGAATATTTCAGGAGTACTTAGACAAATGTGTGATAGTATTCATTGATGATATTTTGGTATACTCGAAGACAAAAAGAGGAACATGCTGAACATTTGAGGATAGTGTTAGAAGTTTTGAGGAGACAGAAATTATACGCAAAGTTTAAGAAATGTGAATTCTGGTTGGAGAAAGTAGCATTTTTGGGACACGTAGTGTCGAAAGAAGGAATTTCTGTGGATCCGACAAAGGTGGAGGCAATAATGGATTGGGAAAGACCGACTACAGTAACCGAAATAAGGAGTTCTTGGGTTTAGCTGGTTATTATAGAAGGTTCGTAGAGGGATTTTCGAAGTTATCAGGACCATTGACGAAGCTGACACAGAAATCAGCCATGTTCGTTTGGTCAGGAGAATCTGAGAAAAGTTTTCAAGAATTGAAGAATAGATTAGTATCTGCACCAGTATTAACACTACCGACAGGAACGGAAGGTTTTGTTATCTACAGTGATGCGTCATTGAAAGGATTAGGCTGTGTACTGATGCAAAATGAGAAGGTGATAGCATATGCATCTAGGCAGTTGAAAGTACATGAAAGGAATTACCCGACCCATGATTTGGAGTTAGCAGCAGTAGTGTTTGCTTTGAAAATTTGGAGACATTATCTGTATGGCGTGAAATGTCAGATTTTTACAGATCACAAGAGCCTTAAGTATATCTTCACGCAGAAGGAATTGAATATGAGACAACGGAGGTGGCTAGAACTTCTCAAGAACTACGACTGTGAATATTGTATCATCCTGGGAAGGCCAACAAGGTGGCAGATGCCTTAAGTAGGAAGAATCACGGAATGTTGGCGACGTTGATCTCTAGGGGGTAAGCATATGGAAGATGTCAAGGAGATGAACTTGATAGTAAAAGTAAGCGGATACTTGGCTCGACTGACGTTACAACCTGCATTGTTGGGCAGAATTAAAGAGGCACAAGAGTTAGACGAGGAGAGAGAAGCTCTAATCGGAAAGGGCAAGCAAAGGATCTTCACATGGCGAAGATGGAATTCTGAGATATCAAAAGAGAGTATGGGTGCCAAATAATGATGAAATTAAGAGAGAGATACTGAGAGAAGCTCATTGCTCAAAGTTCTCTGTACATCCGGGGAGTACTAAAATGTATAGGGATCTAAAGGAGTCCTACTGGTGGAATAATATGAAGAATGATGTGGCGGAGTATGTGTATAGATGTTTGACGTGTCAACAAGTTAAGAGTGAACATCAGAAGCCAGCAGGGTTACTGCAATCATTACCAATTCCCGAATGGAAGTGGGAGAATATTGCTATGGATTTCGTAAGTGGGTTGCCAAAGACGGCAGGGAAGTATGACGCTAATCGTAGACCGATTGACGAAGTCAGCACATTTTCTGGCAATCAAGAAGACTGATTCGTTGGAAAAGTTGGCCAAGTTGTATATCGACAAGATAGTAAGGTTGCATGGAATCCCGGTCACAATCGTGTCTGATCGAGATGCTAGGTTCACTTCGAAATTTTGGAACAGCCTACAGGAAGCATTGGGAACAGAATTGACCATGAGTACGGCGTTTCATCCACAGACAGATGGACAGTCGGAAGGACTATCCAGACACTAGAGACATGTTGAGGGCTACTTCGTTAGATTTGGCCAAACGCATGGGACGAACACTTACCGTTAGTGGAATTCGCATACAACAACAGCTTTCATGCCAGTATTGGGATGGCACCATACGAAGCATTGTATGGGAGGAAGTGTAGATCACCGGCGTGTTGGGACGAAGTTGGTGAGAGGAGGTTAAGTGGACCGGAACTCGTACAAGTCACGGCGGATAAGGTACAACAGATTCGGAAGTGGCTACAGACTGAGCAGAGTAGGCAGAAATCTTACGTAGACAACCGAAGGCGAGAACTAGAATTTCAGCCAGGGGATCGAGTATTCCTAAAGATATCACCCACGAAGGGAGTTATGCGTTTTGGGATTAAAGGGAAACTGAGTCCACGATACGTGGGACCGTTCGAAATTCTCGATAGGATCGGGGAAGTGGCTTACCGATTGGTGTTACCGCCGGTATTAGCTGGAGTGCATCATGTGTTCCATGTCTCCATGCTAAGGAAGTATATTCATGATCCGAGTCATGTGATAAAGTACAAGCAGCTAAGAGTTTCGGGCAGATTTGACGTACGATGAACGACCAATCAAGATCGTCGACAGAAAGACGAGGTCGTAAGAAAGCGTACGGTTCCCTACGTAAAAGTGCAATGGAGTAATCACTCAGAGAGAGAAGCGACATGGGAACAAGAAAGTGAAATGCGTGAATTGTACCCGGACATCTTCTCAGAGTAAGACTGGTCAAAGTTTGAGGACAACTTCTTTTAAGGGGGTAAGAATGTAATAACCCGATTATTTTTTTATTTATTATTTAATTATTTAATTTGTTTGAAATTATTTTTAATTAAATGATAATTAAAGTTAGTAAGTAATTAAGTAAGTGGACTAGGTAGTAAAGAGTTGGGCCAAGTTGTAAAAGGGCTAAAGATGGGTTAGCCCGAATTTAAAACAATGGGTTAAACCCAAATAACTATTACCCACAATATAAAAACCTTAGTTAGTAAAATTTTAGGTTTTTACTTTTAATTATCAACACAACAAAACAAACAAAAATCCTACCCTCACCATAACAGCCGCGGCCAAGAAGGGAGAAGAGGGAGGAAATTTTCGATCTTTTTGGAAGTCTAATCCGATCATTCTCAAGGTAATATCAACCTCACATTCTAAAATTTATTTCATTGAATTTGGATATGTAAATCTTAACCTACGCATGTTTAAAAAAATAAACATTAGGATTTTTGCATGCTAGTAAATTAATGGCAAGATTTTAAACGGTTAATGTTTGGATCTAAATGCTATGGTAAAATAATGATCTTCGTGTCTAGCTTTATTTTAAGGTTGGTTTATGATCATGAATTGAATAAATCAATATTGTATAATGTATGGGGATTGAACAAATAAGGAATTAAGGTTAATTAGGTTTAACAAAAAGAAGAAAAATATGGGTTGACACCCATACTAAGTTTCGGCCGAATGGCCTAGATGATTGGGAAAATTGTTTTGTTGATTGTTATGATTATGGTTATCAATAATTGAATAAATGAATGTTAGAGATTTACAAAAAAATTAAGAACAAGGAAAATTGACCAAATCGTTGAATCTTGAAGCTAGGGGATTCGGCCTAAAGGCCATATGGATTGGGTATTTAATTCTTGACCTAAGATGTTAAGGGTTAAGATGGAGAAGTTAGTGTTTTCGTTAAGTTCGTAATGGAAAGGAAGTATGAACCGTAGGAAAATCATTGGGAAGTTAGAAAACTAACTTGGAAGAATATGATATGTACTTGGAAAACCTTGACAGTTAGAAAGTTAACAGAAAGGAGGAAGGTTAAAAGATTTCAGTTAGTTTCCTAACGGAAAAGGATTAAACTGAAAGATTGAAGTTAAAAGAAATAAAAAGGGAAACCTTTGAAGTTAGAGGGGTCTAAGTGGTTAAAAAGAAACTTGGGGGACCTTTATGAATAAAATCAAAGTCAAGGGACCTTCCTACAATTAATTCAAAGTTGAAGGACTAATTTGCGATTAAACTAAAGTTGAAGGACTAAATTGCAATTAATCCAAAGTTGAAGGACCAATTTGCAATTAACCCAAAGTTGAGGGACCAAATCGTAATTAACCCAAAGTTAGAGGACTTAATTACAATTATATTAAAGTTAAAGGACTGACTCGCAAATCAAAGTCAGAAACTTAAACGTAAGAAAGGAGTAACGAAGTAAAGAAGTTAAAACACATCTCTCAGTTAACTAAGTAGAAGTAGTTAACAATGTTGAGAGTACTAAAGTAAATTACTCGGTGCCTTGTAGATTTTCACAGAGAGGAGATTGCAAGGAAAAGCAATTCAGGTAAGGGATTACGTTCCTTACAGTATTTGAACTCCTGTTTATTGGAATTCTATATTCTTTCTATAAGTTAGCTATCAGTATGGCATGATAGTATTTGAATAAACTCCGCGTTATTGAACGTTCTTTTGAATGAATCCGTACTTAGTGTGACTGATTACTTTCGATTTTGATAACTTGTTCCCCATTGATCACTATGTATCGAAGTTTGAAACTTGTTATCACATACTTGTACCTTGGTATGTTCTCATTTTAACTTGTAAGTTAACCACTTACTTGTTAGAGTGGCCAATGTCCAGTTAGAAAAGACATTGACGGACAGTCCAGTTAGAAAAGACTCGTCCTTAAACTAGGGATTGCATGAGTGATCACATGCCTTCTCTCAGGAATTGTCTGATTACAAGGATGATTCTAGACCCCGAGCATATATGTGTGGATACCATATATGTTACGACCCACACTATTGGCTTGGAAAAGCTAGGTGTACAAATTGTACCTTTGGCATTGAGGTTATAATGTACGTTACCCCGGAATTGACGGAACTTGAATGAATCCCTTTGGATTGTAGTGCCATAATCCTTTGAAGGTAAACTTAAAAGTAATACGACTGTATTGTTCTGCAGTCTTGAATAAAAAAGTAACTGAAGCTATCCTTGCAGAAATTATTCATGGTATTCGTTCTGGTCGTCTCTCCTTAGTAACCGGAGAGGCCACGTATGAACTTACTGAGCATTCGTTCGCTCATCCCTTCTCTATAAATTTTTGTTTCAGGATTTAAGTAGAAGGGGAAGAAAAGGAGGGCAGCCGTAGGAAGAACGGCAGATTGAAGATTCTTATTTAGTTATTTTAAGAACATTTATTTATTGGTGTAAGTTAAAGATACATTGATGGCTAGGGTGGTTTACCTGCCAAGACAAGTTTTAAGTTACGCTTCCGCATTTATTTTAAATTGATGATGTAATAAAGGGTCAGTTGCGAACCCTAATTTGAGGTATTAATTATTGTTATTTAATGCCATTAAATGCTCAGATACAGTAAGAAAATTCGGGGTGTTACAGTTGGTATCAGAGCAATGGCTTTAGGTATTATGGGAGAAAAAACTGAAAGTTAAGACTAATGGGAGAACTTAGTACTTGACTTGAATAAGATCTTACTTGAGGAAGTTCAAGTGATAAAATCTATCTCTAGGAATAATACTAAGGGTGTACGTAGAGTATGAATATACTTGGGGAAGTAGAAACCTCTTCATTACATGTCTATTATATTCTACAATTATGTTATACGAAATCTTGGGACTATGTACTAATTAAGTTTATTGTTGGTGTGTGTAGGATCATGCCGAGGAGACCAATGAAATCTGTAAGGTACAGTGCTACCCTGAAGAAAGAAATAGAAGCCAAGGAGAATGTCATTGAGCAGTTAACTATGGAGTTGCGCAAGACAAAAAGAGAGCTTAGGAAGGAGACTCTAGGAGTCGGCAGCCTACAGAATGTCATCAAGGGACGCGATGAGGACATGATGTATGTAGAGGGAAAGTTAGCAGTACAGCTAGAGAAAGTCAAAAGCCTAGAGAGCCACGTGATTAGAGCTAATCGCGAGTGGAACCGTATCAGTGTACAACTAGTAGATGAGATAGAGCATGGAAATAAGCTGAAGAAGAAGATAACTGAACAAGAAGTGTATGAGGAAAAGCTTAGAGTGTCAAGCTATCAGATTTGGGCAGAGAAGATAGAGTTACAAGAGAAATATGACCAACTCGAAGCAGAGTACGCACAATGTGGAAATTGATGCAATTGGTTACAAAATAGTTATTGGAATAGATTTTTTTTTTTTGATTAGTGGAGTAATACAATTAGATTTTTGCTTATGTTAAGTTAAATTTTGGGTGTATTTTGAGATGTTTAAATCTTACACTTTAGTTGAATAAAGTTAGTTATTTAATTTAAATACCAGAATTATGAATTGTCTATTATTGTTTAGACTAAAAGTCAACTTTTCAAGAAAAGACAAAGGAAAACGTCGGATTGATTTGAAATAATCTCCGTAACCATGGTACAAAGTAAGACGACCATTGGAGCAAGTTAACGCTAGTTAAGTAATAAAAACTAGTGAAATAAAGAGATAATAATCAACCAAGTAAAACGGTTGTAAATTATGAAGTACAAAAACTCCTGAACCAGAGAAGAAAGGTTAAGTAAACTAACCAATTTTGAATAATGGTCTAGTACAAAAGACCTACGAACACGATCAAAACTAACAAGTAACCGTTAGTAAAAAAATAGTAATGTTAAGTATACCATGAACACCGCACATATTGTGTAGTGATGAACATTTCTAGAGCACGAACTTGTTCTAAAGTAAAAAGGAAAATTTGCAGATGAATACCAGAAGTGGAAACAACAGAAACGGCGAGGGCAATGACAACAACACCGGTAATGCAGGCGGGCAGTTGGACCCGGCACTGGTAAATCTCTTGCAGACGCTATCACAGACAGTAGCTGGGATAGGTCAGACTGTTGCTGGACTTGCTCAACCACCACCACAAGCTCCATTACGTGACCCGCTAGAGTTATTCCAAAGGAGGAATCCAGATTCGTTCTCGGACACAGCTAAGGAGAAGCCCGAGGATTGGATTAAGAGTACTGAGCGTATATTCGAAACGCTGAACTGCACTGAGGAGCAGAAAGTGGTATTTGCGACATTCATGCTAAAGGGGAAGGCTCAGTCGTGGTGGGAGGCGGAAAAGCGAGCTGTTGTGGCTCGTGGTGACGCTGCATTTACATGGACCCGGTTTAAGACTATCTTTAATGAGAAATATTATCCTGCAAGCACAAGGAACGCCAAGGTGGCAGAATTCCTGACTTTGGTGCAAGGGAACATGACAGTGGCCGAGTATGGTGAGAAGTTCACCGATCTGCTAGAGTTTGCGCCAAGATTCTTCGATACTGAAGAACAGAAAGCGAGGAAATTTGAAGCAGGATTGAGTGATAGAATTCGGTACAGAATCACACCGTTAGCTCTGACTACGTATTCAGCGGTGCTAGACAGGGCTAAGATAGTGGAGAAGGAGTCGGATAATTATCGTAACCGACGAGAAGAGAAAGGAAAAACAGTGGCTGAAAAGGCAGAAGGAAACAAGGGCAGTAAAGACCACAACAATAATAAGAGGAAAGCGGTGGACGACGGTCGCGATAAGGGCAGTCATGGAAATAAGCACTCCAACAACAGCCATAGTGGGAATGGTCGGAACACCAATGACAACAGGCGTGAGTGGAATAAGGGCAAGAGCCAAGGTTTCACCAGCAATGATAAATGTACCATTTTTGATGGAGCTCATAAGACAAAAAGTTGTTTCTACAAGGAGCGGCAGTGCTATAACTGTAGGAAGGTGGGACACCCGAAGTGGAAGTGCCCAGAACCTAAGAAAGACGAACCAGCTGCAGGAAATAAGGACAACGGAGGAGGAAACGGTGGAGGCCGTGGTAGAATGTACACCATGACCGCAAAAGCAGCTGGAGTAAATGCAGATCTTGTGGCAGGTACAATGCAGTTAAATTCTCGTGATGTTTATGTATTAGTTGATACTGGGGCTACTCATTCAGTAGTTAGTAATGATGTAGCAAGGAAGTTAAAACTGCACCCAGAAACGTTACTTATGCCTTTAGTGATAGATACACCTACTAAAGACGCTATCCCCATCACTACCACTTATAGAAATTGCACCTTAGGAATCGGAGATACGAATGTAAAGATCGATCTCATCGAACTGGATATGTCGGAATTCGACGTAATACTAGGAATGGATTGGTTGGCTCTACATCAAGCTAACGTGAACTGTCAAGAGAAAATAGTGACGTTCCTAGGAGAAGAAGGTAGAGAATGCAGATTCGTGGGTTCAAGGCCGAGGAAAAGGGTAGGCTTAATCTCGGTGATGAAGGCCCGTAAAATGTCGAGGAAGGGATGTGTAGGATTCTTGGCATACATAGGTGAAACAGAAGAGAAGGGAGTAACCTTAGAGTCACTTGAAGTAGTGAATGAATTTCAAGATGTATTTCCTGAGGATTTACCTGGTGTACCACCAGTAAGGGAAGTAGAGTTCTCCATCGATTTAGTACCAGAAACCACACCTATTTCGAGAGCACCGTACAGGATGGCTCCAACAGAGTTGAAAGAACTAAAGGAGCAGTTGCAAGAACTGTTGGACAAGGGGTTGATTAGACCGAGTGTATCACCATGGGGTGCACCGGTATTATTTGTGAAGAAGAAAGATGGATCTATGAGACTATGTATTGATTATAGAGAGTTGAATAAGGTGACGGTTAGGAACCAATACCTACTGCCGAGAATTGATGATTTGTTTGATCAATTGAGAGAAGCCTGTTATTTTTCAAAGATTGATCTTAGATCCGGATATCATCAGCTGAGGGTCAAGGATGAAGATGTGGCGAAGACAGCGTTTAGGACGAGGTATGGGCATTATGAGTTTGTCGTGATGCCATTTGGGTTAACTAACGCACCAGCCGCATTCATGGAGTTGATGAATAGAATATTTCAGGAGTACTTAGACAAATGTGTGATAGTATTCATTGATGATATTTTGGTATACTCGAAGACAAAGGAGGAACATGCTGAACATTTGAGGATAGTGTTAGAAGTTTTGAGGAGACAGAAATTATACGCAAAGTTTAAGAAATGTGAATTCTGGTTGGAGAAAGTAGCATTTTTGGGACACGTAGTGTCGAAAGAAGGAATTTCTGTGGATCCGACAAAGGTGGAGGCAATAATGGATTGGGAAAGACCGACTACAGTAACCGAAATAAGGAGTTTCTTGGGTTTAGCTGGTTACTATAGAAGGTTCGTAGAGGGATTTTCGAAGTTATCAAGGCCATTAACGAAGCTGACACAGAAATCAGCCAAGTTCGTTTGGTCAGGAGAATGTGAGAAAAGTTTTCAAGAATTGAAGAATAGATTAGTATCTGCACCAGTATTAACACTACCGACAGGAACGGAAGGTTTTGTTATCTACAGTGATGCGTCATTGAAAGGATTAGGCTGTGTACTGATGCAAAATGAGAAGGTGATAGCATATGCATCTAGGCAGTTGAAAGTACATGAAAGGAATTACCCGACCCATGATTTGGAGTTAGCAGCAGTAGTGTTTGCTTTGAAAATTTGGAGACATTATCTGTATGGCGTGAAATGTCAGATTTTTACAGATCACAAGAGCCTTAAGTATATCTTCACGCAGAAGGAATTGAATATGAGACAACGGAGGTGGCTAGAACTTCTCAAGACTACGACTGTGAAATATTGTATCATCCTGGGAAGGCCAACAAGGTGGCAGATGCCTTAAGTAGGAAGAATCACGGAATGTTGGCGACGTTGATCTCTAAGGGGGTAAGCATATGGAAGGATGTCAAGGAGATGAACTTGATAGTAAAAGTAAGCGGATACTTGGCTCGACTGACGTTACAACCTGCATTGTTGGGCAGAATTAAAGAGGCACAAGAGTTAGACGAGGAGAGAGAAGCTCTAATCGGAAAAGGGCAAGCAAAGGATCTTCACATGGGCGAAGATGGAATTCTGAGATATCAAAAGAGAGTATGGGTGCCAAATAATGATGAAATTAAGAGAGAGATACTGAGAGAAGCTCATTGCTCAAAGTTCTCTGTACATCCGGGGAGTACTAAAATGTATAGGGATCTAAAGGAGTCCTACTGGTGGAATAATATGAAGAATGATGTGGCAGAGTATGTGTATAGATGTTTGACGTGTCAACAAGTTAAGAGTGAACATCAGAAGCTAGCAAGGTTACTGCAATCATTACCAATTCCCGAATGGAAGTGGGAGAATATTGCTATGGATTTCGTAAGTGGGTTGCCAAAGACGGCAGGGAAGTATGACGCTAATCGTAGACCGATTGACGAAGTCAGCACATTTTCTGGCAATCAAGAAGACTGATTCGTTGGAAAAGTTGGCCAAGTTGTATATCGACAAGATAGTAAGGTTGCATGGAATCCCGGTCACAATCGTGTCTGATCGAGATGCTAGGTTCACTTCGAAATTTTGGAACAGCCTACAGGAAGCATTGGGAACAGAATTGACCATGAGTACGGCGTTTCATCCACAGACAGATGGACAGTCGGAAAGGACTATCCAGACACTAGAAGACATGTTGAGGGCTACTTCGTTAGATTGGCCAAACGCATGGGACGAACACTTACCGTTAGTGGAATTCGCATACAACAACAGCTTCCATGCCAGTATTGGGATGGCACCATACGAAGCATTGTATGGGAGGAAGTGTAGATCACCGGCGTGTTGGGACGAAGTTGGTGAGAGGAGGTTAAGTGGACCGGAACTCGTACAAGTCACGGCGGATAAGGTACAACAGATTCGGAAGTGGCTACAGACTGAGCAGAGTAGGCAGAAATCTTACGTAGACAACCGAAGGCGAGAACTAGAATTTCAGCCAGGGGATCGAGTATTCCTAAAGATATCACCCACGAAGGGAGTTATGCGTTTTGGGATTAAAGGGAAACTGAGTCCACGATACGTGGGACCGTTCGAAATTCTCGATAGGATCGGGGAAGTGGCTTACCGATTGGTGTTACCGCCGGTATTAGCTGGAGTGCATAATGTGTTCCATGTCTCCATGCTAAGGAAGTATATTCATGATCCGAGTCATGTGATAAAGTACAAGCAGCTAAGAGTTCGGGCAGATTTGACGTACGATGAACGACCAATCAAGATCGTCGACAGAAAAGACGAGGTCGTAAGAAAGCGTACGGTTCCCTACGTAAAAGTGCAATGGAGTAATCACTCAGAGAGAGAAGCGACATGGGAACAAGAAAGTGAAATGCGTGAATTGTACCCGGACATCTTCTCAGAGTAAGACTGGTCAAAGTTTGAGGACAAACTTCTTTTAAGGGGGTAAGAATGTAATAACCCGATTATTTTTTTTATTTATTTAATTATTTAATTTGGTTGAAATTATTTTTAATTAAATGATAATTAAAGTTAGTAAGTAATTAAGTAAGTGGACTAGGTAGTAAAGAGTTGGGCCAAGTTGTAAAAGGGCTAAAGATGGGTTAGCCCGAATTTAAAACAATGGGTTAAACCCAAATAACTATTACCCACAATATAAAAACCTTAGTTAGTAAAATTTTAGGTTTTTACTTTTAATTATCAACACAACAAAACAAACAAAAATCCTACCCTCACCAATAACAGCCGCCGGCCAAGAAGGGAGAAGAGGGAGGAAATTTTCGATCTTTTGGAAGTCTAATCCGATCATTCTCAAGGTAATATCAAACCTCACATTCTAAAATTTATTTCATTGAATTTGGATATGTAAATCTTAACCTACGCATGTTTAAAAAAAATAAACATTAGGATTTTTGCATGCTAGTAAATTAATGGCAAGATTTTAAACGGTTAAATGTTTGGATCTAAATGCTATGGTAAAATAATGATCTTCGTGTCTAGCTTTATTTTAAGGTTGGTTTATGATCATGAATTGAATAAATCAATATTGTATAATGTATGGGGATTGAACAAATAAGGAATTAAGGTTAATTAGGGTTTAACAAAAAGAAGAAAAATATGGGTTTACACCCATACTAAGTTTCGGCCGAATGGCCTAGATGATTGGGAAAATTGTTTTGTTGATTGTTATGATTATGGTTATCAATAATTGAATAAATGAATGTTAGAGATTTACAAAAAAATTAAGAACAAGGAAAATTGACCAAATCGTTGAATCTTGAAGCTAGGGGATTCGGCCTAAAGGCCATATGGATTGGGTATTTAATTCTTGACCTAAGATGTTAAGGGTTAAGATGTAGAAGTTAGTGTTTTCGTTAAGTTCGTAATGGAAAGGAAGTATGAACCGTAGGAAAATCATTGGGAAGTTAGAAAACTAACTTGGAAGAATATGATATGTACTTGGAAAACCTTGACAGTTAGAAAGTTAACAGAAAGGAGGAAGGTTAAAAGATTTCAGTTAGTTTCCTAACGGAAAAGGATTAAACTGAAAAGATTGAAGTTAAAAGAAATAAAAAGGGAAACCTTTGAAGTTAGAGGGGTCTAAGTGGTTAAAGAAACTTGGGGGACCTTTATGAATAAAATCAAAGTCAAGGGACCTTCCTACAATTAATTCAAAGTTGAAGGACTAATTTGCGATTAAACTAAAGTTGAAGGACTAAATTGCAATTAATCCAAAGTTGAAGGACCAATTTGCAATTAACCCAAAGTTGAGGGACCAAATCGTAATTAACCCAAAGTTAGAGGACTTAATTACAATTATATTAAAGTTAAAGAACTGACTCGCAAATCAAAGTCAGAAACTTAAACGTAAGAAAGGAGTAACGAAGTAAAGAAGTTAAAACGCATCTCTCAGTTAACTAAGTAGAAGTAGTTAACAATGTTGAGAGTACTAAAGTAAATTACTCGGTGCCTTGTAGATTTGCACAGAGAGGAGATTGCAAGGAAAAGCAATTCAGGTAAGGGATTACGTTCCTTACAGTATTTGAACTCCTGTTTATTGGAATTCTATATTCTTTCTATAAGTTAGCTATCAGTATGGCATGATAGTATTTGAATAAACTCCGCGTTATTGAACGTTCTTTTGAATGAATCCGTACTTAGTGATGTCCCCATTGATCTACTAAGTATCGAAGTTTGAAACTTGTTATCACATACTTGTACCTTGGTATGTTCTCATTTTAACTTGTAAGTTAACCACTTACTTGTTAGAGTGGCCAATGTCCAGTTAGAAAAGACATTGACGGACAGTCCAGTTAGAAAAGACTCGTCCTTAAACTAGGGATTGCATGAGTGATCACATGCCTTCTCTCAGGAATTGTCTGATTACAAGGATGATTCTAGACCCCGAGCATATATGTGTGGATACCATATATGTTACGACCCACACTATTGGCTTGGAAAAGCTAGGTGTACAAATTGTACCTTTGGCATTGAGGTTATAATGTACGTTACCCCGGAATTGACGGAACTTGAATGAATCCCTTTGGATTGTAGTGCCATAATCCTTTGAAGGTAAACCTTAAAAGTAATACGACTGTATTGTTCTGCAGTCTTGAATCAAAAAGTAACTGAAGCTATCCTTGCAGAAATTATTCATGGTATTCGTTCTGGTCGTCTCTCCTTAGTAACCGGAGAGGCCACGTATGAACTTACTGAGCATTCGTTCGCTCATCCCTTCTCTATAAATTTTTGTTTCAGGATTTAAGTAGAAGGGGAAGAAAAGGAGGGCAGCCGTAGGAAGAACGGCAGATTGAAGATTCTTATTTAGTTATTTTAAGAACATTTATTTATTGGTGTAAGTTAAAGATACATTGATGGCTAGGGTGGTTTACCTGCCAAGACAAGTTTTAAGTTACGCTTCCGCATTTATTTTAAATTGATGATGTAATAAAGGGTCAGTTGCGAACCCTAATTTGAGGTATTAATTATTGTTATTTAATGCATTAAATGCTCAGATACAGTAAGAAAATTCGGGGTGTTACAGCTCTCGATTTTTTTATAATCCAATTTGGGGTAACCTTGAAAAACCATATGTTTTACTCCACCCGATTGTGTTCCAAGTTATTCGGATTCCAAAGATAAGCAGTTGCCTGCATTAAGCCACAGAAGGTTGTTTGGAAATTCAGGAAGTTGTTTAAGCTTATCACAATTGCGTAGAAGAAGATAAAAGAGATGAGGAAGGTTGGTTAAGGTAGATGGGAGGCTACTAAATTTGTTTCCCGAGAGATCCAAGAATCGCAACGGTGTTAGATTCCCAATTTGACTTGGCACATTAGACAAGTTGCACCCTGATAGATTTAGATCTCGTAACCAACGTAAGCCCTGCAAGCCTTGTATTGAAACTGCTGAGAGAGGTACACATTCTTGATCGTGTGGTAACAGTCTACGAAACATTGAAAAAAATCCTCTTGATTCCCCTTGCCCAAGTGAGGAGCAGCCTGAGAGATTTAGACACTGGAGAGATGTCATCAGCATAAAGATGCTGGATGGGATCTTTCTTATCTTTCTGCTGTTGGCCATATTCAAGATGAAGAGTTTTTCAAGACACCCGATAGAGTAATCCACTTCAACCAAGTTTGTACAATCATGAAGCAACAGCTCCTCAAGGTTCTTCATCTTGTAATATTAAATTACACAACGAGTAGATTAACCACATAATCAACGGGGCAATCACGTATTCAACAGTGTAATCGCAGTAAAACCAACAACGAAAGTAACATGCAAATAAAGCATACTATAACAATAAGAAAATTAAAGAGCAAGTTAGAAACTTATCGGGGTAGATCGAGTCGCCTTAGGAAGACTTCCCTAAGAGAAATTATTGCCTCCTACTCGTGCGATTTCGGATACAGGCAAATTCCTCCAAGGATAAAACTATCTTAAGATTTGAGTCAAGAACGATGCACACAGACTCAACTCCAACTGCGGCTCTATCTCATTCACCTGAGTCTCTCGTGATTTCACCATGGATTAATAGATTGTAAATCATTAGAAAGAATAGCAACCATGCAACAATAACGAAGAAAACTACAAACACTCCAAACAGGAAGAACAGACGGAATAGCAGCGACCGGAACAATGGTATGAACTCACTGCTCAACCAATTGCACCACGCCATAAACCTCTGATCCCAGTTCTTTGTTTGCCGTGAATTATCCACACCCTTCACCTAGTTGTTACTTCTTTTATATATTAATTAGGATTAATTAATCCCAACTAAATTAGGTCACTACCTTCTAGTAATTCAATTGTATTAGGATACTTTTGCTTTTCTTTGACTTCATCGGACTTTGACACCTCCGATAATTAACTCAGTTAATTAACAAGTCTAAGTTAACTACTTTAATTAATTCATTGAATTAATTACTTAAGTTAAAATAAAATATAATTGTAAATCAATTGAAATTCTAATACTAACAAACAAATTATTCTACAATAAAAGATAACTAAAAATACTTACTTTAATTATATTGGACTACAATTAATCCAATATAATGAAACAAAGTATAAAGTATTTTTATCACCTTTAAACAAGAATAACTTCAAGTGTAAGTATTTGAACTATGAATTTTACCATAAATGGAAATATCTCAATTCTACAATTATAATCTTTATATCCTCATCAAATATACAAATATTGACTTTAGACAATCGCTATGAGAACTAATAAATGGACTCACTCAAAGACCACACTAGATCAATATTTCCAACACTTCAGTCCAGAGAAGTCGGGTGTTTTAGTTAAACATCACGAGTAACTAAAGTTGAGGAATCTCAGTTTATCCAGTCTCTGAAACAATTGGAAGAGAGTCATCTACAGGTGGACAAGCATAATGATGAGACAAAATTATTTTTGAACACCTTACCCACCCCCACCCCCACCCCAAACCACCCATCCCACCTCCATTCAAATTTTTTTTTTTCATATTTTTTTTCTCATAATAAG
Organism: Campanula takesimana; assembly: GCA_026119855.1. NCBI lineage: Eukaryota > Viridiplantae > Streptophyta > Magnoliopsida > Asterales > Campanulaceae > Campanula > Campanula takesimana. Next base: position 22,342 of record JAOWBW010003106.1, on the reverse strand, counting down.
TTTTTCTCATATTAAAATATTTTTTGCTCATATGAAAATATTTTTCGGAAAACATTTTCCTTAGATTTACCAAACAACCAAAAACATGTTTATGTCATTTTCCGGAAAACATTTTCATTTTCCGGAAAACATTTTCATTTTCCAGAAAACATTTTCCGGGAAATCATTTTCCGGAAAATGTTTCCCCCCAAACAAACGGAGCCACAGTGTGGCTATTCCCACACGTAAAGCTTCTAAGTACACTCGTATTCATGTTTTTGAACACAAGATTAAAAAAAATACTCCCTCCATCCCGGACTAAGGTTGTTAATTATAATCTTTATATCCTCATCAAATATACAAATATTGACTTTAGACAATCGCTTTGAGAACTAATAAATTGACTCACTCAAAGACCACACTAGATCAATATTTCCAACACTTCAGTCCAGAGAAGTCGGGTGTTTTAGTTAAACATCACGAGTAACTAAAGTTGAGGAATCTCAGTTTATCCAGTCTCTGAAACAATTGGAAGAGAGTCATCTACAGGTGGACAAGCATAATGATGAGACAAAATTATTTTTGAACACCTTACCCACCCCCACCCCCACCCCAAACCATCCATCCCACCTCTATTCAAAAAAAAAAATTCATATTTTTTTTCTCATAATAAGTTTTTTCTCATATTAAAATATTTTTTGCTCATATGAAAATATTTTTCGGAAAACATTTTCCTTAGATTTACCAAACAACCAAAAACATGTTTATGTCATTTTCCGGAAAACATTTTCATTTTCCAGAAAACATTTTCCGGGAAATCATTTTCCGGAAAATGTTTTCCCCCAAACAAACGGAGCCACAGTGTGGCTATTCCCACATGTAAAGCTTCTAAGTACACTCGTATTCATGTTTTTGAACACAAGATTAAAAAAAATACTCCCTCCATCCCGGACTAAGGTTGTTAGTTTGACTTTACATGGAGATTAAGAAAAAGTGAATTTTGTGAGTATGAAAAAGTAAGAGAAAGTAGGAGAGATAAAGTGGGTAGGTTGTTTTTGTTGTGAGAATGACACGTGGGTTTCTGCAAGGAATGTCGGTTTGTCTACCAGTTTGAATTGTTTACCGTTAGTCCTTTCTCTACAAAGAAAGGAAAAGTGTCAGGTAGTGGTGCCACAACTACCTTGGACTACAAGACAAACCAAGGACGAAAATGACAGCTCAACCAATGAGATTTTGACAGCACTGTACCCAAAACAGATTTAATTCAAATCTTTGTCCAACGGTCACAAGAGTGCACTGCCTATAAATAGTCTACATTTCCCAACAATGAAGGTTGCTGAGCTTCAAGAGAAATTTCTCAAGTGTTCAAGTTTGCTTTGAAGATTGTTACCCAGATATTCAAACCTTTAACCATCTCCTTAGCAAACCCAGAATTCCTTCATCAAGCTTCAAGCCTAAAACCATTCATACTCAGCCTTTACACCGAAAGATATCCATTTGCTCATTCCATCATTTAGATACTTAGAGCATTTGATTTCTTTCCACACACACACCCGATGTATATGATCATATAGATTATATACTTCGAAAACACCGGTTATTATTTTCATAGCATAGGTTAGACTTATTGTTTAGAGTTTAGATTCATCTTGTAAAACCTTCTCTAATTAATACAAGTCTAGTAGCTATTAGAAAATCCTAGACTAACCATCTAGATAGAGGACGTAGTTCATTCAAGACGAACCTTTTTCAAATTGTGTGTTTGATCTTTACTTTTCTGTCTTGTTATTTACTTTTCTGTTTGTGGTCTTTAACTTTAATCCATATACGAAATGACTTGAAAAGTGAATTGTGTTTTTCTTTGATCTTCAAGTTGAACTTATCGGTTGCATCATAGTGTTTTCAACCCGACTCAGACCGCCCAACTCTTTAACTATCTGTTTGGCCAAACCGCAAAACTCCGATGTGCATTTTATCAGTTCGGTTTAAGTGCTTTAAACCGCAGTTGACCAAACTGATAAGTACTCGGTTGATTTTCAAGGGTATTTTACGAAAAAGTTTGGACCGCTATTCACCCCCCCCCCCTCTAGCGGTTCTATACCCTTGTTTCTCTCTGGGACCAACAGATGATTTGATACTTAATGGTAGCTTTGTGGGTTTATAAGTATCACACCAATCTCTCACACCTAGCCGATGTGGGATGGGGTATAACAAAAACCCCCATTTATAGATTCAAGAGGTGGCTCGCCACGTCTCCTCTTGGATTAACCACAACACATCACAGGCCTCCAAAAGTTCAATGGATGATTAGATGCTTAAAGGTTGTTTTGTGGGCTTATAAGTATCACACTAATCTCCCACACCTAGCCAATGTGGGATGGAGTATTACAGATCTCGTGAGTATAAAAATTAAGGTAGGTGAGAGATAGAGTAGTAGGAATATTAAATGAATTGTTCTTGTGAGAGTATTAAAAGTGGGTCATTATTGAATAAAAAATTATTAAATCTTTGTTATTTTGAACTTTTTCAATTGTGGTGGAACAAACAAAAAATGAATTAAGTCTCGCTTGTAGTAGAACAAAAAGTGTAGTACAATCTATAAGTATATAGTTTGATCAAAAAAAAAAATTCTATAAGTATATATAAAATGAAGAAAGTCTTGTCATTTTTAGAATGAGGCCCTATGCACCTCTGAAATAGGAAAGTTGGGTAAATAAGTTCAAATATGTCATTATCTTTCATTTGGCACAAGTAGTCAACTTTGCCTATGGATTGGTTTTTATATGATATGTTTTTATTTTTTTACTTATTGAACAAAATGAATTATGATCAATATATAATAAAAGAATTACTAATTGATGCAGATGGAACGCGTTGAAGTTTTTAGAGTCATTTGAGCGTGTGTGCGCAAGCGGTCGTAATTTTATTAGTTCAAAAAGGAAGAATGACAATTTAATGTCTAAAGTTTTGGGGTATGCCAATGGTGTCTCATGTTATGTTCTAATTTTTTTAGTTTAATGTCCAAAGTTAACAACACTAGTCAGTTTAATTATTTTTTACGGAACTAGTAAAAAAATCCGTTAGCTAGACCTTCATTGATTATCACGCATGGAGATGGGCATCAAGCCCAAGCCCGCGGGCGGCCCGTCGTCCCGTCAACCCGCGCCCGCCAAATTCTTAACTCGTGAGCCCGCCTCCCGAACCCGGCCCTTGGCCCTTGCATTTGACGAGCGAGCCGGACCTTCAATATATCCAACGGGCCAGACTTAAACCCGTGAAGAGGCACCATCATCAGGATTTGACCTCTAATAGCAGTAAAGGACTCATTCAATCCCATGAGAAACTGAGTCAACTTCTGCATATGTTCAGAAATTTCAAGCTGCTTGGTGGCACCACATGTGCAGTTACAAATGCATTTAGGAACATGGTTTAAATTGTTTAACTCATCCCAAAGACTTCTGAATTTAGTAAAATAAGAAGAAACTGTCATAGATCCCTGAGAAAATGAGGCAAGTTCCTTTAGCATTTGAAATATTTTGGGAGCATTGCTCTGAGTAAAGCGATGACTAAGATCATCCCAAATATCCTTGGCTGTGGCAAGATAGACAATACTTGCAGAAATGTCAGGAGAAACAGAGTTCAGCAGCCATGATATGACCATATCATTGCACCTTTCCCACACAGCTAAGTATTTTGAAGTATCACTAGGTTTAACACATTCACCATTTATCATACCTATCTTATTCTTGGCTGATAAGGAAATCATCACAGACCTACACCACTGATTGTAATTCAGTTCATTCAAGGTTTGACTAACTAACACCATGCCTGGATGATCATTAGGATGTAGGTACAAAGGATGAGAAACATCTAATTGTAAACCAGAATTGCTTTTCTTATAGAAAGCAGCTACAGAATCAGAAGTCATTTCTGAATTGGTAGGATCAGTTTGAACAGATGAAGGAGACATATTCGAAGAGAAACAATTCAAATCAATCAAGCAAAGAAAGTTTGATCAATTTAGCAGAATTAAGGATCGAAAGCAAGCCAAAAAAAAAGATAAGAGAAGAAAGTTGAATCGAATAGCAAGGAAGACAAATTGCAGATAGAAATCGATACAAGAACACAAAAAATTGGCAACAAGATTTTGCACAAAATGAAACGAGAATTCGCAATTAGAAAAGACGGAGAAGATTCGACCTGATTTGGAAGAGCAATTCGAATCCCTAATTCAGTCAGCAACATGAATCTTCAATTGAAGAACGAACGCGGAAGAAATTTCATCTGATACCATGTTAGATTTATATTTGTTGAATCATTTTGTAGAGAGAGAGAGAGAATTTGGGAATTTCTGTATATTCCAAGCTAAACTGTACAAATGAGTATTTTGGTACTTATATACAAGAATATCATGCTAACCTACAAGTAACAGAATTAGGTCTGCTAACCTATACTAACAAACACTAACCTTCACACTAGTTAGTTACAACAGTTACAACTAACTAACTACATATAATTAACTTAACCTTTATCTTCCTGAATATTGCCAGTAACACCTTGAGACTTGCTGGAGTTACACTCAGCACCCTGAAGATCTTTTTTATCCTTAACATTTTCCCTGCTCACATTTGATGCAAAAAACAATAGAATACCCTTCGAACTGACAAGCGGTCTCCATACCGGATCCCATGTTTACCGTTTTTCTAACCAAACATTGGGTGATCAAATCCTATACAACACAGGAACCTGCACGAACCCGTTTCGCCTATGCATAAAACTGATACACATAAATGCACTCACTTATTCATACAATGTACGCCTGCTAGCAAGGAAAATATCCTATCACTGGGAAAAACGATAATAGCCAAGAGTACTTGTCCACAAAACTAAGCCACACCGAAAAGAAATTAAAAGAAAAAAAAATAACACCTTCACTCGACCATCTCTAATTTTGTATCTTTTGTACATGAACTCCTACTCTGTTGTCAAGAAAGTTAGATCTGTCTTCCAAGTCTTTAAAACTGTGCATCACATACAATCGGAAACAAAGGACCAATTAACTTACAAGATATTACAATGCTTTTCGGGTACTACTGGCCTATAGATCTTTCCAAACTTTAAAATCAGAAGTGGTGCTATTATAATTGATTGTTGTATCCTGGCACCCCAAGAAGAATGTTGTCCATTGCCTTATTTTCCAACTATAGATAATTCATGTTGGACATTATAGATAATAATGTAAGGGAGAATGAAAGAGTATTAAAGAGTGGAAATTTATCCCACATTGAATGAAAATAGAAAGATGCTTCACTTCATAAAGTGGATAACATGAAGTACTTTCAAATATTTGGAAAAGGCTTTGGAGGGAAATTCAAATGTATTTGGGTTGAATATATGGATATTTATACATATATTTAACATATATTTAATGTTCAAAGATAAGCACTGCACATACGCGACGTGTGATTAATTTCGGATCTAATTTTGCTTTGATATTTTAAAAATCGTAATTAAACTATTAATTACGTTTTTATTTTTAATTAATTACTGATTTGTAAACAACATGACTTTTCGTTAATTCAGTTTATTTAAATCCTAACTGTATTTTCTTAAAAGTCATGATTGTTGGGAAAGGGTGTTTTACTCATATATAAACAGTAATATGGTTCAAAGCAAATCACGTTTTTCTCACAATCATTCCTTCTATTTTCTGTATATCTCTTTCTCTCACAAATCAATTCTACAACTTCCATAAATTCTTAAGAAGGAAATTTCAGAAGTGCTGTCTGCAATTTTCTTGGTGCTGTAATTGAATCCTAGAAGTGTATTGTCATAATCCCTGCAGCATAATAGTGGGGGCAATAATCACTTTAAGGACAGTGTAATTGGTACATGCAATTAAGCACAAAATCTGTTCGTTCGTCAACAATCTGCAACTCGGTTTATAGCAATTCAATAGTAATGTCAATGATGATTCGAACCAAAAAAAGTAAAAAAGTTAAACATATTAGGCAAAAAAAAGGAACACCGCAGTATATATTATACTCTCTCCGTCCCAAAAGGTTGTCTCATTTTCCTTTTTGGTTTGTCCAAAAAAGATTTTCCCATATTTAGAGGAGATGAAATTGTATGGATTACAGTTTGCAAAGAGGAGACAAGCACGTAAATCATCAAAAATAAAAAGTTTGGGACTTGTAAAATGGGATAATCTATTTGCGACGGAGGGAGTATAATATAAAAACACTCCATTTATCGTATAGTTTTGGATTTACGACTGATCCTATTCATCTTATGTTCACGGATTTTGGGATTTAAGAGACTATTGCAGCGAAAGTCGAAAGTCATCTGATCAAACGATTATTTATTTTCCCACATTTGATATAGATTAGCGAGGTGCAAAAGGCTTTGTGGTAAATTTGAAGTCTCTCCCAAAATGAAGATATGAAACGTAAAGCTTTTCAGTTTTTCAAACATTAGTTGGAAAAGAAAGTTTGGATTTCATGCAATTTACAAAATTTAGCAGGAAAATAATGAATGAATTTAACATACCCTAAATACGGTTTTAGCTCCCCAAATGAGGAATGTCTCATTACATGTATGATGTCTATGATTCCCCCTCAAACCAGCAGGTCGAATCTCACCAATATGAAGTGAAGCACATGTCAGCGCTCCCCCTACAAAAAAAAATGATTCACCAAGTCAACTATCATCAATTTTCATCTCTTTTCAGTTTTAGACAACATCTATGTGATATACGAATATGTAAAAAATATAAACAACCAAACATATAAACTATAATTGGTATGTCGGATAAAGAAACTCGTGCACAGTGAAGATTGTAGAGAAACTGCCTAATTAAAAACCTAAAGAAAGATGCAATAAGTTACTCAGAATGTACAGCATAATGATGTATAGACGTCATTCAATATCAAGTGAATGTACAGTAATCACACGTCACACAGACACACGCACACAGGAAACATGAGCAACCTTATGCAAACAGATACTCTCTCAACATCGGGGAAAGATAGTCCCATTTGGTTTTTGATGATCAACAAATGACCTACAACTAAACAGTGATGTCAATCTGATCATCTCAATGAAATTTAAAATTTTGTTATTGAAAAATCACTTAATGATTTATCAATAACAGTTTTTAAAATTTCACTAGAATGGTGTTCCTCAAGCTGTGACTGTGAATCTATTGTGTCAAGAAGAAAATCAGAGGGAGTGTAGTTCAGGAGTTAATCTAGCCAGTTCCTTACCTGAGGTTACCACTGCTTTGATTAGCAAAACTCCTGGAAATACATCCTTTGTCAAGTCTGCTAAGGATAAACCAAAAGGAACACTGTTTTGTGAGCATTGTCATGGTGATAGCCATCTCAAAGAAAAGTGTTTCTTTCTCACTGGGTTTCCTACATGGCACAAGCTTTTTGGTACTGTTCCTGACCCATCCAAGATGCCCAAGTACAAAGGAAAATCTTCTATTGGAAAAGCTGGGAAAAGTTCAACTTCTACTTCTGGTTCTACTCCTGGTCTTATCAGCAATGTAGCAGTGAATACTGCTAGTACTGGACAAGGATTTCTTGGTCTTTCTGCTGCTCAATGTCAGCAATTGTTGGCTATTCTGAATCAAGATGAGAATACTATGGCAGGTACTATTGTTTCCCTAACAAGTTTTGCTAATCCAGTTTCTAAATATCATAATTCATTGCTTACATCACAAGAGTGGATAATAGACACAGGGGCCACAGATCACATTACTTGTAACTAGCGGGTAACCCGTGCTCTGCACGGAAACCAATACTATCTCTTTTAACTATAGTTAACTAATATAGTAATCATCAATTTAACTAATACTATTAATAATAAAAATTAATCTATATGATTACTATTATTATAATAACTATTATAATTAATTAATACCATTGATAGTAATAGTTAATATATATATTAATAGCAATGATTAGTCTATATAATAATAATTATTAATATAATTATTATAATAAAATAATATTATTAATAGTAATAGTTAATTGATATAGTAACTATTATGATTAATTAATATTAAAAAATAATAATCTAACTTATATAATAACTATTATAATAAACTAATACTAATAATAGTAATAGTTAATGTATGTAGCCTATTATAGTTAACCAATACTATTAATAGTAAAAAATAACTTATAAAGTAACTATTATGGTTAACTAATACTATTAATAGTAATAATTAGCTATATAATAACTATTATAGTTAACTAATACTATTAATACTAATAGTTAACTAATATAGTAGTAACGATTATAGTTAACTAATACTATTAATAGTAATATTTAACTAATATAGTTAACTATAATAGTAAATATTATAGTTAACTAATACTATTAATAGTAATATTTAACTTGTATTGTAACTAATATTGTTAACTAATACTATTAATAGTAATAGTTAACTAATATAGTTAACTATAATAGTAACTATTACTAATAAGAGTAATAGTTAACTATAATGGTTAACTATTATAGTTAACTATTACTAATAATAGTAATAGTTACTATAATAGTTACCCTTTTTAGTAACTATTATTATTAGCTAATAGTATTAGCTAATGAAAAGAAAATGAAAAGTCACTTATTTATTAGTATGTTGTTGATGTGGCTTCTCCAAATGCAATCTTTCTCCATTGTTTGTCCACATGTCAATATCATAGCTCTTTTGGCCAACTTTAATATATATATATATATATATATATATAGATTTTCAATCCTTGAGTAATCCCATACCTATTCATACCTTTATCAATCTGCCCAATGGCCACACTTCTCTTGTCACACACATAGGCACAGTACATCTCTTACCTGGTCTTATTTTGCAGAATGTACTCTTTGCTCCTGCATTTCAATTTAATCTTATCTCAGGTAGTAAGGTCTCTCTTGACAACAATTGCAGTATTACTTTTCTCACACATTATTGCTTCTTTCAGGACCTAGCACATAGGAAACTCAAGGGGATTGGTAGACTGCAACAAGGCCTGTACAAGTTAATTCTTCCTAGTCTGAGTAAACCTTCATGTCTTTCTGATTCTGTTATTGCTTCTAATGTTGCCAATAATAACTCTGTTACTCTATGGCATTTGAGAGTAGGTCATCTCTCTCATAGTAATATGAAGTACATTTCTGCTATTGATTGTAAGCACACTCAGTTTCATACTAAAACCTCAGTTTGTGATGTATGTCATTATGCAAAGCAATCAAGGCTCCCTTTTCCTATTAGTGTATCTCATTCTTCTGTTCCTTTTTCCCTCATCCATTGTAATCTATGGGGACCCTACAAACACCCTACCTATAATGGTTACTCTTCATTTCTCACTATTGTTGATGATTGCACTAGGGTTACTTGGACCTTTTTACTAAAACACAAAAATCAAGCTCTTTTTCATTTGACTTCTTTCTTTCACATGGTCAAAACTCAGTTTCATACCTCTGTCCAGCAAGTCAGATCAGACAATGGGACAGAATTTTTTAATTCTGAAATGTCTGCTCTTTTATCTTCTCTTGGTATTCTACAACAGAGTAGTTGTTTCTACACCCCTCAACAAAATGGTAGGGCAGAGAGAAAACATAAACATTTGCTTGAGGTGGCTAGAGCTATTAAGTTTCAAGCCAATCTTCCTATCAAATTCTGAAGGGGAATGTGTATTAAGTGGTACTTATCTTATCAACAGAATGCCAAGTTCAGTTCTTAATCATAAAACTCCTTTTGAATGCCTTATGCATACTCCTCCTTCTTACTCTCATCTTAGAGTCATAGGCTGTCTTTGTTTTGCCTCTACACTTCCTGCACACAGAGACAAATTCAGTTCTAGAGCTCTCAAATGTATACTTCTTGGTTATCCTTTTGGCAAAAAGGCATATAAACTCTATGATTTGAATTCCCACTGTAGACACCCCGCCTTGGACCTCTCACCCCGATTGCATACATAGTATTTTTATTTAACTTGATTTTGTTAATTTCTGTTATTTCCGTTAAGTTCCTAACTGATTCCGTTAGTTTTGGACTAAACTGCATAACATAGTTAACTTTTAGAGTCATTTCTGTCATTCTGTCGTTTTAGTCCGTGGGCGCTTCCGGCACCGTCAATGGGTCGCGCGCGCGTTTGGTCCAATAGGCCGGACCCGCGCGCTTCCCGCTTTGGCAGTAACGGATAGCACCATTTTTCTCTCCCTTTTCTTATTTAGAAAATCTCTTCTTGATCACAAACACGTCCTTTTTACATCCACATTCATTCCCCCTTATTTCATAACTCTCAAATCCTTTATTCTAGCCATTCTTCATAAAAACAAAATATTCTTTTTTATTATTATTTGATTTTCTCTTTATTATTTTATTTATCTTATTTGTGATTGGTCAATTCCATCTCACATGGATTGACCACTTTCCCTCCAAACTTTCCCTCCTATTTTTACCTATAAAAGCCATCTTCTTCTACCTTAGAAAGGGACCAACTTCATCTTCTCTACAAAAGCTATACACAAATTTTTGGACCTTGAACACTTTCTCTTTACACAAACTCTACACAAATTCTCCCAACAAGAGTTTTAACAACAAAACTCTACACAAAGTTCTACACAACCATTTCTCTACAACAACACCACTTTCAAGTCAAGGTTTCAAGTTCTCTTTTCTAAAGGTACAACTTTTATGTTTCTCTTTTATTTATGTCTTACTAGTATGCAATCTCCATAAAAGGAATACAACCAAAAGGCCACTTCACTATTGAACTTTGGTCAAGGTTACATTCCAACATTCCAAACACTAATTAAATTCCATTTCATTTCTTATGTAATTGTTTAGCATATTCAACATGTAATCTTTTAGCATAAATTAATTAATAAAATCATTCTTTTTTATTTCCCCTTTTCTTCTCATCTCAATTGTTAGCACATTTTTTATATCAATAAATTGAAGGACATTAGCACTAGAACACCAAAGTAGCAAGACCCGCGTAAGCGGGGCGGAGTGGGTGTTTAAGTACTTCCCACTCCGTCACCTAACCCCCGAACCCTTCTCTCCCGAATCTCTGGCTTTGTATATAAAATTGGCTCTTTTTAGGTTTTTCTTATGTTCCTCTAAAACATAGGTGGCGACTCTTAAAATCAAGTAGACATCCTAAGTAATTCACGCGCTCTATCCAAGCCGTGGTCCCCCGGGGTATCTACAGTGGTGACTCTGCTGGGGAGACTATAGAGGGTTAAACTTGCGTTTTCATCTTTTGGTGTTCTTTCATTCTGTTTTCTAGGCATTCTGGTAAAAATGGTAGGAAGCGCGCGCCTCTGGCTTTCTTGGCCTAAAGCGCGCGCGTCCGACCCTAATTACCAGAATCGCCCGCCTCCCATCTCGTCCTTCAATTCCATATTTCTGTGCTAACAATGTCTGCAGGGGAAAAGTTCTATAATATAGGGTCAAGGCAATCCCTTGAACCCACTGATTTGCAGGTACTGCCCAGAAGCGGGCGCCTCTGCCCTCTAGTTCCTAAGGCGCGCGCCTCCCATCCTCAAAGCCCAAAGCGCGCGCGTCTGGGAAATTTTCCAGAACATAAACAGTGAACAGAATGGACAGTCTTGACAGTGTGTGGGCACCGGGCCTGCACAAAACCATCTTTTTACTCTCTGTTTTATTTTATCGGTCACACGGGTGATTCGAAAGTTGTAAATTATGTGCTTATTTGCTTTCATTTCTTTTTTTTTTCTTAAAAAAAAATATATATTTTGTCACTTGTTAGACCTCACACTACGCGCACAATTCTTATCAACTGCTCACTATCGAGTCGCACAAGTCCAACCCCAAACCCGTCGAGGCCCGTCCTAGGAAGTTTCAAGCTCCACTCGACCTTGACTCTTCCGAAGCGGTAAACCTCAGCCCGTGGCGTAGTTCACGACTACATGCCGGGGGTGACCTTTAAGCCTCTCTTTAGCCGAGCACAAACCACACAATTCTAGTTAGGGTCTAACACTCCGTGACTCAAGTCGGTTTCCATGTGCCGAGATTTCCCTAAACTAATGTCTTCAAATCATACATGCCACTCGTTGTTATGGACGAAATAAAAATCCGTCCCCAAGTGATCATAATGGACGCAAATAAAAAATCTGTCCCCGCATGTATGTTTTACTACATTAATTTAGTTTAATCCCGACACATGTAGGATTCACAAGCGTGGTGGAATCCGATGAGTATATGGGACCGCGAGAAGGTCTATATACTAGTGTGACGATTCCACTATTTTTCTAGAAACCCCAAAAAGGACTATGTCCTTCCGACTTTGTAAATAAAAAAATAAAAATAAAAAGAGTCATTTTTCTTATGTGGTTGAGTCTTTTTTCCTTTGTTTGTGGGTTAATTATTTTACTCAAAATATGTTTGTGGGGCCAACCTAAGATCGACCGTGTTCTCTCCAAATGTCCAATGGCTTCCAACAGCAACAACAACAAGGGTGAGAACATCTCCGTGTCCAACGAAAGGCTCTTCAACATAATAAGAGCCATGGGGGAACAAATGGATAGACTTGTCAATGATGCCCGCCGCAAGGATGATTTGTGGCAAGACCGTCTTGATCTCGAGAGGAAAATTCACAAGGAAGAAGTGTCTGAACTTAAGGCTTGTTTGCAAGAGCTCACCGACAGCAAGGCAAAGGTCAACGGTAAAGCTTTCTCAAGTGGCTCATCCCTCAAAAGTCACAAAGGTGCCACCAACGACCGTATCTATACCCCTCTCAATGGCATGACTGTCACCAAGGCCTATGAAAATCTCAAAGCAAAGGGATAAATTTCTCCTCTCCAAGGGTACAAGCAACCACAAACCGTTACGTCGCAACCATGCCCACCACAAGTGGTGTGACTATCACCAATGCAGCGGTCATCTCACCGAGGATTGCTTCTCCCTCCGCGACATCATCCAAGATTCGATTGACAATGGTGAGTTTACCGTGGTTGAAGAACAACGGTTAGAGAGTGAGAACATGCAAGAACTCATCAAGGAAGAGGCTCAGATTTGAAATGGGGCTTCAACAAGATATCATGCCGCAAGGAAGGCTACAACGACAATGGGGATTACAACAGCAATCTCCGTTTCTAGTAGTAGGAATAAAAAAAAAAAAAGAGTCAAAAGTCCTATAATGTGTGCATTAATGTTTTCTCTCGTCCAATGTTAAACTTTGAGTCAATCATTAAATAAAAGTCGTTCTTATCCTCAAACACTCTTCCAAGTTGTTCAATCTAATCCTTGGCAAAATGATGAAAAAAATGTCTAAACAAGTTTTGGAATGAATGCCATCGCTTGAACGCCTAGGGGCTAAACATCGACGACGACATCAACAACGAAGACATCAACAACGGCGAAATCAAGCCAAAGAAAGGTGAAGCAACAACCATGGAGAGAAATCAAGCAATGTTTCAAAGGGGGATTCAAAAAAAAAAAAAAAAAAAAAAAAGCTCGCTAGGTTGAAATCCTCAAATCAACCTAGGCAAAAGTTAGAGCAAAAAAAAAAAAAAAAAAAAAAAAAAAATCCCCCTCAATCAAGGAAGTACAAGATCAACATCATTCCATCAATGAAGGTCGAAGCAACAACCATCACGGCGAATGGAGAATCCACAAGAACTACGGTGACCTGAGCCTCTACACTGGAGGAACGTAGTCAACCTGCGGGTCCGGTCTCATGCAAGAAAGAAGATATGTTTAGCCCTAGCGCGTTATGGTGATCGGCCTTCCTCTCGAACTTGTCATGACATCTTTGTACGATTCATTTGCCAATGAATTAATCACCTCAAGATTGAACAACTTTCCTAGATTTGGAATCACTTTCCGTTCCTTGTCGAGTCTAGGGCTTCTTTCTTTCTGCATACTCCCAATTTCTTGCAATCAAATTGGGGCTTTCCTTCTCTTCTCTCTTAATGACTTACTTGCCTTCGTGAGTCATTCAACAAATATATACAAAGTCAATACTAGGGACACTTCCCTAGTCGAGTCAATGTCACTCATCTTTAGTGACAAGAGGTATTCACCGCAAAATCACATGTCTTATCTCCTCATCCAGAGTCAATGCACACTTCCTCATTAATCGAGTAAAAAAAAAGGACGCAAAAGAGATGCCCGCTAGATTGAAAACCCGAAAGGGCGGTCTAGGCAAAAAACAGGGTGCGTCATAAAAAAAAATGAGAGAGTGAGAGAGAGAAGGGAAAGAGAAATGGAGATCTCCGGCCTCTAAAGAAGACAACTGCACGAGTTCTACATCGAATCTCCTCAGCAAATCAATTCCCCGCTGAGTCAACTTTGGGATTGCAAAAGGCTCGACAAGATATGGCACCATCAAAGGTTGTATTGGGTTATCGGCATCATTCTCCAGCAGTGTGCATTTTTTGGTTCATGAAAAGAAGGCCCGTGGTAACCAAGACCCATCCGAGAACGAGCCCATCATAAAAAGGGCACGAGGTTGCACAAGTAATCCCTAGCTAGTCAATTGGCTTGGGCAGCAAATAGCAACAACATGTGTATCAGTTTTCAAAGCTTCTTAAAGTATGTGCTTCTAAAGTACGCCGAAAGGCTCCCAAGAAATGGAGTAGCTCTTGCCACGTCCTCTCATGTTTGTTCCCTCGCACGAGGATGAGTCACTCTTGCTCTGCTCAACAAATGGTGATGCCCTAGGGGCTATGTGACTCAAGAACAAGGGCTTCTTTTGCTTCATTTGACAAATCAATAAGCCCTAGGGGCTATGCTCGAGAAATATGTGTGAGACTATCCCCAAAGTCTCTCAAAAGGGATGTCAAAAAGCCCTCTTGTCATGTGTGCCCGTACTCATTCCCCCAATCAAGGATGGACCTTTCTCGCAATCAATGATGGCACTCTAGGGGCTACGGTCAAGTCTTAAAGGCTCCCTCGGCAAGAAGCAACTCACTTCAATGTCCCCAGCAACATTTGAAGCTTTATACCGAAAGGTCTCAAGGGGCTTCGCAATCTACAATCCTTTGGGCTACAGCATTACAACAATCCAAGCAAAGGGCAATATTGGGGCTTCGCAATTAACAAGCTTTTGGGCAGTGGTACTCGAGCAATGCAATTTGGGAGTAGTCTTATGGCTCCATGAAAGGGATCAAACTTCAATGGTCCCTCAACACTTCCAGTCAAAAGGCCTCTTGGTTTTAAATGAAGGCTCCGATGATATGAATGAATTTGATGATTCTTGTTAGAACTCACAGCGAGATTCTAAAGGAAGTCTTAGAGAAAAGGAAAAAGATTCAATATGCTAGACTTACCCGGCTGAGTTATGGCGGGCAATGCCAATATGTTAACTCTAGAGACAGAGTTACGGCCAATCCCAATGTTTCTGCAATACAGCACCCCCTTCTCCAAGATCAAAAGTGTTGGGTTTCGATCTAACATGCGCAGCGGAAATTAGCAATTAAAATTTTAAGAAACCCAAAGCCATGGATCCGTTCATATGATTAAATCAAATACAACAAGATGAATAGAAGAATAACTAACCCTTGATGGCTATGAATTCCTAGCTTTTGAACTTGGTGGAGATTTTGAAACTTGATCAAGAACGCGAACCTTGAAGATGATGAGCTTCACCCTCTAGCGGTATCCACACCACGAACGAATATCAAGCAACTTCTTGATCTTGGTTGCTAGACCAAATTGTGAAACACACTTTCACAATTGCAAGAACTATATGGAATTATGAATATTCTTGTTCTTCACTTTTGGGATCTTAGAACAAGAAAAATAACCTCTCAAAACCTTATGGAGGCACTCACAATAATCATGCTAATGGCTGGTGAAAGGATCTTTAAATAGGTCCCAATCCTTAACCCTTAAGGACTTAGGAATCCTAAATCCCGTCACCAAATTAGGCAACAAGGAATTCTGGCCGACTTGACTGGCACGGTCGTGCCCTATAAACTGGCACGGTCGTGCCCTATAAACTGGCACGGTCGTGCCATCAGGTCCGCGTGATTTCCCCAGTCGACCAATTTTGGCACGGTCGTGCTTGACTTCTTGGCACGGTCGTGTCAAACATGTCGACAGATTTGCCTTGGTTTGGATTTATGGCACGGCCGTGCCATTTTAAGGCGCACGACCGTGCCAGAGCCAAAGCCTGACATTTTTTCATAATTCCAATTTAGTCCTTTATGATTCATTCTATTTGTGTGTGACCCTCTAGGATTACACTAAGTTGGCAATGGGCTCAAACATGAACCCATAAGATATGATTAGGTTCTAGCAAACCGTCATACCTATCCAAATAGTGTAACTAGATACAATTTCGCATTCCTTTAGAATATGTCACAATCCCTTTGTCCACGATGTCATTAAACACAAGTCATGGTCAAACAGTCAACTTGTTTTGTTCAATACTTTCTCGATTCCGAATATGTTGATAATTCAAATGCTATTGATCCAATCAATCCATTTGAGTCCGGCCGAACATTTCATCAACATCATTCCTTCGAGGGGCCCAAGCTTGACATCTCTCCGTGGAGGGACAAATTCATTTAGCTTATTATTCTTCCCAATGGGAATCCGATTATGCCAATCATACCCTTTATAACTACCGTGTTAAGGTAGCGTTTGAATATGTCAAACACAATGTTCATCAAGTGGAACACTATAATAACTTCATGTCTAAGGATTCAAATGACATAACTAATATGAGATATATGTACGACATAGACCATGACATAAATCTCATGCAGCGGGTCAAGTCCAGTACCTTGTTCCAAACAAGTACCCATAAATCTAACATGATCATCCCATGATCATTTAGCCTTTATACTAGTGCTTAACAAGTACTAGGGACGGGGATTATTATAAGTAAACATGAACAACAATAATAATCAAAACATCTCTTTATTGATATGAAATAAATGATAACAATTACAACGTTTATTAAACGTGCCTAGGGCACCACTACCAACAATCTCCCACTTGCCCTAGGCCCAATCTCCCATGTATCTAATACCCATAGACCTAACATGACCATCATGTTTAGCTTGTGGAAGTCCCTTTGTTAGCGGGTCCGCAACATTGTCATCAGTAGGTACTCTGCATATATTTACGTCTCCCCTATCAACGATCTCTCGAATGATATGAAAACGCCTAAGTATGTGTTTGGATTTCTGATGTGCTCTTGGTTCCTTTGCTTGAGCAATAGAACCATTATTGTCGCAATAAAGGTCTATTGGACTAGCAATACTAGGAACCACTTCAAGTTCAGTTATGAACTTCTTAATCCAAACAGCTTCCTTTGCAGCATCCGATGCAGCAATATACTCAGCTTCTGTTGTAGAATCAGCGGTTGTACTTTGCTTGGAACTCTTCCAGCTTACAGCTCCACCATTTAACATAAACACAAATCCCGATTGCGATCGGCTATCATCTTTGTCGGTTTGGAAGCTTGCATCCGTGTAAGCATTTACAACGAGATCATCTTCCATTCCTCCATAGACCAAAAAGGAGTCTTTAGTTCTTCTCAAGTACTTAAGAATCGCTTTTACAGCTATCCAGTGATTTTCGCCAGGGTCGGATTGGTATCTACTTGTCATGCTCAAAGCATAAGACACATCCGGCCTAGTACAAATCATGGCATACATGATGGACCCAATTGCGAAGCATATGGAACATCATTCATTTTCTCACGCTCATCGTTTGTCTTAGGACATTGAGTCTTGCTTAGAGAAACTCCATGTAACACGGGCAAGGTCCCTCTCTTAGAGTTTTCCATACGGAATCTTCTAATGACCTTGTCAATGTATGTACTTTGGCTTAAACCAAGCAGTCTCCTTGATCTATCTCTATAGATCTTAATGCCAAGAATATATGCGGCTTCACCCATATCTTTCATTGCAAAACACTTTCCTAACCAAGTCTTCACAGACTGAAGTGTAGGAATGTCGTTTCCAATGAGCAATATGTCATCCACGTATAAAACAAGGAATAGCACTATGCTCCCACTAATCTTCTTGTATACACAAGGCTCATCTTCGTTCTTGAT
The DNA here is from genome assembly GCA_026119855.1 of Campanula takesimana. Taxonomy (NCBI): domain Eukaryota; kingdom Viridiplantae; phylum Streptophyta; class Magnoliopsida; order Asterales; family Campanulaceae; genus Campanula; species Campanula takesimana. The sequence continues at coordinate 4,313 of JAOWBW010003106.1, read as the reverse complement.
GAAACCAAACTCTTTGACCGATTCATCAAAACGGAGATTCCAACTCCTAGAAGCTTGCTTCAATCCATAGATGGATCTCTGCAATTTGCATACCTTAGAATCTTGTTCAAAACCTTCTGGTTGTGTCATATACACATCCTCTTGAAGTTTCCATTCAGGAAAGCGGTTTTGACGTCCATCTGCCATATTTCATAGTCATGATATGCGGCAATGGCAAGCAAAATTCTTATAGACTTGATCATTGCTACGGGTGAAAAGGTCTCATCATAGTCAATACCATGAACTTGCCTATAACCTTTCGCTACAAGCCTAGCTTTGTAGGTATGCACCTTCCCATCCATGTCAGTCTTCTTCTTGAAGACCCATTTGCATCCTATGGTTTTTACACCTTCGGGCGCATCAATCAAATTCCAAACTTGATTGTCTTGCATGGATTGCAATTCGGATTCCATGGCTCCAAGCCACTTGTCCGAATCAGGAGAAGACATCGCCTCTTGGTAGGTTGACGGTTCATCATTCTCAATGATTTCTACCTCATTACTATCCGTTACGAGAAATCCATATCTCTCGGGCTCGGATCATAACCTACTAGATCTGCGAGTTGCTTGTGTACTTTGAACAGGTTCCACAACTCCTTGTGGTTCTTGTTCTTGTTCCACTATTGGTTCAATATTATTTTCTGGGTCTCGAATTTCTTCAAGATTTATTTTACTCCCACTGATTTTTTGGAGAGAAACTCTTTCTCTAGAAAGACACCAGTTCGGGCAACAAACACTTTGTTGTCCTCTCGGTTGTAAAAGTAATATCCTTTAGTTTCCTTAGGATATCCCACGAAAATACATTTATCAGATTTGTGTGCAAGTTTGTCTGAGATAAGTCTTTTAACAAAAACTTCACAACCCAAATCTTCATGAAAGATAGACAAGGCTTCTTTCCGCTCCACATCTCATATGGAGTCTTTTGAACCGATTTAGTTGGAACACGATTTAGTGTGAAAGCAGCGGTTTCTAGAGCGTAACCCCAAAAGGATATTGGAAGATCAACTTGACTCATCATTGATCGAACCATGTCTAACAAAGTCCGATTCCTCCTCTCGGACACACCATTCCATTGTGGTGTTCACGGTGGAGTCAATTGTGAAACTATTCCACAATTCTTTAGATGATCATCAAATTCTTGACTTAAGTATTCTCCACCTCGATCTGATCGAAGTGCTTTTATACTTTTGCCAAGTTGTTTTTCTACTTCATTTTGAAATATTCTAAATATCTAAATGCTTCACTTTTATGTTTCATTAGGTAAACATACCCAAATCTACTATAATCATCAGTGAAGGTTATGAAGTATTGAAATCCTCCCCTAGCATTTCTACTTAATGGTCCGCATACATCGGAATGTATCAACCCCAATAAGTCGCTTGCCCTTTCACCCAACTTGGTAAAAGGTGTCTTAGTCATTTTTCCAAGAAGACACGACTCACAAGTATCATATGACTCTAAGTCACATGAACCCAAAAGTCCGTCCCCATGGAGTTTTGAGATACGCTTCTCATTAATATGACCAAGACGGCAATGCCACAAATAAGTATGATTTACATCATTAGGTTTAGATTTCTTATTTATATGATAGACATTATTTTCATTCTTGACATCCAAGATATAAAGGCCATTAAATGAATTAGCAATACCATAAAGCACATCATTTAAATAAATAGAAAATTTCTTATTCTCAATAAGAAACTTAAAACCTTCATTATCCAAACAAGAAATTGAAATAATATTTCTGCTTAAATCCGGAACATAATAACAATTGTTCAAAACAAGAATTAATCCGGAAGGTAAAGTGACTTCATAAGTCCCTACGGCTAATGCAGCAACTCTTGCTCCATTCCCACGCGTAGATCTACTTCACCTTCTTAAGCAGTCTCCTATTCTTTAGTCCCTGCACATTTAGACAAATGTGAGAACCACATCCGGTATCCAATACCCAAGAATCAGTGGTAGAAAGGAGAATATCTATCATATAGATACCTGAAGTCGACGCAGCCTTGCTACCCTTCTTCTTCTTTTGCTCTTCCAAGAAAGCCTTGCAATTACGTTTCCAATGACCAATTTCTTGACAATGGAAACAAATTGCATCCTTTTGTGTATCGGGTTTTGCCTCAGAAGCCTTGGCAACCTTTGCCTTTCTTATCTTGGGTTTGACAACTTTTGCCTTACCCTTGCCTTTGGCACCAGGCTTCTTCCCATCATGAACCAAGAGCACGGGAGAACCTTTCTCCACAATTTTCATCTCTGCAGTTTTGAGCATCCCATGCAACTCAGAGAGATTCTTATCCATTCCATGCATGTTATAATTCATCACAAACTGATTATAACTTTTAGGCAATGAATTAAGAATGAGATCCGTGGCTAGCTCCAATGGGATTGGATAGCTAAGTTTCTCAAGGTGCTCTACATAACCTTTCATTTTAAGAAAGTGAGGACTCACTTGTTGCCCTTCATTCATTTTACAAGTAGTGAATGCAACAATGGTCTTGTACCTCTCTTGCCTAGCTTGCTCTTGAAACATGGTTCTCAACTCCACGCCTATCTCATAGGCTTCCAAATGTTTCAAACTTTGTTGGAGTTTTGAACACATAGCAGCAAGCATGAGACAACTTACATCTCTAGAATCATTACGATGTTTCTTGTAATTGTCCCTTTCTACCCTAGGGGCAGTAGGCGGTGGTTCAGCAGGGAGAGGCCCATCGAGAATGTACAACTTATCTTCTTGCCTAAGAACGATTCTTATGCTACGGATCCAATCCATAAAGTTTGTACCATTCTCTTCGAGCTTATCCTTCTCAAGGATCGATCGCAACGACAATGATTGAGTGTTATTAGTCATTGTCTACAAATATGCAAAATTTCCAAAATTCAATAAGTACCGATTTTCATTAAAGAGATAAATAATGTATTTTAAACAAAATACTCCCACTAAATTATATAACCTTCTTATACATCCAATGTATAATATAATTTAATTGGGTTGAGATCCCGCTTTAATCTAATTTTGAGTACGCTTTGGCGCACCGCTCAAAATTAAATCAATTAGGTAGACAACTCTTGTCAATCATATCTCATATGACTCTCAGTTTTTTTTTTTTTTTTTTCATGAGATTCTTTAAAAAAAAAATCCAATTTCAAAAAGCATGTTAAATCTCATCTTTGCCTTAAGCCCAAAACTGTTTTGACGCTTAATTAGGTCCAACCATTTTAAACGCATAGGAAACTCTTATTCACTCATCTTGCTCAAACATAATAAAATCAATGCACCTCGCTTTGGCGAGCCCACATAAAATTACTCATGTATAAACAAGTGTTTTAATCATGGCATGGCAAAAGGACCTAAAACTTTCTTTGAAGGTTCATCACATATAGCATATAACACATTTATGAGCACATAATATAAACATGTTACACATCAAGTTTAGCCACTAAATTAATCTCCATTAATTTAAGCATAATATTTATGTGTCATTAGTTTCTCTATAATTATGAGGATGAGACTATTTGAACTTTGGTTATCATCTCCAAATCAAGACAACAAGAAGTGCGACGAAACTAAGCCATATGGCATCCACAATTCCGCACTTATTCAAGAAACCAAGAAAGTAGTCCATGTGGCCGAAACTAAGCAATAGATGGTCTCGATGAACGTAGGCCAATTGCATTCACAATTCCACATGGATCTCCAATCTTTGGATCAAGAACTTTGTTTCTTAATTTTAGCAATTATGAACTCTTCATAATTCTAACTTCGTTTTATCTTTGAAACTTCGATTGCGATCAAGTTTGGGAAACACAATCTCGATGAACGTAGATTAGCCATCCAAACCTTGAACCAATCTTAGACTCACAAGACTAAAACAAATAGGAAATTTAACCCCAAGATCCACACCCAAGACCCAAGCCCTTCCCCGCGCCAAACCCTTGGTCCGGCCGGGTCAAGGTATGGGTCCGGTCGGACCCTTCCGAAAAACAAAATTTTAAAGTTCCAAAATTTGTGTCAAAATTGTTTTTCCGATTCAATAAGGATTTGGTGTTCTTGGTGATCCAATCACCATGATCAACAAAACCTTGAATAAACAATTTATTCTTGAATCCCTAGAATATCAAAACTTTGATCCAATCAAAAATTGATAATCCAAACAATTTTAAATCCACCATAATTTTTATTGCGATTGAATAGTGCGATTAAAGTTTCTAAAACAATAAACCACATAAAATCATATAACACATAACATCACGTAATCCAATATTCATATCATG
>JAOWBW010003105.1:0-40862 GCA_026119855.1 Campanula takesimana | reverse complement strand
ATTGTTTGCGCGATATGCTTGTTTCATCTTTGTCGGGCAGTTGGGCAACCATGCCAAGGGCATTCCCTCGAGGAACAATTGTGGCCTTATGTACTGGAAGGGCCCCATCAGTATGGATGGCTACAAGGGCATGACCACCCTCATGGAAAGCTGTCAGCTTTCTTGATTCGTCCGATATGACAGCTGATTTGCGTTCACTACCCATCATGATCTTGTCTTTTGCATACTCTAGATCAGCCATGCTCACAGCTTTAGCACCATCCATAGCAGCCTTGAGAGCCGCCACATTGACCAAGTTAGCAAGGTCAGCACCTGAGAAACCCGGAGTTCCTCTTGCAATAATCATCATATCAACATCTTCTCCCTTGAGAACCTGTAAAAAAAAATATATTCAATAATTGTTCAAGTTCCCTTTCAGTTTTCGTGACCCCAAGACTTGTTTATTTCTTTACTACTACCCCACCATAGGTGGGAGCCTATGCGACACTGGGTAATGTTGTTGTATTACTCCATCCATCCCGTAGTAGAGTCCTACTTTCCTTTTTATCTGTCCCAGAGTAGAGTCCCATTCCTAAAATGATAAGAGATAATAGTGGTTTTGACAACTTTACCCATGTAATGCTTGTATAATTACAAAACCCAACACTTACTTTTTACCCCACTTGCATTATGAACAGTGTTTTGGACAATTATATCCCCAACCCACTAGCAATCTTTATTCCTTTTCTCGTGTTTCTTTAATAAGCTTGCATAACCAAGGTACGACTCTTACTCTAGGACAGAGGTAGTACTTTTTTTTTTTGTCTTTTTCAAATAGAGAATACCTTTGACATGTGCGATTCCAGGATCTGCCTCCTTCCTTCAACATCAGGATTAGGAACAACAATATTGCGATCAAATCGTCCAGGTCTAACCAGTGCTTTGTCTAACGACTGTGGGAAGTTAGTTGCGGCTATGACTATAATACCATCATTCTGTTTGAAGCCATCCATTCAACAAGCAACTGATTCAATGTCATCTTCATGTACTGCTGGTCTTTTGGATTCCGACTTCCTCCAATAGCATCAATCTCATCTATAAAATAATACAGGGTGACCGCTTCTTTGCTGCAGCAAAGAGGTCTCTGACCCTCCGGGCTCCGACACCAACAAACATCTCTTCAAACTCGCTGCCACTGCATAAAAAAATGGCACACCTGCTTCTCCTGCTATTGCCCTTGCTAACATCGTCTTTCCAGTACCAGGGGGACACCACAAGTAAAACACCTTTAGGAAGCTTACCTCCGAGGCGAGTGAAACGCTGTAACAAATGAAAGTTATGAGATGCTCAAAAATGTATGCTGAGTCGTGCTTGCATTGTAGATATGAGCCTACAAAACTTGGTGATTGGTTTCATTCAACAATTTACACCATTCAGAACGGGGAACTCAATAAGCTGGGGCTGACATAGGTAGATAGTATGCAGAATACAGGTGAATATATCCAAAATATGAACAGGAAAATGCCAAATTATTTAACTGAAAATATATTTGACCATATGTATCCCTTATCGCGAGTGTGGAAAATGTAGAAAGTTGTTAATACTTGGGTCACGGAGATAGTGAACAATTTCTTCAAGCTCAGCTTTTGCCTCATCAACACCCTCACATCGCTAAATTTTGTGTTGGATTCTATGCTTGGTTGTACCTCTTCGTGAAGACCAAGTCCTGTAAGGAACAATGGAGGTTAAAAAATCGAACTTCAACTATGTAAGTAGCACATCTGAACCCATGTCATACAGATACAATCCAGGAATATAAGTAGTGGTATCTCAGTAATATTTACCTTGGTGATGCCTCTATCTTCAATTAAAGCTCCAATGCCTGAAATCAGTAAAAATCCCATGCCTAGAGCACGGACTGTACGCCACAACTGCTCCTTGAAATGCCCACCTTCAGATGCAACATATGAATGGAGCACTAGCAGTTCCCAAGACACCTTCTTGGTAGATTTGCCCACATTCCTAAGGGCTGAAAGGCCACCAAGACTTTCTTCCATTCCCGAATTACCTGATGCTGACATTCCTGATTTAGAAAATTGATTAAGAAACGGAAGTTAGTAACAGAAGAATGAAAGAACATAAATATTGACATGAACTCGAAAAATAATACTTCCTCTGCCCCTAACAAATGTCACACTTTCCATTTCAGTCCGTCCCAGAAAATAAACGTCGCACTTCCAAACAAGGAAATAGTTTTAGTGAAATCTTACCATTGTACAAGCATGTACAACCAAGTAAAGCACATTCATACAAAACTTTGACAAGTCAATTGCAGCATTTATTATGGGATGGAGTGAGTGATAGAAGTATAAAATAAGTTCCAGTACAGCCACCATACTCACCTCTCTGTAATGTCTTGAGAAGTTCACTTTCGTCCAACCTATCAACTTTGACCAGTGCCTTGACATACTCTGCAAGTGCAGAGGGATTAGAATGCATGGAGGGTTGACTTTCGAACAATCTTATCACTGCCTCTGGGTCATTTCGATGATAAAGCTCCCTCATAAACGCAGAGTCACTTGATCATCAGTATCACGTAGTCTTCGAGCTAAACTGCCAACATAGCTCGACTGAAGCCTTCTTTGATTCACTACAGGAAAGAGAAAAGGGATATATATGTAAAAAATGGAGTCAATAATACATATCCCAGCTTTGTCCTTGAGGAGAGCACAATAAAAGTGTGTGCAACAAATGGTCTAAGTTTTCTTGTGATTCTAGGTGAAATATGTAGCATTGCTTCAGTATTATGAGAAAACGACAAATCAACATTCTCTATGAATAAGACCTGTGCAAGTGAGCATATACATTATAGAGACATAGATAGTTAGGAAACAGGGCATACGACGAAAAAGATAAGATCTGAAGGATGTCACATCCCTTGTCAAGGAACAGTTTTTGAACAATCACAAACAAATGCAGATTATGGTACTCCACAACAAACTAAAGATTCAGTATGTTGTGGCATTGCAAATGTTTTCGTGGAGGTTGGTGGCTGTAACTCTAGTTTCAATGAACAAAGAGACAACGGTAGCCTTTGAAATAGGAAAATTTGGATTTAAGTTGGATATCATGGATTAGGATTATTGAAAATATCAAATGTATTCCAACTATGATAGCATGATGAGTGCGGAAAAGATTAAATAGCATGCTGTCCTTGTACAATTAGAAGAAACTAAATATTAGTGGGCAAATGCAAATGCTACAACAGGCACACAGGTAATATCAACTGTTAGCCCTGAATTAAAGACTTAATCGGCACCAATACTTAATGAAAACATTTAATCATCATACCATCAAAATGCATATAAGATAATAAAACAACCAACTCAAAAAAGCGGATAAGTCATTTAACTAAGCAACATGCAGAAAGTTGACAAGGTAACCAGCCATGTCAAACATTTCGAGTCTCGAGTAATAAATGTACTGAACACAAAAATGTTATGGTCTAAGTATATTGGTACATACCTCCAGTACCTCCAAATCTCTGTGAAGTGAGATAAGATCTGGCAAGCAAGTCTTTTAATTGCTTCAACTGAGATCGCTGCCTCGAGGCCTATCCAAAATGTTTCAGAGAATAAAAGGTTAAGAAGATAAAAAACAGAATGAATCAAAATGAATGCTATCAGCCATAGCTAAAAACAAGTAAAATTACATAACAGAGCCGAATGAGCAATTAACAAATGTCGTACGGCGTAATGAACTACTCCCTCAATCCATAATGAGTGTCCATGTTGTACAAAAATATGTCCCTAAATGAGTATCCATTTGGAAGTTGTCAAAATCGCCTTTAATGAATATATTGTTCCAATATGCAGTTGCAAAATAAGTCTATTTAGTGGATTGCAAGGGAACTTATGTATATGTGCGACTAAAACTGCTCACAAGTCAACCTTCTTCATGTCTTCGCAAAGTCAAAAATGGACACTCATTTAGCGGTACTAAACTTCTGTAACCAATAACAAATCCTCTTTTCGAGATGACAATATCAAAAGTTATCATATTATCCAATAAAACAACCCAGCCGACCAAAAATAACAGTGAAATCCAATCAGAGCCCTGGTAAACTGCGTGTGTACTCCCCTCATTCCTCTAACAGTGTCAAAGTTTAGGAAGTCCAATTTTCTCAAGGTACATAAGTACCCCCAGAAAATAACCATCATAACCAAAATGTTATTTGTATCGAACGATCAGATGTTTTTTGTTTCACAGATCAGGTGAAAAGCTGGAAATATAATGAGAATTACAAGTTTAGTTCTTGAAGTGATTAATGGGACAGAGAGAATATCTTCTTAAGACCCAAAAGTGAAGTGGGATTCTAAGATTGGACAACCTAACAAGGGTCTATGAATGAGGCTTATTTTTACATAGAAAAAGAGAAATACGTTAAAATGATCAATCTACAACCAGATGAACAAGAGGTCCATCTGCAAAGAACCAAAAACATCTAAAGATATAGATGTAAGGTCATTCCACTAAAACAAGAATTACCTCTGTCCAATTAACAAAAGCTTATACTTCCCAATTTTGTTTGTAGTTTGTACCCAAAAAAATGCATTTATAAATACTAAGCTACAAAGTACAAACTCCATCATCTTTTACTGTTCTTTTTCTTTTCCAAAAACATGAACTTTAATTAACTGATATCATATACAACATATACTGAGTGCAGAAACCTTGGTGCATTTCAAGGAAAAAAACACAGTCCTGTAAAAGACAAATAAAAACCTTGACTTGTCAAATGCAACTATCTTTGGATAGAAGGGCATACTATAAAAGGGAATGCTCTAAATAGGGTAAGAAAAATCAATCTTTTACCAATCATCAGCACTGAAATATAGTAAAAATTATAATAAGTTGAATACATGCAGATGAAAATTCAACATGCACTCCTATCGTCATATCCATAGAAATACCTCCCAACATCTATCGAGTTATATTGTTAACCAAGTTATATGTGTCCCATGAATGCACAAAACAATTACGGCTTTTCTTCTTTCCGTTTTTTCCATTGCAGTAGACAGCTCATGTTGACAACCACTTCAGAAATTCATTGTGAAAACAACACTGAGAGATAAGAAAACTAATACTCCGTTTATCCAAAATGAATGTCCATTTTGTTATTGTTCTGGTTCTTGATAAGAACAAAAATGGACATTAACTTGGGGCGGAGTTAGTACTAAACAAAGACTGTTGTTCTTACTTATTTAAGTTAGAGAAGACAATATTGTTCGCTCATCAATTACATCCAAAAGATCAGATTTCCCTCACATCCCCAAAAACTCCCATTTCATTTCAAATCAAAACAAATTATTGTCTGTTTAAAATACAAATTAAAATAATGAAAACTTTCCCAGCATATATCAAGCTCCATTACACGGGGCAAACCGAAAAATATTAGGGCTTTTACTATTACAACAAGATTAGGGATTTCACCATAACATAAAACAATCATGAAATTGACAGCAAGATTCACGAAAAACGATTACAAGAACGTTGATAAAACAAAGAATCGGGAAGAAAAAAAAAAAGATTGATGACAGACCTCAGTAAGAAGGCGCCTTACACCCATCTCCCGGAAAGTGCGAACCCGATAAAAGATTGATCTTTCTAATCCTTTTTCCCTCTCTAAAACTAGTAAATTGGGTCGGCCCTCTGCCTGAGTGAGTATGACCGGCGATTAGGGAGGGGAGGATGAGAGAGAGAGAGAGAGAGAGAGAGAGAGAGAAAAAAAATTGGGGGTTTTTTCTGGTTAGGGGAACAATTAGATCGCGAGTCTGTGTTCAGTTTCAAGGGTTTCTAACTTGCACACGGTGCGTTACTGCGCACCTCTAGCTCCTCTTCTTCTTTTAATTATTCTCTGTTTTTTGTTTAGAAAATAATAATATTAATCCTCAATTAATCTTCTAGAAAGGTCAATACCAATTCTCAAAAAAAAAAAAAAAAAAAAAAAAAATTACCAACCCTATTATCCCTATTTTCTTTCTGAATGTATTTCTACTAATCATAAAGAATGTCCAGATTTTATTTTTATAAAAATGAAGGGAATCAACTTACTTACAAATGTAATTAGGACTGATCATTGATCCAATTTGGTACAAATTCGAAATTTTTGAGTCAATAATGTTTATGACCATTTTTTGTACAATTAATAATTAGATAGTCATATTTTAACTTTTGACTAATTTCTTTTACTAAAATACAAGTTTCTTTATACAAAAAAAAAAATGTAAAGCTGAGATTATATGTTAATGAGTCTTAATTCACTCAAGTTGTCCCAAATGAGTTATCCTTAAATAATGCTTTATCAAAATAGAACCTTTTTTTTCGAAAGGATCAAAATAGAACTTTAAAATACATTATTATTCAATGGAACTCACTTATATACTCATAACAATCATCCACATATCACATATTTTCTTAATCTTCTATACATCAATGAGTCTTAATTCACATAAGTAAAACAGAAATGTGATGGACATTTTTCATACTCACAACAACTAAATACTTCATATTCTTAATCTTCGTGTCTAAAACAAAGAGGGCTATGGGGGAAGACCCGCCCGGTCCGAACCCGAATTAACCTGAGACCAAAACCCCTCCCACTCCGGGTTTGATCTCTTCATCGTCTTCATTCTTTTCTCTTTTCATCAATTGTTGATATGAAACATACCGATTCCACCTGAAAACCTTCACTCAGGTGAGACTTCCATCTTAAATGAATTGTTTTGCCTTAATTTTTACAATAAGTGTTTTTTATTATGCATTCTTGATCTTAAATTAACTTTTCTCCGCTTCCTGTCTGCTGCTTTCAATTTGGACCACCATTGTTTTGTATGTGAAGGGGTCTTATGCTTCATGTAATCTGTTTATGTAATTGATGGATCTGATTCTACTTTTCTTGGGTTTTCTTTGATACCCCCACCCAAAAAAAATAAAATAATTGAAGCTTTTTCTAGTGTGTGTAATGTTCTTGTTAATGATCAAGGCTGGATGTGTTCGTGTCTAATGTAATGTTGTATGACTTCCCTTAACTAGAAACTGGGTTAACTATAGTGAAACATGTTATATTTTGTCGGTAAAATGCTCACTTCACTATGATTTGTAGTCCTGCTTGTTCTGCTGATTAAACTTTTCAATGTAACGCGGTAGGGATGGCCAAACCGAACCGGAACCGGACCGGAACCGTCAAACCGGACCGGGACCGGAACCAAAAAGTCCGGAACCGCCTTGAACCGTGACAAAAACCGGAACCGTGTGAACCGGAACCGGAACCGTTTGTAACACGGGCCGGTTCCGGTTCATACCCTCTAAAAACCGTGAACCGGCGGTTCCGAACCGCCATGAAACCCCTAGTCCGAACCGGAACCGTTAGCAAAACCGTTTGAAAACCGTCAAAATCATTAGATTTCTAACGGTTTCATCAAAATTAACCGTTCCTAACAGAAAGTTTACAGGAAAAGTTGAGTTTGACTAAATTTTTAGCCAAATTCAATGAATAAAAATAATAGAAATTTGTTGAGTATATAAAAGAAAAGAGGGACGGACCCTTCAATTTTTTTAAACATTTTTTCTATACTTTTTTTGTGAAAAATGCGGCAATAAAATATTATTATAGTTGTTTTATCTGTTAAAAAAATAATATTTTTTTTTTCAAAAAAGGAAAGTGTGGACGGTCGGTTCCGAACCGTGAACCGGCGATTCCGAACCGTAACCGGAAACGATTCGGTTACGGTTCAAGCTTTTCCATAACCGGAACCGTGTTTGGTCACCCACCCTTTTCTCTATGCATTAGTCGTTATCTACTGATCATATATATCGATAATAATTAGAGCTAGAATGTTGTTTTTTTTTTACCCTCCCGACTAAGAAAAAAGTGCACAGAAAGATCTCAACTTTGACTCTAAACTGGTGTCTCAATATTTTCTTCACATGTTTGTTTGGTGTCAAAGGTGGGAAAGTTATTTGGGATCCTTACATTACATAAAATTATGAAGGACGAGTTGTTAGTTATATAGTGTAGCAACAAACTCGCGATTCATTCCCAAATGAAAAAGGTAAAGGCAAAGAAAATGACTTATTGAATAATTTTTTTCATAATACAGTAGCTCAGCTTCGAAGGATTAGTATACATAACAAGCATGGAGAAAAGCTTGATGGAGTTACATGACACCGGTTCCAAAGACCTTGTGATCGTGTGCCACGGATATAGATCCTGGAAGGTTATCGATTATGTTACTCTCATTCTAAGACGTGTTTTTACTTACAGTTTTGTCTAATAATGAAACTTCCTATAGAGTTGGACTTGTTTATGCCTAACCTTAAAAAAGTTTATCTCTGTTTTCTTAAAAAATTTCAGGATCGGATTCCAATGTGAATATTGCTTCTGCTTTTGGAAATGAAGGAATGAGTGCCTTTCGCTTGACTTTGCTGGCAATGGGTAAGTTGTAAATTACCAATCAAATAGAATGATAGTTAGATAGATTAGTAGTTAAAGAAGAAACTCTTTCTCCTCGTCCCTGCAGAGATAGTGAAGGTTCATTTCAGTACGGGAACTATAGAAGAGAAGTCGATGATCTAAGAGCTGTTATTGACTATTTTTGGAGGGAATTTTTTTATGTAGCTGCAATTATTGGACACAGTAAAGGTATGCCAAGTTTATATTAATTCAAATTCGACACATGTATAAGTAGTTCCTTTTTCTCGTATGTTATACAAATGATCGGCAACTTACCTTGGTGAATGGCTGATTTCTGTGTACGATGTCTAACTCATCTAGACCATCATACTCGTCATATTTGGTATAATTTTGCATGTTAAGTGTGTTATATTGGCCAGTGGGATTTTTGCAGGAGGAAATGTGGTTCTGTTGTATGCATCAAAGTATAAAGACGTTCAAACAGTTGTCAATATATCCGGTCGATTTAATCTGAAGAGAGGCATTGAAGGTCGCTTGGGGACGGACTTTTTACAAAGAATCAAGGAAAAAGGGTTCCTCGATGTCAAAAACAGAAAGGGTTAGCTTATTATTTGGTAGCTTGTCATTTTTTTTCAATTTGTTGTAATCACACAAGTGTGAAGTACCCATGCATAGTCTGTCTACTTCTTGGTTGTTGTTCACCTACCCTTTGTCATATCATTTATCTTTAGTATGTGTGCCTGTGTGGGGCCGGTCCTTCCTTGGACCCCACACTGGGAGCTCTTGTAGCACCAAGTTGCCATTATGTGTGTACTAATTTACCCCTGCCTATTTCCGTCTAGGAAAGACTGAGTATCGCGTAACTGAAGCTAGTTTGATGGACCGGTTAACAACAGATACGAGGTCTGAATGCCAACTGATTCCCCAAAACTGCAGGTCTGAAACTTATACACTCCTTCATGATAAGGCAGAATGGTCATATGACGTATCTTGAGTTGGTTTTGTTTCGAATTCATCATTAATGTTGTGACAAATCTGGTTTCGCTTGTAGGGTGTTGACTGTTCACGGTTCTGCAGACAAAATAGTGCCACTAGAAGATGCCACGGACTTTGCAAAGCTTATAGTCAACCACAAATTACACATTATAGACGGTGCTGATCACGAATACACTTACCATCAAGATGAACTAACTTCAATTGTGATAAACTTTGTTAGGGAGAAGAACAGTTCATTCCAGGTACGCTCACGCTTCTGACATTCAGCCTTCAGGAATACTGCATCACAAGTTCTGACGTCTGTACAGAAGATAGTACCTCACTAAATAAAATGCTCCCCTTTCGTCTTTTTTCTTTTTCTCCATTACGGTTGTATTTGTTTATTTCTGACAACAATTTGGTCCGAGCGGTTGCACGGCCATGCGCTGTTCCATAAATGGCCGAGCAGCACGGCCGAGTACTATCCCAGGAGCGGCCGTGCTCTATTTTTCCACGAAGTCAGAAACATCGTTCGGAGCACCTCGCCTTGTACGGCCAAGCTTGATCCCATTCATGCCGAGTCACACGACCGAGCGTTGTCCCGGGATCGGCCGTGCAGTACCTGTTGAAGCTTGATATACATTGTAGGTGCCCTCTCTAACATCTTAAGGTTTTAGAGGAGTTGGTTACTTAACATGGTATCAGAGCTCTGGTTATAGCAAGGTCAGGGGTTCGAATCCTTCCGCTTGCATATTATTACCCGGATTATTGAGTGCTAAAAATTGCACTATGTTGATGCCCGATAAGTGGCATGTTTGTTAATCTCTTCACGTGTGTCACCGGGTCACACGTGAGGGGGAGTGTTGAAGCTTGATATACACCTTAATGTTTTAGAGGAGTTGGTAACTTACCGGCTTCGCCCCTTTGCTGATTTCTTTTATTCTTTCTGATCGCTAGTAAACCCTGTTGAACTCTATTCCAACAATAGTATTGTTGATGGTATATAAATAACAAGTTTTATATTTTCATTAGGACAATTAAATTAATTTAAAATTATTGTTTAAAATTCCTTCGTAATAACAACTAAAAAAATAAGAAGATCATTTTGGAACGGAAAGGTTACATAAAGTGATGACATGGTTAACGGGCTCACATAAGTACTTCAATCAAGAAATTGACACTTTTTTTTTAACAGTCGTAACATATCATTCATTTCAAGGCAATTGACATCGTTTACAAATCCCTATGGAATCTATTACAGTCTTATCTAAAGCCATGCCGATCTATAGCCCTGACTATTACAAGTTCCTAGAAATTGACACTTGGACTCCGACTTTCGTCTTAATTTTCCTCCAGGAAGACGTTTTCACTTCGTGCTTTGATGATGATGAATCATCTGAAACGAAAATAAGCGAAAATAAATACAAATTTTATGTAACCCTACAGAAGAAAGAAAAATAAATAAAAAATGACACAATGCATCTGAAACTTTGCTAAAGATCAAATATCGATAAGAATAATACTATGGGCACAAAAAGGTCACAAAGTCTCACTCACAAAAATTCTAGGTGTAGTGATATATTGGTGTTTTTAATTAGAGTGTGGCGGGTCCACTATCGCTACAACCAAAAAATATCGCCACCTCATTGTGTGAGCATGATTTTGTGACTTTGTTTTGTGTCCCTAGCATTGCTCGATCGATAATCTAGTTCTTATATTATCTCTACCGCATAAAGCTAATGCAAAACTGGAAGGTGAGTCCATAAGAAATAAAATAGAACAATCCTCATCGTCACCATTTTAATGGGCTTCTTTGTTCTTTCTTGTTTTGATGATTGGTTTGAATTTCTCGTTTTCGTTTGAGAGGCTATTCACTATTCACCATCCAGACTCCACCAGTAACACTCAATAATAAAGTCACAAACAAATATCACAAAATTTAAGTCACAAAATGATGAGTCTTAATTTTGTTGGCGCTTTTAATTAGAGTGTGGCGGGTCCAATGCAACCAAATAAATATCGCTATCACATTTTGTATCCATTATTTTGTAATTTCTTTTTATCCCAAGCATTACTGATGTATTTAATACACCGTTTTATTCTTTTCATTTCAAAAGGCCTCTCACCTTTTTTTACCGGGTAAATTGCACTTTAATTACCTGAGTTTGTCATCATGTTTCAATTGATTATCAAATTTGTATTTGTTACAATTTGGTTGCTGAATATGTCTTTTTGTTGCAATCAGGTGTAATTTTGGCTAGCCAGTTAAAAAACTAATGAAAATGGATGAAAAACGTAACAAGTATCTTTCAAAATTGCATAATCACCCCTATATTCTAAATTATCCAACTTCGCTCCCTAGCTCCTAACGAATGTTTAAAAACTAAGGAATCAGTTAATAACCCCTAAAATTTACATATTTACCCTTTTCGCACCCACTCCATCTACTGCACACATGCACCAATAAAAAAAAATCTACTGCACACAGAAGAGAGAAAAAACTATACCCACGAAATGATATATTTATAATTGGGTGACTTTTTTTCTTTATTTTATAGTAGATATCATTTTTTTTTTTTTTATGTAATAAATAAAATTAAAATTATTGAAACAGCCATCATGGGACATGTGCATGTCAAATTATGTTAGTTTTTAAACATTCGTTGGGAGCTGTGGGGTGAAGTGGGATAATTTAGACTATAAGGGCGATTATTGCAATTTTGAAAGATGCTTGTTACGTTTTTATCCATTTTCATTAGTTTTCTAACGGGCTAACCAAAATTACACATGATTGCAATAAAAAGACATATTCACCAACCAAATTGTAACAAACACATATTGGATAACCAATTGAAACATGACGACAAATTCAGGTAACTAAAGTACAATTTGCCCTTTTTTTACCCATTGTAATTATGCTCAAGCTTCATTTTTAACTATTAATATCAAAGTATTTTTTAGAAATAGTTCTAAATTCTAATCATCATACTATACATAAATATATCAGCATTCATGATAGGCTAAATCGCACACCTACAAATTAAACATGGACTAGGTTCTAAAAATATGTAGCTAGGATAAGTCCAGGATCGATCCACGAAGAACGGTTACTTGTTTACGTAATTGTCACTTGACACGATTGGGGGAAATTTATAATTATTAAATCCTAAAACAAGAATACACTAAATTAAATTGAGCTAACACAATAATTAAGAAGCACTTTAGATTTGATTCCGTTCCCACCTAATTATTCAATTATCATCGATGTGTCTTTTCACTTTTTACCCTATTCACTTGATCACGAGATTTATTTCAGTCGTTGTTTCTTGTTTCAGAATAGTCACTAGCAGTGACACACTCATTAGAAACCCTAATTAATAATTAAATCTAACTGCACAGTCTAGATCTAATAATTAATTGATGAACGATTTAAGAAACTAAGATCAAGAACGCTTTCTACAATTATTTCATATAGATAATCGTCTAATTTTACCAACTTCACAATTTACCATGGCACACGCATAAATCGAGAAGATGCTACTTATGAATTTCTATACTGGCACAGTCATAGAAAATTCTAGCAAAAATCGATCACAAGGACAAATAGGTTGATCAAGTCTATAACCCTAACAATAGATTTAAATTAAGCACAAGTAAAATTATGAATATGTATAAGAGAATTAAAAGAAAAATACCTCAATTGATAAAAAAAAAATTGGTTCAAGAAATCAAATCCAAAGTTTGGATTTAGTTCCTCATCCAAAACTTTGAAATCTCTATGAATAAAGAATAAAAACCTAGATCTAAAATATTGTATGAAGTTGTCTCCCTAAAACAATGAATGAAAACTAGTTTTATACCCTAGGAGGTCCTAATTAAAAAGGAAAGAAAATAACAAAAACCGCTCAAAATTGGTCTAAATCTGCCCTTTCTGCGTCTGGGCACGAGTCGTGCTCCAGAGCACTAGTCGTGTTAGCACATTCCACTCGTGAACACTAGTCCTTCACTCGTGCAGATTAGTCTTGGCACGAGTCGTGCTACAGAGCACGAGTCGTGCTCTGTGTAAACTTCAAAATCTCAGCTTTTCTTCAGTTTTGAAGGTTGACTCGCTGTTCCTTCCGCATGGTTGACTTGATTGACTTTGTCTTTTCTTGATCCTTGGGACTTCACTTTCAAGTTCATAACAAATATTACGTCCGAATAAAATGTAAAAAAACAAAAATGCCCCCGGATTACAATAAAGCCCCAAAATACATATTTGTCCCAAAATTCATCAAAACTAATACTCCCTCCGTCCCACCCGAAATAAGATTTTGGTAAAGTTGACTTTACTTTGTCTGAGTCGTTTGAAGAAAATATAATAATCCAATAAAAATTTAAAAATTGTTATTGTATCACAATTAATAATATTCTGAATAACAATTTTAAATTTATTTTATGATAATTATTTCTTATTTAAATTACATGGTCAAAGTATAAAAAAAACTACCAAAATCCTATTTCGGGCGGGACAGCGGGAGTATAAAATATATCAAAATCATTATTTACGCTCATAGGAATTAATAGTGTAAAATCCATCTCATCAAATTCCCCACGCTTAGACCTTTACTCGTCCCTGAGTAAAATCTCAACTCCCCTCTAAACACCGGTCTAATAGCGTAGCATAGAAGAAGATGATTCCTAGTCTCCTCTAACCCATCAATCAAAGTCAACAAATAAATCGAAGTGTGGAAACTCCGTCTCCTTATAACTCCTCAAAAAATTAACAAAAATGACATTAGCTTGATACCAACACCATAATAAACGGTATCCAAACTAAATGCCCACTCAAAAGCCAACGGGAACTAAAAATGTCCTAAATTTCCCTCACGCTTATCTCACACTACAATCTCCCACATAAAAATAAAGTTTTTGTGTGGTTTATCATTCTCATAAAATTTACCTCATAACAAAACACCAACACCTCATTATAACTCCACAAAAGAACGAGGATTTATAACATAAACTCCACTATCCGAACCTCCTACTCCAATAGTGTATAACCTACCCGAAACTCCAAACCTCCCTTATGTCTTCTCTTCGGTGGATGTAAGATATTTTATTACTCAAACCTCACTTTTTGCCTAAGCGCCCTTTCGGGTTTTCACTTAGCCTCTCTATTTTATTTTAGGTCAAAATACATTTTACCCCCCAAGTATCCACATATTCCCACTTTGCACCCCCGTTTGAAAATTCGGTCTGTTTGGTACCTAAACTTTCAAATTTCCCACTTTGCACCCCAGCACTAACGAATGCTAGAAAATTTAACAGAATAGGTAACGAATGGACTGTTTTGTATGCTTATTAGTTTTTAAGGGTCAAAATGCAAAGGTTTAAATATTAAGTACTAAAATTTTATTTCTTTTTCCAAATATTTAACATTATCTTAAATCTTAAATAATTAATATTTCTTGAAAATAATAGTAATTTCATGTTTTTTTAAAAAAAATATGAAATTTATTTTTTTTAGAAAATGAAATTTATTTTTTAATAAAAATAAAACTTAGTACTTTTTTTTTATTTTTTAAATAAAAATATTTAAAAATATATAATTTTTTTCTAAAAAAATTGTAAAGTTATTTATATTTTAAAAAATATAAAATAAAACTTTTAAATTGTAATTTTTGTAAATTTTATATTTTAAAACATTATAGCGTTTTTTTTTTATTTTAGAAAAATATAGTAATTTTTTTTAAAAAAATTGCAATATTCTTTTAAAAAAGAAATATCAATAAAAATACCAAATTTAAAAATATAATATTAATTATTTAAGATAATGTGAATATATGATATTACGGACATTGTTTTAGCAAATTTAAAAGAATATTGTACTTTTTCAAAAACAAATTACATTATTTTTCTAAAACAAATAAATTTTAAAAATAAAAAACGCTATAATGTTTTATTTTTTTAATAAATAAATTTCTTACTAAAATTACAATTTAAAATTTTATATTATGTTTTAAAAAATATAAAAAAGACATTTCAATGTTTTTTTAGAAAAAAAAATTATTTTAAATATTTTATTTAAAAAAAGTTATAAAATTTTATTATTTAAAAAAAAATATTTTTATTATAAAAATATTTTAGCAAAAAAAATTAGTATTAATTTCAAGAAATATTAATTATTTAAGATTTAAGATAATGTTAACTATTTGGAAAAAGAAATAAAATTTTAGTACTTAATATTTAAAACATTGCATTTTGACCCTTAAAAACATAAGCATTACACAATAGTCCATTCGTTACTTGTTATGTTAAATTTTCTAACATTCGTTAGTGCTGGGGTGCAAAGTGGGAAAATTTGAAAGTTTAGGTACCAAACAGACCGACTTTTCAAACCGGGGTGCAAAGTGGGAATCGGTGGATACTTTGGGGGGTAAAATGTATTTTGGCATTTATTTTATTTTATTTTATTTTATTTTATTATTTTTTTTTCTTTTTTTCTTATTTTTTTTAACCCGTGTTCTGCACCTTCTCGATTTCCTTCTCCTTTTTGACCTCTCCTTGATCTCCACCAACCCGTTTGATCTTGGACTCCTTTTTCCCCTGCCTCTTTATTGTTTTAGGACTCTAATCCTAACAATTCGCCGCCGAGTACCACCATTGTTCACCACGACACCCTCCAGCCCTTTCCTTCAATCAACTCACTTTGTTCGGCCAGCCCAACATTTAACTTTTTAAGATAGTGCTCGGTTTTGGCAGATTTTTGTTAGTTGCTAAGTTTTAGTAACCAAAATTTGTTGTTGTTTTTTTTTTTTTTTTTTTTTATGTCGGTAGGGGTGAAGTTAAAAATGAATGTTTTTAGATAGTAGGATGGTGAAAACTACTGTAAAAATACATGAATAATTAAAATTGAAGCTTCTTATAGTACTGGGTCAAGAAAGTGTAAGATAGGATTCCTTACCTCTTGAAGAAATTACATCATGAAACCTTGAAGATTTTGGGAACCCTAGACTCTTATTGATAAGAGGAACAACTTTGATAAAGACATTTTGATGAAATTCCCCATTTTTTAACCTTCAATTTTAAGGATAAACATGATTTCTCCCTCTCTTAGAGTTTGATTGTGTGTGTTTCTAGTGTGTGTTGTAGAGATAAGATAGAGAGAGTTGAGATGAAATGGGTAATTATACCCTACTATCAAGCATGAGATGTCTTCCTCATGCTCCATGCAACTTTAACCAAGTTTCGTTAAATTTTACAACTCTGTTAGCCTAATTGACTCTAACTAACCTTAATCAACAATATTAATTTCACCAGTCACATTGGATTAGTCTTAATATATCATTAACCACCACTAATCATTCATATTCCGTTATCTTTTAGACTTATCAAACTACCGGAATTAACAGATTCCATATATAAGGAATTTACAAAAAGTATTGGAAATTGATACAATAACTACAATAAATATATGAGGTGGTCTCCCATGAGAACAAGGGGATCCGTCTCATGCATGAGACGGGTCGCCCCATGACCCATGGGCCGAACCCGCCACGTGGCAACCCACCATTGGCCGAATTTTTTTTTTTTATTTTTATTTTTTTGGTTTTTTTTGAGTTTTTATATTTTTTTTTCGGCTTATCAGTGGTTTAGCAAAAAATAATAGTTACCATCTCTTAAAGTAACATTGTTCATAAGTAAACGTAATACTTGTTTTAAAAAAACAAAAGCTCGTTTTTACCCATTTGAAAAGTAATAACTTATGTATATGAATGTAATAGTAAGTTTATACAAATAAATGTAACACTTTGATTGACGAAATTGTAACAGATTTCTATAGATAATGTAATACTTTTACATGTATCATGATAAATTTGACCCCATTGTAACTTATTGTTTGAAAACAAATAGATATCTATACATATGTATTACAATTATTTACAAATACTATTACATATAAATAACACGTTTGTTACATTTTAGTTATAATAAGTATTACTTTTGGCAAACGAAGAAAACATAGGAATAACACTATTACTTTAAGAGATGGTAACTATTACTTTAAGAGATGGTAACTATTACTTTTCACAAACCGAAAAAAAACCAAAAAAAAAAAAAATATAAAAATTTAAAAAAAGCAAAAAAAAAAAAAAAAAAAAAAAATATTTTTTTTTTTTTGGGGCCAATGAGGGGCTGCCATGTGGCAGGGTCCCCCCATGGGTCCTGGAGCAGGGTTGTGGGTGGGGTAATGGGTCAAAAAAATGACCCGTCTCACCCATGAGACGGGTTGGAGTGTTCTCACACAAGTTTTTGTCTAAATATATTATATTAGTTTAATTTGTTTATAATATTATTTTATCCCCAAAACACCTTTCTTTAACTCCAATTGTAATTAAATCCATATTAAAAACATTTCCATGAAATTTGAGGGGATTTCCACAAAAATTGGCTTAAAACTGGGCAGAATATTCCTTTCTTTAAGGCGTGATCACGCCTAAAACAACGTTACATTCAGATGACTTAAATGCCTATAAAAATATAGCAGAAGACTTTTTTTATTTGGGTGTGATTACATCTACTCAAAACTGTCTTCTGAAAATTTTACAAAATAATCATTGTACCTTCAAAGTCAACAAAGTCTAACTAGGTCAACCCAAGTCAACCAAAAATCCACAAAAGTCAACTAAATCAATTGTGAGTTATCAAAAGTCAACTCAAGGTCAATAAAACCCTTTAATTCACATAAACTCATCAACTTTGCACTAGATTTATCAAAATTCTAGTTGAGTTTCCATTTCTCTTGTATGAGAATACACAGATTCTCATTACATAAACCACATAATCTATGATTCACACATCTTCAATTCAACATGTAACCACACAATGGAAACCTTAGTCATTATCATGATTAATATACCTTTCAAATTCACATTAAACACATCAAGTACCAAACTTCCTACGAGTACCATCCTTATTTACATCTATCATATTTCGTCATTTCTTTACAAATTCTCGTTTCAGCTTGATATACAACACAATGAGAAGCGCTAAGCATTTGCATGAAACATCAATGTCCCATTAACACATTTTCACTCAAGTTCAAGTAACACAATTACCACACCAAGTATATGTTGGAATAGAGATCATAAAAGGAAACGAAGAGAAGAAAATTCTGCAGGAGAGCGAGCGGGCGCCTGGGGTTCACCAGGCGGGCGCCCTAGTTGGCAGTAGCAATGACTCCTGGCGGAAACAAATGCAGGCGGGCGCTTGCATAGCACCAGGCGGGCGCCTGGTACCGCGTCACAGGATTCGGGAATTGCAGTTTTATCAGGATTTCTCTTATGTTTAGGTTTAGGACTTATTCTAGGTTTGCTATATAAACAATGTTCCGCCCCATAACTCATTGTAACTCTATATTTAAATATTATAGTGCAAGATCCTGGCTTGGTAGTGCCCCCAGACGTAGTCAAACATATTGACGAACTGGGTAAACAATTTCTTGTGTTCGTTTTGTCTTTTGCTTTGGGTTTCTTATTTCTTGTGCTTGTTTGTGGTGCCGTGTTTTCTTGCGATTTGCTTGGGAGTTGGGTTGGGAAGGGTCTAATTCTACAACAACTGGTATCAAGAGCTTTGGTTGGACGATCAAAGGGTTTTATCAAGCAATCAAGAATGGGCAAGGATAAACAAGCGGTGGAGAAATTTGATGGTTCTGACTATGGGTTTTGGAGGATGCAAATAGAGGATCTCTTGTATAATAAGGATCTCTATAAGCCTCTAACAGGAGTCAAACCGGAAAAAGAAAAGCAGGAAGACTGGGATCTCATGGATCGGAAAGCCTTAGGGGTGGTTCGATCTACTTTGTCGAAGTGGATCGCGAAGACTACCAGGAAGGCGAAAACCACCAAGGAGCTATTGGATTATCTTACTGAGAGATTTAAAACTCCATCTGCTGCAAATAAGGTTGATTTGATACGCAAGATGGGTAGTCTCAAGATGCAAGATGGAGGATCCATAGCTAAACACATCGATGAGTTTATGGATATTATAGACTCATTGACTGCGTTGGAGATTACTTTCGGTGACGAGGTTCATGCGTGTTTATTGCTAGCGTCCTTACCAAAGAGTTGGAGCAGAACGGTGACAGCGTTAAATGCTTCAGCGGGTAAGAACAAATTGAAGTATGATGATGTTAAGGACTTTCTCTTGGGCGAGGAAAATCGCATAAAGAAGTTGGGGACACCGTCTACTTCGGAATCGATCTTGGCTACAACTAGTAGGGGAAGACCGGGTTCTAGCAATAAAGGGAGAACAGGGTCAAGGGAAAGTGTAATCGGTGGTGGGGATCAATATGAGGAGAACAAAGAAAGACCAAGGGTTGCAAGAGGATCGGTAGAGTGCTATCATTGTAAGGAGTTAGGACACTATAAGAGGGATTGTCCCATGTGAGGGGATAAATCGGCGAATGTGATAATCGAAGGTGACGATGTACTGATTCTGAGTGTTAGTAGTGCGCTAGAATCATGGGTGCTGGATTCAGGGGCATCATTCCACTCATGCGGGCATGCAGGAGCGATGGAAAATTACACTTCCGGTGATTTCGGTAAGGTCTATCTGGCGGATGGCAAGCCTTTGGAAATCAAGGGGAAGGGGGATGTCAGAATAGGAGCATCGGACGGGAACGTCTTACATCTACACAGGGTCAGACACATTCCGAGTTTGAAAAATAACCTGATATCAGTTGGGCAGCTGGGTGAAGAAGGTTACATGGTAACTTTTAGCTGCAGGAACTGAGTTATTACCAAGGAGGATTGTGAGATCGCTCGGGTTAATAGGGAAGGAAGATTGTATTTGAAAAACACCAAGGATAGTATCGCGGTGGCGTCAGCCAAGGGTGATACGGATTTGTGGCACTGTCGATTGGGTCACATGGGTGAGAAGGGGGTATCCCCGGTAACTTCTCGGGGTGGTGTGTCATATTACATGTGTAACGCCCATCCTTAATCTTGTTAAATATTTGACTTGCTTGTTAAATTCTTGAACTTGCATATTATGTGATAGTTTTACTTGGATTAAATTCTTAACTGCTTTAGAATATTAAGGTGGTTAAATGTCTAGTTTTGACTTTTGGGTCATTTGTGAAAATATGACTTTAGGGGCCTTTTTGTTAAAAGTGAAACTTGAGGGGCTTAGTTGTCATTTTTGAAACTTGTAAGGATAAAACTTAGTTTGCTTCCTTCTCTGATTCATTTTTCCTAAATTTCTTCTCGTTCTTTCTCTGGTTCTTAAAAGCTAGGTTTAGGGTTTACCCTATTCTCGACTCCTCGAGTTTAATTGTCCCTCTGTTCTTGATTCCGATCCCGTATAAATATTCGTGGCGTTGAATAGAGCGTTTCCGGCCGAACAGAATTTTGTTTGGGTAACTTTGATTTCAGACTAGGTAAGTTATTAGCTCCCCCTTGCTTGTAATAACATGCATATATGTTATTCTTGATACTTGTGCTTGTCAATTTCGTGTTTGGGACAATTTTTGTGATACTTGTAATTTTGGGGCAAAGGAAGTATTAATGTACTGTGGAAAATGTTGAAAGAAACTTGAATAGGTGTTTTGAATATGTTAGAATACCCCTGGGTTTGCTAATATGTTAGTGAAAAGTTACTCCTACGTTTGGGACGGAAAATTATTCAACTTGGGAAAGAAATAACAATTTCGCATTTTTGTACCTTGGGCAACCGCCCATTTTGGGCTGGGCGACCGCCCATCTTTCTGAAAGGTTTTTCAAAGGATTGACCTGCTTGTGTGCGACCCACAGGTCACTTTAGGCGACCGCACACTTGCCCTGATGAACAAAAGTCTTGAATAAAGTTTGATTAAGCTAGACTTAACCCAAATTTAGGTATATAACCTTAGTATAAGATGTCCTAGCAAGTGTTGTGACACCCCTTAGGGGCATCAGAACTTGGTCTTAAACATGAATACTCATTGAATTAAAATGAGAACTTAGTCTTGAACATGAATACTTATAGAACTCAAATGAGAACTTAAGTATAAGAGTAACAACTCTTCTTTATGTTTTGAAAGTGCTATGAACAAGCACTAATGTGTTATGCTTGTCTTGAAACTAATGTTTGTGTACCGTAGGGGCACTAGAACAATGTCTTGAGCTTAAACATTCAAAGTATAGGATGATTAACTTGAAGTATAAGATGTCTAACTCTTATATATGCCTTGAATGTCCAAAGATTGGAATGATAACTCGAGTATAAGACAATAAAATCTTGTACATGACTTGAACATCCATAGAATTGCATTAAGACTTGAATATAAGATGATAAAATCTTGCACATGACTTGAAACCAATACATGTGTATGGTAATGAACTAGAAAGTGCTATGAACAAGCACTAACGTGTATGAGAAATATTCTTGATGTGTATGTGCAAACATTGCATATAGTTGCTTGATAATAATGTGACTTCTTGATTACTTGAAGCATGATTCTTGGTGAGCTAATCCACTACTTTTGGATTAGTTCTATTCCCGTAGTTCAAGTAAATACCTACTTGTGCATTCTTGTGTGAGTCCAGCTGGTCCTTGCTTGCTCGGAGGTATATAGGTTCACACTTATCATGAGGCTGGGGCCAAAGTGATAATCGGGGATCTATGTATCTGCGCTTGACCCCTTACTACAGGCCATAGTAAGGGCATAGCTTCCTTTATTAGAGCAATACGCCTGATATAAGTGAATGCTAAATTCGTGAACACCTCGTGAATCATGATCTTGGGAATGACACTGGTTACCGGGTCTTCTTATATATATACTGCATAAGCGGTTTCTTGATATTGATCGTGATTTGTCAAAGTAATACAAGCTACGAAAACAATGGTATTTTTGAGAGGAATAAGGAAGGAAGCAATATCCTTTGTAACGTGTTAACTTAGCCTTATGTGCTACTTGATGAGTGGCTTAGCCTCTCATATACTTGTTACTTGATGATACTTGATACATGATTACCTGAGTATCTACTTGAATTGATGCATGATAACATGTCATGTAGTTGCATCTAATAGCTTACTGAGATTTATCTCACCCCGTTTCTTGTTTAATTGTTTTCCTTAGATCAAAGGAAGGCTAGTGATAGTGCGAAGTGAGGCTCGACATAGCTGGGAGCTTACTACGCAAGTGGTTATTCTTTTGGGGATCGTGGTCCTTTTACATTTTGGTGAGGACGATGTATTATGGGTTATGTAACTCCTTATTTTGGGGGTAGACAGTCTTGTATAGTACTTGTTGTCTCTAGACATCTTGTAATGCCAGCATATGTGCTAGGCATGTTTCCGCTGTGTATAATCATGTTTGGTTTAAATTTTCTTGTCTAGAACTCGTGGTGTAAGCTATCTTAGCTCCTTACTCTAGAGTATATATATCATGTCAGTTTGTTATAAATAGTTATCATCCAGTTTCTTGTTAGTTTCTTGATTCTCGTTAATCACGTGCATCCAGGTTCGAGGTTCTATTAGGGGATCCCGGGACCTGGGGGCGTGTCAACATGACCTTCATTGATGATTCGACAAGGAAGGTCCGTGATTACTTCTTAAAAGGGAAAGATGAATCTTTCAGGATGTATAAGAAGTGGAAGGCCTTGGTGGAGAATCGGATTGGACTCAATGACAAATGCTTGAGGTCTGTTAATGGTGGGGAGTATGAGCCCAGGGAGTTTAAGGAATACCGTGATGCGAGCGAGATTCGCATGGATATTCTAGACTCGGGTGGGAGCGGCACGGTTCATGATGACCAAGGACAAGGGGTCACTGAAGATGGACCAAATACTCCAGGACCGGATATTCCGCTGCGTAGATCTAACGGTGAGCGTAGATTGGCAAAGGCTCCAGGTTTCTCAAGCAAGGTAAAGTTGAAGCTGGGCATAGCTTCAATGGTGCTTGGAGAATAGGGGAGGAGGATGGTACTACCATGATCGAGGTGAGCACTAGGACGACACCAAGGATGAGTTGAATACGGATATGGGGTTTGTATACGCGGTTGATCTCTAGGTGGGAGATTGTTGGAATAGAGATCATAAAAGGAAGCGAAGAGAAGAAAATTCTGCAGGAGAGCGAGCAGGCGCCTGGGGTTCACCAGGCGGGCGCCCTAGTTGGCAGTAGCAATGACTCCTGGCGGAAACAAATGCAGGCGGGCCCTTGCATAGCACCAGGCGGGCGCCTGGTGCCGCGTCACAGGATTCGGGAATTGCAGTTTTATCAGGATTTCTCTTATGTTTAGGTTTAGGACTTATTCTAGGTTTGCTATATAAACAATGTTCCGCCCCATAACTCATTGTAACTCCATATTTACATATTATAGTGCAAGATCATGGATTGGTAGTGCCCCCAGACGTAGTCAAACATATTGACGATATGGATAAACAATTTCTTGTGTTCGTTTTGTCTTTTGCTTTGGGTTTCTTATTTCTTGTGCTTGTTTGTGGTGCCGGATTTTCTTGCGATTTGCTTGGGTGTTGGGTTGGGAAGGGTCTAATTCTACAAAAGTATACATTTAGTCATGTCAATAGACATGTATTACTCACATACAATTCCCATTTTCTCAACTTCACATTAAGATTAAGTTTAAATCCTTGAAATGAGATGATTATAAATTTCAACAATTCATGATCATCACAATTACTCCCCCTGTCCTGATTAAACATTCTTAGTTTGACTTTACACGCTTATTAAACAATTTATAAAAAAAAACAATGAAAATGGGTTAACAAAGTAGGGTGTTAAAGATATAACTGTTAAAAAACTATTCATAAACTAAAAAACAATGAAAATGGGTTAACGATTTATAAATCCTTGAAAGTAAGTTAGGTAAGTAACAGTGTTTTTAATAAATTATATACATTTATGAAGACAAAATTGTCTAAAACATTGTTAATACTTTGTCGTTTAAAAAATAAATCAATTAATTTTTAAAAATGAAATAAACTTAAAAAAAAAACATAGATTAGGACGGAGAAAACGAGTAGGATTAAATAATAATTTGGTCTCTGAACTTGTCAGTTTTTATTAGTTTGGTCCTTCATGAATAAATTTTATCAGTTTGGTCCCCTATAATGCCTTTTTCTGCCAGTTTGCCCCTTCCTTCTATGAGATATTTCAAAATACCTAATATACCTCTGAAACTAATGATAGTTTGGTCCCTAAAATTAATGATTAATTTTCTCTTTTGGATCCAAATTATTAAAAGAAAATTTTGGTTTGAATGTTAATCGGTTGAATGAAATTTTTAAATTTATATTAATAAAAGTGCCAAGTTTAGGGACCAAACTATCATTAGTTTCAGGGGTATATTAGGTATTTTGAAATATCTCACAATAGGAAGGGGAAAACTGGCCAAAAAAATTCATCATAGGTGACAAAACTAATAAAATTTATTCATAAAAGACCAAACTAATAAAAACTATAAAGTTTAGGGACTAAATTATTATTTAATCCAAAACGAATACCCCGTATGATATATTTGTAAATGTGCATCCAATCTGAGCCACTCATATTGATTGATTAATTGACACACATTTCAAAAATAACCTAATCATTCAAATCCAAAACCACAGATTTTGGTGGGGGAAATCACAATACGCAGCAAACAAGTATAACAACTGTCGGAATGAAACTATGAGCTTTACATTCATAAAATCATGAATCTACAATTCCATCTTGCCGCATTATATTACACTCCATCTGTCTTTTATTATTCGTCATACCTCTTTGTTTCAAAAGCTTTTTCATTTTTATGATTTAAGTTTAACTTTGCATAAATATAATATAATTAGTGAAGCAAGTATCTACTCCCTCCGTCCCCATTTACATTACAAAAAAGAGGTTTTGCACAAAAATTAAGAAAATGATTGTAAAGTTGATGTGTTGTGAGTGTAGATAGTTGAGTGGGAGAGAGAAAGTGGGGTAGAGAAAAGTAAGTGGATAGTTGTTGTGAGTATGACAAGTGGGTCCCACTATTTAAAAAGTAATAAAAACTTTCCTTTTTGGGATTTTGTAAAGTAAATGGGGACACCCAAAATGGCAATTTTTGTAAGGTAAATAGGGACGGAGGGAGTATGCTTTTAAAAAATTTAAGACCATCTCCAACAGTTTAGTGCAAAAATTGCACTATTCTTTATAATAGTGCAATTTTTACACCAAATATTTCTAACAGTTTGCTTCAAATCTTATACTAAATATGAATATAATAACAATTTTCATTATTGTTTTACATATATAAATAATAGTAGGCTATATAATTTTATATTGTAAAATATTTTCATATATATCAAAAAGAAAAACAAAAAACGGATATTTAAAAAGAAAAAGAAGAAGAAAAACGGGATAGCGCATCACTATCCCTTGCACCAAATTTGAAACAAGTGATAGAGTTGCTCTATTAATAGAGCAATGTTTAGAGTGTCATTGGAGTAAAACAATACTTTATATTTAGAGTTTTAGAGTACCGTTAGAGATGGTCTAAATAATTAAATAAAAAATGATTTTGAGACCGAGAAAATATCAACTATTGTCTATACAATCGCCGTTCACGGTCAATTTTTCATGTCTTTTTTTTTTTTTTTTGAAAACAATTTTCATGTCTTCTTATCCACAATGTAATGGTTGTGCGGAAATAGAAAAACATCGGAATACTGAATTATTCTTATACACCACAATTTCATACTCCCTCTGTCCTAAAAAGATAGTCTCATTTTGACTTTTTATGGTCAATAAAAATGAACTTTGACCAAACACTAGTGTCAATCTAATCATTCTAGTGAAATTCTAAAAGTTGTAATTGATTAATCATTAAGTGATTTATCAAAAACACATTCTAGAATTTTGTTGTGATGATTAGATTGACACTAATGTTTGGTCAAAGTTCAATTTTGTTGATCATAAAAAATCAAAATAGAACTATCTTTTTGAGACGGTGGGAGTAACAAGTAAGTCAAAGGAGTCCTAATAAAGACACCCCCTCTTGCTCCATGTTCTTATAACTTTGATCTTGTATTTGGTTTTTCACATGGTTGCCAATCAAAATTCCAAGTCATTCTTGTCATCAGCCAGTTAATTATTGCCACGTTTCATGTTATTGTCAGACGAGTTGTCAATTAGGAGCATAATTTGAAATTATATTTCATGGACAAAATAATTAAATAAATAGGGGTGTGGATTAAAAAAATTAATTGTTTGGGTTGGTGCTTGGTGGGCATGGAAGGAAGAGGCCGTTGTCCTCCGTAAGTTGCACGTCTACCATGCTTCCACGCTTTCCTCTATCCGTTAGTTACTCGTATTTTCATTTTTCGTTTTTTTTTAATTAAATGCAGAACTTAATTTATTACTCCCTCCGGTCCAAAATAACTGTCGTTTTTTGAATTTTCACAAAGATTAAGAAATGCAATTATTAAGGCATATTAATGGTGAAAGTTTCATGCTTACCCTTATTTATTGTTCAACTTTCTTACATTATTACACTCACTAAGTCAATTAATAAAGTAAAACAACTTCCAATGCAAGGGTAAATAAGGAATTTTAATTGTTTTGACTCAAAAGTGACAATTATTTGGACAAAAAAAATTGCTCAAAAGCGACAGATATTTTGGACCGGAGGGAGTACAAGGGAAGGGTGTGCACTTTAAATTGCTAAAATTATAATTAGTGGGGTTTGAACCCCTAATCTATTACTCATTCTGGTCCAAAATAACTGTCGCTTTTGGTCAATCAGATGTAACTTTGATAAATAATTTAAATAAAAAATAATGATGTTAATAAAAATTAAAAATTTGTCATTGTATTATAATTAATAATACTTTTAATAACAATTTTTAGATTTTTTTATTAGGATTATTATTTTGGTTTTAATTTATTGGTCAAACTTACGTATGTTTGAGTAAAAGTGACAGTTATTTCGAACCAGATGGATTATTTAAAAAGAAATATTGAATGCCGCTTTTCTTTTACCCATTAGTTACTCCTAACTATCAACATTTGACCATTTACTTTATACTCCTATTTTAGATTGGGGACAAATTTGTTACCATACTTTATTTTATTTTTTTCTCCTTCACTTGATATGATTTTTACGGAATTTTTTTTCAAATAATTCCCTTTTGAATCCATATGTACCAGAATGACACTAGGGAAAATTTATGTACCAAAATGACCACTTTGAGAGAAGTCGGCATTGATAGTGCCGTTTTTTGTTTGAAGTCGGCATTGCCAATGCCGACTTTAGGCCATTTTTGAAACCCAATTTGAAAAAAAAAAAAAAAAAAAAAAAGGCCTAAAGTCGGCATTGCCAATGCCGACTTTAGGCCTTTTTTTTTTTTTTTTTTTTCCAAATTGGGTTTCTCACATTTATATTTATCTGCCGGCGATACGAATTGGGGTTAAAAAATTAAAACGCCCGTTTTTAAAATACCCTGCGGCGCAAAAACTCCCATCAATCTCGTTTGTGATTCTTCCTGCAGCAGATAGGTCGTCGTCTACTCGGGCATGTTTCTCGGCTTCACAGATCCACCGACGGAATTCTAAAAAACTGAATTCGCAAATTGGACTTTGTTTCTTTTGCTTTCTAGATTTCCAAATTGAATTTTTTAAATTGGATTATTGGAGAATAAACTCCAATTTTCGAAACCCAAAATATAGATTACAGAGGAGTACGAAACTGAATTTGCAAATTGATTTAACCCTCCACAATGACAGTGTAACAATAAGTATACTAGCCATAATTATTTTTTGATCTTGGGTAACTCTGGTTAGATTGATTTTGTGAACCTAAAAAAGATTAGTAACTGAGTGTGCCTTATTTTCCTTAGTCAGAAACAACAACAGAAAATTGCTCTGGAGTCCTAACTCCTAAATGAATCGCACGAGCAGAACAGAACGGATCGCAGAAGGGTAACCCCAATTCGTATCGCCGCAGATAAATATAAATGTGAGAAACCCAATTTGAAAAAAAAAAAAAAAGCCTAAAGTCGGCATTGGCAATGCCGACTTTAGGGTTTTTTTTTTTTTTTTTAAAAAAAAATAAATTGGGTTTCAAAAATGGCCTAAAGTCGGCATTGGCAAATGCCGACTTCAAACTAAAAACGGCACTACCAATGCCGATTTCTCTCAAAGTGGTCATTTTGGTACATAAATTTTTCCTAGTGTCATTCTGGTATATATGGATTCAAAAGGGAATTATTTGAAAAAAAAATCATTTTTACGAGCAAGTCTTTACTTTCCATCAACATCATTCAAAAAAATTCAGTGAAATTAATGATTATGCAATTCTATTTGCTGACTTAACATCTTACATAAAAAATGATTAATTCAGAAAATCTTTAATTTATGGCAAGAGACTACTAGATGGTGCCTGACGATTCATTTTTTTTAGCTTCATGATTAATTTTAAATTAGTTTTTGAAGTAGATATGCATGATAACCCTTTGGTTAACAACTTTGATAATTGTCATAAATATGTTTGAACCAATTTCTAAATTGTGACTTTTTTTTTTTTAATTAAGTTATCAATAGTCCAGTTAAAATAAGCATGCACTAAGGGCAACTCCAATGGTAGTCCTTGTTCCTTGGGTATCAAAATCAAATTTTGATACCCATGGACACTATTCACATGGATATAAAAAAACATCTCCAATCATATGTATCAAATTTCGACATCAAAATTATTATTTTTTGTTAAAAAAAATTATTAATATTTTTAATATGATAAATAATATCAAAATATAATCATTATTTTAATTAAATATTTTTAAAGTAAATTGTTAATTTATAAATAATCATAGAAGAAACAAATTTGGTTTTGATGGTCCTTAGCAAGGTAACAAATTTGCTACCTTTGCTAGGACTACACCAAAATTTGATACCTATGTTATTGGAGATGCAAGGACCTTTACATGGGTATCAAATTTTGGTTTTGATACACATTTTTGGAGTTGCCCTAAGCCATTAAATACAAATTTTTTTTATATAAGAAGTCCCTCATTTAAAATATTAACAAGAGTTACTCCTTACGTCTCATGACTATGTGCACAAATTTCTTTTTTGGGCGCCACATTGATAAATCACAGTTTCATAAAATGGCAAAGAATCTTTACTATATATCTCACTCATTCTCCCTCCTACTTTTATACTCACAACACCAATCGAACTACTATTCTCTACTCCACTTTCTCTCTTTTACTTCACCTTTCACACTCACAACCACTATCCACCACTATTCATCTCTTAATTCCAGTACACAACTCATTTTGTGATTATAATTATGAGACGGGGGAATACTATTTTTTTGTGGCGGATAAAGTATATATATATTTTTAGAAATAATACATTTATACCTTTGATCAAGGATCTCAATTATCATAATTTGACGTAGATACGGTGAAGTGTAAACCCCAAAAAAACACAACTCTATCCAAAAAAATCCATCAAAACAGGAAAATGAAACAGGAAAAAAATAAAATAAAATACATTTATGCGGCTCAACTATTGTATCTACTTAGAGAACGACACGTGTCAAATCCTACTCAGCATGTTCTCTCTCCCCTTTTGCCCTTTTCTTTCCCACTTTTCCCTTTTCCGGCTGTGATTATATAACGATTCCATCATCTTCCCAACTCTTCTTCAAACCCAATCTCATTTTAATCTTATCCAACAAAAAACCCATTAATCCAATACCCTATATTCTCTCTCTCTCTCTCCCAATTTATAACGCTTTTTTTTCTCTCTCTCTAAAAGTACATTTGTTTGCCCTGTTTCTTGGTTTCCGGTAATCAGAGCTTAATCGAAATGGAACTGTCATTGTTAGGAGGTGCTCAGAAGAAGGTTGGGGCGGCCGGAGATGTTGGGTTGTGTAAATTTAGCCGTAATTTGGTTGGTTCCGGTGAATCAAAGCTAGGGTTTGGTAAAAATTCCGTGAAATGGCCAAATGTTTCCATTCGGTATTCGTTGAAGGTCGCCGCCCAATTGGAAGATTCCGTGCCGGAAAAAGTTTCCGACTTTAAAACCACGTCCCGGTTTAAATCCAAGCATGTAAGTTTTATTTATTTTAATTTTTTTGAAGGAAAGTTTTATTTATTTATTAATGTTGTTCTATTTTATATATTATGTTCTTTTGGTTTTTTTTTTTTTTTTTTTTTTTTTTTGTTATGTTATACTTCTTCATCAGTCCAAAACGATAGTCTCACTTACCGTTTTTTTTTTCTCTCATATAAAAATTGTCACATTTCTGTAATTTCAGTAATTAGGGGTTAAATTTCGGAAAAATCACTTATGAAAAAAACGGTTTTACATTAAGAAAGAGATGAAAAAACAATTATTCTGAAAACGCGTTTTACACTAAAAACACTAAACACTAAAGCGAGCATTAAAAAAAAGTTTTTCACCTTTTTTTTTCAACGGTAACTGTCGGTGTGATAACTAAAGATGAAAGGTTAGAAAAGAGGGCGAGAGAATGATGACAAACAAAGGAACAAGTGGCTAATAGAAATGAAATTGTTTTGTTGATACACCCTCCGTCACAAAACAACTTAGCACCATTTTCCTCCGACACATAAATTAATTAAATTAATGAGAGAGTATATATTTTTGAAAGTATTTAACTGAAAAAAAATGGTTGTGAGTAAGATGATTTAAGTTTCAAATCCCAACCTTAATGTAATTTCATTATGCTCTTCAATCTTCATAGTTTTCTTGAATATTACAGTGGTTTCCTGACTTATCTTTGTATTATGCAGTCTGATGGTGGTGTGAAATTATACGTTGGTTTGCCATTAGATTCCATTTCCAATTGCAATGCAATAAACCACGCCAGAGCAATTTCAGCTGGCCTTAAAGCTTTAAAATTACTAGGAGTTGAAGGTATAGAACTCCCTATTTGGTGGGGAGTTGCAGAGAGAGAAGCCATGGGGAAGTATGAATGGTCAGGCTACCTTGCTCTTGCAGACCTTGTTCAAAAAGCCGGTCTCAAACTCCATGTCTCTCTCTGTTTCCACGCATCTAAAAAACCCGAAATCCCGCTTCCTGAGTGGGTTTCGAGAATCGGTCAATCCCAACCTAGCATCTTCTTCACGGATCGGTCGGGGGAGCAGTATAAAGAGTGTCTTTCGTTGGGTGTTGATTATCTTCCGGTTCTTGATGGAAAGACTCCGGTCCAAGTTTATAAAGAGTTTTGCGAGAGCTTCAAGACGGCGTTTTCACGTTACATGGGGTCCACGATCACGGTAAGAAGAGTGTCTGTCGTTAGAACCGTTAAAAATATCAATCTTTCATACTGGCAAAGAGTTTCTGTTGTTAAAATCCTTAAAAAGTGTCGTCATTCATACTGGCAAAGAGTGTTTGTCGTTAGAATCGTTTAACTTTTAAACTAACTATGTTATGTCGTGTGCTTTACAGGGGGTGTCGATTGGTCTAGGACCTGATGGCGAGCTACGATATCCTTCCTACCATCAATCATCCAAAACGACTAGTAATCTTGGGGCCGGAGAATTCCAGTGTTATGATCAAAACATGATCGCCCATCTCAAGAAACACGCCGAATCGCTAGGGAACCCTCTTTGGGACTCTCTGGGCCCCACGACTCCCCGAGTTACGACCAGTCGCCTATATCAAATACGTTCTTCAAAGAGGAAGGCGGGTCATGGGAAAGTGCATATGGTGACTTTTCCTTTCATGGTATTCGAGTCAACTCGCATCTCATGGGGACCGCCTCCTCTCTTTAGCCGCCTCAACTTTCAATGACACTGGTGTCACAGTTTCCGGGAAAGTCCCTTTGATTTACTCGTGGTATAAGACCCGGTCCCACCCCTCTGAAGTAACGGCAGGATTGTATAACACGGTCAATAGGGACGGATATGATGGGATTATTGAAATGTTTTCGAAATATTCATGTAAAATGATCATCCCTGGATTGGACCTGTCAGATGAAAACCAGCCAAAGGAGTCTAAATCGAGTCCAGAGCTATTAGTTGCTCAGATATCAAATGCTTGCAGAAAGTATGGTGTAGAGGTTTCTGGGCAAAATGTACTTGTATCAAGTGCTCCAAAGAACTTTGAACAGATGAAGAAAAACTTACTGAGTGAAAATGGAGTAGTGGACTTGTTTCTTTACCAGAGAATGGGAGCGGAGTTCTTTTTCTCCCGAGCATTTTCCTTCGTTTACTGCATTTGTTAGGAGCTTAGATCAGCAAGAACTGGGGATGGATGATTGGCTGGAAAGGACGGAGAAACTGTCAGAACTCTGGCAGGCAAAGATCGTCAGATGCAACCTGCATTAGAGTAAGGTTTATGTGTTAGTGTATATAGAGAAATGTATTCCTAGTAGTTTGATTTAAGAAGTAGAGATTGTTAATTTGTTACTCCATTTGTCCCTAACTGAATGTCCAAATCTCATTTTAAGGAACATCTGAAAGTCTCTACGTTTTATACAATTTAGTGGCAAAGATTTATATATAATCATGTAATTCTCTTTCCAAACATTTAGTTTGCAAATGGAAAGATACTAGTGAAAAAATTTGGTACAAAACAATTAAGACCAAAGTTTTGTTTTTTTTCTTAAAAACATTCATTTTTTAGACAAATTTCTTAAAAATGGACATTCATTTAAGGACAGAAGGAGCAACACATTACGGTGTTCCATATTGAGCGGTTTCTTCTCTCCCAGCGCAAGAGATGTAATTATGTTTAGTTTTTGTTGCTCGAGTTCAAAGATCGTGGTGTTGAATGGTTCGATTCAGTTTGATAATTTTCACAGTACAATTCCGGTATCAAATCTTCCTCTTTACTGGTGGTTCGCTCTGTAAATCTGCCAAAATTGGACTAAACAGAACCATTTATACCCCTAGTTTGTTGTAAAAGAATGTATCAACTGAAATAAAATTTACAGATGTAGAGATCGGTTTCTGTACATGAATATTTTTATATCATTTGAAAAATCTGGAAACTGATAATAACCACAAGCAAATAAATTACAACATAAGCAAACCTAAGGGAAATCAAAATTGGCTTAGAATGGACGTTTATGTACAAGGAAAAAAAATCAGAAAAGAAGGTGGATACATGAACAACTTAGCCATCAAGCTAAACAAAAAGAAAGGATAGTGTCTACTTTCTCATCGCATCGTATCTGTATCCATACCCGATTATGTGCACTTCTTGGGAAAAAAAAAAAAAAAACTTTATTGCATCAGTTTCCCACTTCATATCTGCTGTAAGAACAAGAAAAACATGAATTCAGTAGCAGAAATCGCGCTACAGGTATAATTAATGGCAGAAGTTCATTTGACATGATAACTGTGTTTGAAAGCGCTGGGTGCTGTTAGTGGAAGAGACTAACAAATCAGCTATTTCTATACGCAAAAATGTTCATTTTAGAAGTAAATGCACAAGCAAAGAACATTACTTCAGCTAAATAATCAGCTCAATTTCAGACACTATTTAGGGTAGTCAAAACAGTGAGAAAAAAATAGTTGTCTGTTGTTCAACACATCAAGTAATCCCTCAGGCCTCAAGTCCCTGAATGAATGTCCAAATTTTGATTTAAAGGACATTCTGAAAATATCTACTTTTGTACAATTCAATAGCAAAGATTCATAAATATTCTTGTTATTCACTTCACAAACATTTATTTTTGCAAATATAAAGAGACTAGTGAAAAAAAAAATAGTAAAAAACATTTAGGGACAGTTTTTCTTTTTTTTTAAAAAAAAAAAAAATCATTTTGGGACAAAGATTCCTTGAAAATGAGCATTCATTTAGGGACAGAGGAAGTATGACAATAACTATCTGTAACTAATGTACCTCTAGGTAACTATTTGTTGATCTTGAATCCAGATGATTCTTTGTCATTCATGAGAAGGAAACTAGATAGTTTTCAGAAGTCTGGATAAATACTCCATCCGTCTCATAATGTTGGTCCCTTTTGACTATTCAAACATATTAACAGCACAATTTCATTTCCATCACTATCCCCCCCCCCCCCTTCTTCTTTTGTCTTTCATACTCCCCTCACCATCTCTCTTTCTCACCTCTCATCCTTATAGTTATCGCAAGGGCAATTATGACAGTTCAATGAATCTAACCCCTCAATTATGGGACTATCTTTATGGGACAAACAAAAATGGTAAATGAGTTGTGCCAAAATAGCAGATGCCAAGAAGAGCAAAGAGCTATCTTTCCGAAACGGATGGAGTAGGGGCTAAGAATCGTAACTTGAAAGCGTTATGAACAACCATCAGTTTCATCAAATAGAAACACAAAGATTAATATGAATCAAGTGGCTTTTAAGTTAATAGACAAGCTTTAGCTTATTATGTTAATGCGTGCGCGCTTGTGTCTACATGTGGTGTGTGAGGGAAAGAGAGGAGAGAATAGAAAATAAGACGAGAGCTGGCATGAATCGTTAATGGCTTTGAGGTACCCAAAATAGAAAATTGACTTTTCACTTTCTGGGTCGAAGAGAAAAGTCACTGGTCCAGGGCCAGGCCTAACAGTTAAAAGCAAGAGAAACACATTTTCTTTTTCTTTTTCTTTTCTCTGCCCAGGAAGTAAAAAAGGGAAAGAGGGCCTTATGTGGATGAGGGTTAGGGAACGAATTGCAAACCACAAAAGTTTGGGTCTTTAAGATTGAGCAAGTTGATCAGCAGACGCCAATTAAAAACTACAAGACAAGAATGATAAAGATGCATATAAAAGCTTCTCTATAGTCTCATTAGAATCAAACCTGTCA
This sequence comes from Campanula takesimana, assembly GCA_026119855.1. Lineage (NCBI taxonomy): Eukaryota > Viridiplantae > Streptophyta > Magnoliopsida > Asterales > Campanulaceae > Campanula > Campanula takesimana. The sequence goes on along the minus strand of JAOWBW010003105.1, from coordinate 5,679 downwards.
GTGCATGTCATTCGCAAGCAATCTTGGTATCGAAACTGCTCAGGCAGATAGCAAATGCTTGGAAAGCAGATATGGGGGTACCGGTAATCCATAGTAAACACATCCTTCCCAAACTTTCCCAAACAGCAGGATGGCCTTCTCATGTCTGGCCAGACTGCCCATTTAATGGTGAGGCCACCAACTGAAAGTTTTTCACGGAAGCAACTGTTACGCGTCCGTGAAAATTTAAGCACCAACACTGAAGTTGCTCATGCCATCTTGGAGCTTTATTTTTCAAAACCAACGATTCAACTTTGTGACCAGGCAAAGGTCCAGAAATGCTTTGATCTATATTGCTTGATTTGGCTCGGTGAAAGGGGATCGTAGGAAAGGAATCAATGCGGTTAATAGGAAACCCAGTTTGCATTGGAGCAACACTACCAGGTTTAATAGCGGAATTTGGGATAGCGTCCATGATACACTGCATTCTCCGAGGACCCCTGCTATATATAAAGTGTCAGCTATTTCAGATACTCGTCAAGGCAAAATATGTAGCATGGTGCATAGGATATCTATAATATCAGTAATCAAATTAAAAAACCATACAACAACAACAACAACAATATCATAAAAACATTTTCTTACCCGGATCCCAGCACATCATCTCGTACGAGATGTGAGCTACAGGATAGCTTCCAGCAGGAACATTGGGAGACACCTGTTTTGCGCCCAGGAATTTGGTGGAGCGACTCTTCCTCATTTGAGCTCCATCATAAGGAGGCTGACCATCATATATCATGAATTTTTTCCCAAAAAGTTTGATCTAATCAAAGGAGAAAAACACGAGTGAAATTTTGAACTTCAAGATAGAAACTAATCAGGAAAGCAATTAAGCATTACAACTAAGAACCCACCTTAACTTCCCAATATATGTTCCGCTCCCTTTTGACATACCATCAGCGTGTAAAGAGATGATGTAGTCAGTACATGTAGTGCGCCTATACTTGCGAGCCGCAAGAAGAAATTTTCCATCTTCGGCTAGGGCTGCCATAATCATTACAAAAAATCCAAAATTATAACAACATAGGGACTTGTCTACATAATGTCAAAACTCCAAGAGAAAATATAGGATAGTCAATTGCATTCTTAAATAAGGATGAGCACTACTGATTAAAGCTAAATCTATCGGAGGAGGAAGTCCATGATTTTTGTTTTTGTTGTTTGTGCTGTGCACAAGGTGGACGGACAGCTTGGAAGAACATAATAAGTGATACAATACAACTGGGACAAACGATGCTTACCTTGAGTTGAACTGAGGTAGAGATAAAATGTTTGTGTAGTCTGATCCCGCTTTATAAAGCACCGGAGAAGAGTATCTCTTGGACCAGGCTGCATGGTAGAGCAAGAGATGATAAGAGAGGGAGCGCAAAAACTAGTGACAGAAACAAAAATAATTGATAATGTTGAACTAATATTCTAACGAAAACCAGATGTCCACACTTTTGACTCATGGTCATAAATTATCATCTCATCATGAAGAAATGACAACAGTTAAACAAATTGCTACATCTAAAACAAAATTTTCAGAGGAAATATGAAGAACAAAGTACTCAAGTTTCTAAAGTAGAAACCCGTAATCAGAGAAGTTCTGAATTTTAAGCTATTTGTGGTTCTAGTCCTGAAAATGTCATGCCAGACTTTCTAGGCCTCCATGGTTAGTTCACCATAATCAAAACATGAGAGATAGATGTTAAGTCTCGTCATGACTCAAAGGATGATAACGGTTGAATTCTATCAAGACAGCTGAACTCAACAAATGCTGCTAACCAAAGATAAAGCAATAGATGCTTTGTTGTGATTCCATGGATGATTGTAATTGACTTGTATTCGGATAAAAAGAAATGCTTCTCTTAAAATTATATTCTTCCATTCTCAATGTTTAGTTCTGAACATTGCATCAATAACAATAGCTAAGCAATTACTCTTGATTATCACATGATAATTCTAGCAGGAATTCCATTACCGTTCACTGGGAGACCATTGAAAATGCTAATACGACTGAAAATTATGGTAAGTTAAATGAACACCATGAATTGAACATATAGTTGACAAAAACACTCAAATTAATGTTAATTAATCAAAGACCGTGGCTTTGCATGAGTTATTTCAAACAAGTTAGTCTTAGAGATAAAATGTGTGATGAAAATGCATGTACATATTGAAATGTTTTCATAGACTCAAGGAAATACGGGAATAGTTGTAACTTGTAAGTAAAATGTGGACTGTAACTCACCCCTTAACCATACAGGAAAGTTAAAGAAAAAAAGGATGAAAGAGAGGGTATAGAAGAATTATTTGTGTACTCACATTTAGTACAAAGACAAAAAAAGTATTCAAATAACAACCATAAGGGATGGAGATTAAAAAGGAAAATACCCTCTCAGGTAATAGGGCCAAAGCAGGTAGTTTACCCATTTACATAACCACATAACACAGAGGTAGGGACAAACACTAGCAACCAAAATGGTCACAACTTTAGAAGGTCCGTCACAAGATCTGCTAATAATTTTTCACCTAAACGCTTGAGTAAAATTTAAATGACCTCCTTCAAAACTTCACCTAATTTACTTCTACAAGTTATTTTACATCCCTCTTATACCATTGTCAACCCTCAAATCTATAATTCTAGTCCACCACCATGGTTATCCTATACTTCTCGATCTTAAACCTTCTTATGTTTAAAGAAGGAAGGATCACATATTTGGACTCCCAACGCCTATAAATTGCACCTTGTTCAATCAATCCGGCACATAACAAAATCCCTTCACCAAACAAACAAAAGACATACCCTAGTTTAAAAATCGTTGATAGCATGATTAAGCAGTAATTCAACCCAACACATATTTCAAAAATGGGTGTTGTTATACACACCCGTAAAATTTATGAATACACCCGTAGTATGCTTGAAATTTTAGATGGTACAACACTATAACGCACTGTTACGGGTGTAGTCATAAGTTTCACGGGTGTGTATAACAACACCCTTCAAAAATTTCAAGTTTCCTTCACCACATCCCTGTTCACCCAATACAAACCTACTCATAAATCAAGAAATGGGAGAAAAAATAAACATAAATCAAACCTGCTTGACGGAGATAGGGAAGGTCAACATGGCAGATTGCTCCGGAGTCGTCACAATCTCTTTCATGATCTCTCTCCAACTCCTACACACAGTAGCACAAGCAATCACACTCTTCCTCGAAGGCCAACTACTCTCCGACGCCTCTACCCTCATCAACACATCTCTCAACAGCTCCATTGGCATGTTCGCCCAATCACTCTGCGCCAACCCATCCACTTCTTTAGCTACAGCAGTATCAGCAAGAGCCGCCATTGAGCTGTCCTGAACTACTCGGCCAGACCTCGATTTGCAACCGTAATTCAACTTCATAATACAAAAACTATAAGACCCTAAACCAAAAATGTTTTCAAACTAGCTCAACATTTGCGATGAACTGGATCAGATTGAAAGAGAAGGGGACCATTTGTATTTGGTGGATCTTGTCAAGCTTAAAATATGAGGAGAGGAGGGATTGAGGGAGGGCAGAGAAATTTTGGGGAAGTTTTACGGGAAAATTGAGGAGCGGAGATTAGGTTTGGGCGGTTATTGAGGGGATTTGGGAAATCTGTGTGTTTGTTTTAGGACTCGGGAGAGAGATTTAAAAGGTGTATTTTAAATAGTTTTGTGGATAGACTAGATTATATTTAATACAAGCAGAAATACAAATGATTAGGATTGTTTTTTACTGTACAAGTTTGTTAGGATGTAGTATTGAGAAATGGCTCTTACAATATCAAAAAAAGTGTTTGGTGAGATTTTATGAGTTCCGGTTATTTACAAAAATGTCACCGCCCTTTATAAAACTTTCAGCTTGTTTACAAAATGTTACTCCGCTATTTAAAAACATGTTTTACCGGAGATTTCATGGGGAATAACTACTCCATAATAACTGATCGTGCACATTGTAGCGAGCTACCTCTGCTTCACCACGGCTTACACCAAGATTAAAAGCTGCATATTCTTCTCGCAAGTTGTATGATACAAATTGCTTGACATGTATTTTTGTGTACGACATGATCCAACGCTTATGTGTCATTGTTATAAATCATTGATGACATCAAGGTTCTAAAAAGCGCTAGGCGCCGCAGCAGGGCCTAACGCCTAGGAGGGAGTCAAAGCGGACATAGGCGGGACGAGAATTCAGAAATAGTTATAATATCTTAGGCGGGACTTAGGCGCTTCATGAACACCTAGACGAGGTCATTTAGAATACTGGATGACATCATGGTAATGTCAGCCCTAATAATATATAAACGTGGAATCATTAGTGATATATATTAAAATAGTAAAAAAAAAATCTTATCATTATTGATTGAGCATTTAATTTCAATCTTTCATTTTGCAAAATGTTGTGTTCGACCAATCCTCATAAGACCATGGGCAATAAGGTAGTTGAGGAGGGAGTTGAGAGGAAGTTAGTTAGTTTAGTTGGTGTGATAAGGGGTTGAAAGGAGGGGGTTGAAGGGGAGGGGTTGAGAATTGTCAACCCGGTTGGAGAAAAAAATGGGGGACCCTTCATTGCCACGCGTCAGCCTTGGATTGGGCCGACATGCGCGCGTGGCTTACACGCCCAGACAAGGCGCGTTTGGCCTTTTTTTTTTTTTTGGCTGCAATTTAAACATGGCGAGATATGATTGGTTCCCATATTTTTAGATTTTATTTTCAACCCAAATTTCCGAGCTCAATTATTTTACAGCTATTTTTTTTTTTTTTTGCGAAAATTCTGGAATTTTTTTTCTCTATAAATTGATATAACTTTCATTTTTTTGGACACCAAAAAAAAACCTCTTTTTTCTCTCAAAAAAATCTTAATTATCCTTCTTTAACCCCTTATTTTTTAAAATATTCATCATCTTTTTAGTGAAATGGATCCCAATAATCTTATTTCAACACTCAGAATTCAAGTAATTTTCCACCAAATTACTTACAATCCTAATGATTTTCAATCGCCAAATCAATTTTCTAACCAACCACGTCCTCAAAATGTCCCACAAATTTTATTATCAACCAAATGTCATGCCTTCAGCTATACCCACCTGGAATCCATATTATGGTATGCAATTTCAACGACCTCCACCACCCACCACTACCCTCTCAAGAATCAGAATATCCCGAATATTCAACACAAATGGGTTCTGGTAGCAATAGGGTTGCTGATGAAGCTACTCCAACTCCAGATGCAGGAGGTTCAACCACTAGTCGGAAGAAAAAGTGTCAAATGGAGCACGAAGGACAATATAGTGCTAATCAGTGGGTGGATTAAGTTTGGAACGACAGTGTTGTCGGAAAAAATCAGAAGAGTGAAGCTTTTTGGGTAAGATTGTTGAATATTGTAACGAAAATTGTGAATTTACCCTCCCGAGTGACGTAGTTTCATGCAAAAATCGTTTCAATTATATAAACGCCAAATTGGGCAAATGGGTAGGTGCATACGATAACGCTAAGCGTTTGCAACAAAGCGGGTGGTCGGAGAATGATGTTTTGAAAAAAGCTCACGAATTATATAAAAGTGAAGAAGACAAGCTATTTGCAAAATATCAAGAGGCATATCGGAAGGATATAGAACGTGCATTTGGAGT